>WBNM01000959.1:0-34069 GCA_013399055.1 Ramphastos sulfuratus | reverse complement strand
TTTAATGCTTTTGTTTTTAATCCCACCCTATGTCTTACAATACCTCCCTAAAAGCTTTGTGGAAGCTGCAGAGACTCCGTGGAGCTCTTGTTCCTTGGCTATGACAATGTTTAGCTCTCCGAGGTCTTTAAACACACCTAGGTGCTGATGAGAGAGGGGTGCTGTAGAGTCACTGATTTCTTTTGGTTGGAAGAAATCTTTAAGATCACCAGGTCCTACTATTTACTCAGCACTGCCAGGTCACTACTAAACCACGTCCCTGAGCACCACATCTACATAGCTTTTAAATCCCTCCATGGATGGGGGTTCTACCACTTCCCCGGGCAGCTTGTTCCAGGGCTTGACAACCCTTTTGGGCAGGAAATTGATCCTAATGTCCAATCTAAGCCTCCTCTGCTGCAATTCAAAACTATTTCCCCTTGTCCTGTCCTTGTGTACCTGGAGCTGGGGCTATGTTGGTACAGTTTTTGGCACCAAGGCTGGCAGAGTTTGGCCAGAACAGTCCAGGGGGAAGCATTGTGGACAGTCTCTTTTCAGTGTTGTTCAGTAATAGTACAAGAGATAATGGACACAAACTGGAACCCAGGAAGTTCCATCTGAATGTGAGGAAAAACTTCTTTGTTGTGAGGTTGCTGGAGCCCTGGAGCAGACTGCCTGGAGAGGCTGTGGAATCTCTTTCTCTGGAGAGATTCCAAACCCACCTGGACATTGGGATCCTGGGCAAGCTGCTGTGGGTGACCCTAATCTAGCAGGAAGATTTGGCTAGATGACCTCCAGGTGTTCCTTCCAACCCTCAACACGATGGAGTTCTGGGATCCCTCCCTCATGATTGCATTTGCACAAGACCACTCTTACATCATCCTGCTCCTCTCAGAAGGGTTAGCCCAACCTGTCTGTCCAGTATGACAGATAGGAGGATGGAAGTGGCATACACTGGGTATTTTATATAGGAGGATGGAAGTGGCATACACTGGGTATTTTATATAGGAGGATGGAAGTGGCATACACTGGGTATTTTATATAGGAGGATGGAAGTGGCATACACTGAGTATTTTATATAGGAGGATGGAAGTGGCATACACTGGGTATTTTATATAGGAGGATGGAAGTGGCTTACACTGGGTATTTTATATATGGCTAGTAGGGCTGGACTAGGTCAAAAAGACATGCAGGAACCAGGGCTGACACTGCTGAAGAAATGCACTCAGTGTTGCATGTACCATATGGGCAGCAGTAACCACAAACTGTGAGGTCAAGCCTGGGAAATGGCAGCACAAGCAACACCAAAAAAAAAAAAACAAAAAAACCAAACCCCCAAAACCCCAGAAAACCAGAAAAAGAAAAAGAAAAATGTATTTTCATTCTGTCCCAAAAGCCAAATCCTAACAGGAAGTTCATATTTTCACTCTCTCTGCTTAAACATACGTGAACACATATATAACAAATATGTCTCTCTCCATACACACATTCCCATATAGATGTGGGTGAAATAAATCTGTAAAACATGAGAAATGACATCCACAAAGGTACATTTTTAGTAACATGGAAGAGAAATGATTGACAGAACAAAGCATATGGAAACGAAGAAGAATCTAACCCACATTTAGATCTAAGAAAAAAATATTTGCCTGAAGGGAAAATATTAATTAGTTTGTCTACATGCAAGATAAAAGTCTGGAAGACATATCCATCAAAAGGCAGCAGAATAAACAGCAAAATGGAAATTATTTGTAAATTGACAGTAAACTTGGCAAACATTGAGGGGGTAAACAAGTTATTTGGCATGCAAAGCACTCAGAAATCACAGCCTCTGTCAGGAGGCATCTGTGCATATATTCACTTATTTGACAGAAATTAACATTTTGCAGAAATCTTTGTTGCATGCTAAAGATTTCTTCACCCTCCTTAATTATTTTAATTGCTGCTTCAAAATGTTCCATATAAACATGAAATAAAAANAAAAAAAAAAAAAAAAAAAAAAAAAAAAAAAAAAAAAAAAGAGAGAGAGACATTAAAATCCACCAAGTCCAGTTGCACATTATCAATAACACACAGGAACTCTGCACAGGAGTAGAACACAAAACCAACAGGGACATAAAAATATTGACTTAAAAGTGCCACTTTGGGGCTTTTTTATTTTTTTTCTTGGTTAAAATTTTAGACATGTGCAAAGAGGTTCTCAGTGTCCTTTCAGTATCATGACAAATGCAACTAACCAACTGCTGGGAGGCCCAGGGTTATGGAGATTCTTCTTTCCTCATTGAGATAAACCAACTGGGGTGAGCTGTGTTTGTGCACCCTTGATATGGGTGGAGAAGGGAAGCAACCACACCATAACAAACCATAATGTTAGACTTCTTTTTTTTTTTTTTTTTTTTCCCAAGAGTAACTGAAATTAATCTACACTTCAGCTTGTCTCATGGCCAGGGATATGCAACTTTCCATCCTCATCATCTAGAATCACAGAATCATTCAGGCTGGAAAAGACCTTGCAGATCATTGAGTCCAGCCATTCAATTAGCACAGCCAAGTTCACCACTAAAACACATCCTAAGTGCACAGCTACATTTTTTTGAATGCTTCCTGGGATGATCACAGAGTCACAGAAACACTCAGGTTGGCAAAGCCCCTCAGGATCACCGAGTCCAACCTAGGACCCTACTCTACAAGATTCACCTTAAACCATAGCCCCAAGCACCACATCCAAACCACCCTTAAACACATCTAGGCTGGGTGACTCCACTACCTCCCTGGGCAGCTCATTCCAGTCCCTGACCACTCTCTGCACAAAAAACTTTTTCCTAATGTCCAATTTAAACCTGCCCAGCCTCAGCTTGAGGCCATTCCCCCTTGTTCTGTGTCCAACTACCTGTGAGCAGAGCCCAGCAGCAGCCTCTCCACAATGTCCCTTCAGGTATTTCCCTGTGCAACTTGTTCCAATACTTAACCACTCTTTCAGTGAAGAAATTTTCCCTACCTGCTGTCTGGGTCAGTGTCAATCCAAACAACCACCAGCTTCTGACTGTTTGGGGAAAAGATAGATAATTGAAGGTATCAAACTCAGAGGAGCCCTGGCACTATCCTTCGGTCAACAGAACCACAGGAGACAATTAGTCACAGGAAGAAAACATCAAGAAAAAGGACAAAAGGTTGCTTGAATTGAGGTTGTCCTACAAGAATAGGGAGTTGAGCCAAGCTCCTTCTGTCTCCTGTAATCGAAAAGGCTGCTGGAAGCTCTGGGGTGGATGTGTGAGTGGCTTTGGGGCAGGACAAGGAGTTTTACCTTTTGTTTTGTACTGAGAAAACCCAAGGTGCTGATTCTTGAAAGTACACTTGTCTTCATGCGGCTCTTTGTAGCAATGGATTTATGCAAGAAGTCACAATACAAAGGCAGTGTAGAAGTGGAGTATTAAAATGAAATCTGAATAATATTTTCTGTAAAAGGTAGGCCCACATAATGCATCTGACACCAAGTGTAAATTCACAGAGTTCAAGCAATCACTTGATACCAGGTGGAAAGCTAACCCTTACTTTGTATCGCACTGGAACCGTAGCATCTATCACAGAGTCCCAGTGTGGGAAGGAGTTGGAAGGGACACCTGGAGATCATCTAGTCCAGTCACTCTGCTAAATAAGGTTTTCCTAGAGAAGGTTGCCCAGGATTGCACCCAGGTGAGTTTGGAATCTCTCCGGAGAAGTAGTCTCCAAGACCTCTCCGGTTAGCCTGGTCCAATGACCACAGAACCACAGACACACCCAGGTTGGCAAAGCCCCTCAGGAGCAACAAGTCCAACCTAGAACCCTGCTCTACAAGATTCACCTCAAACCATAGCCCTAAGCACCACATCCAAACAGCCCTTAAACACATCCAGGGTGGGTGACTCCACCACCTCCCTGGGCAGCTCATTCCAGTCCCTGACCACTCTCTCCAGGAAAAACTTTTTCCTAATGTCCAATCTAAACCTCCCCAGCCTCAGCTTGAGGCCATTGCCCCTTGTTCTGTGTAGTTCCCTGTGAGCAGAGCCCAGCAGCAGCCTCTCCACAATGTCCCTTCAGGTAGCTGTAGACAGCAATGAGGTCTGCCCTCAGCCTCCTCTTCCTCACACTAACCATCCCCAGCTCCCTCAGTGGCTTCTCATAAGATTTATTCTCCAGGCCTTTCCCCAGCTTTGTTGCCCTCCTCTGGACCTGCTGACCCAGCACCCTGACAGGAAACAAATATTTCCTGACATTTAAATGGAACATCCTGGGTTCCAGTTTGTACCTGCTGCCCCTTGCCCTGTCACTGAGCACCAACAGTTTGCAAAAATGAAGTAGCCCAGAGAAAAAGCAGAGCTCAGCAGCACAAGCTGCCTGCCACCCAGCACACAAGCTCTTCCTCCCAGTGCTGCTGCTTTTTGCATGAGCATGCCAGCCCAGTTTGATTACAACAGCACTAGCAAGAAGTGCTCATTCAAACACATCCAAATGCTAAAGGAAATCTCACGTGAATTCAGATTAAAACCCAACCACAAAAACAAAACAAAACAAAGAATAAAATGAAAAAAAAAAATCAAAGTGCTAAACTTAGCCAAATCTGAGACAGTTTGTTCCTTTTTCATTACAGTGAAAAGCTCGTCAGAGATCCCATTTCTTCCAGCAATCCATTTCCAGGTCAGGTTCCAAAGCCAAGATGTCTTGTTTCCCACATTCTTTGCTAAGTGTTGTAACACCAAAGCAATCTGAGTCGTTGTCAGGCTGGATGCCTGTGATCCAAAGTCATTCACAGCTCTGCCAGGGCCACGGTGCCTGCAACCGTGAAAACAGCAAAAGCTTGGAAAACATTCAGACATGCCAACACGACTTGGGATATCTATTCGTGAGAGTTAGGGAAGGGGTTTGAAATGCAGCATTTTGAGGGAGAAGAGCCAGAAATACCACACAACAGAATCAAATCAACAGGAAATCAATAACAAGCCAGAATTTGCTTGTCCTTCCCTGACGCCTCTATAAACACCGAGCTGTGCGCACTGTGTACGAGAGGGTTCTGCAGGCTCAGAGACCTTGGCAGGCAGGACTTAGGTAATGGTGATTTGTGAAGGAGTTGGGCAGGTGATGTGGGGAGATCTGTGCAGGGCTACAAACACACCCCCAGCTGCATGTCACTCCATACAACTCTTGTGAAGTGCAAATGACAGCAAACACTCGCCCCTGCTATTCTTTCTTCAAAGCCAAGGGAAGGGTTCATCTGTTTTATCCAGAGCATCATTGCTCATCTCCTAGAACACTGACACTTTCCAGACAAACCCACATCATTTTCTTACCTTCAAACAGAGGCTTGAATTATAGATTAGCAATATTCATGGGGAGTCCTTAGCGAGCGTAGTCTTATCATAGAATCATAGAATGGTAAGGTTGGAAGGGACCTCAAAGCTCATCCAGTTCCAACCCCCTGCCATAGGCAGGGACACCTCCCACTAGTACAGGTCATTCAAGGCCTCCTCCAACCTGGCCTTGAACACCTCCAGGGAGGTTGTGATCACATTCTGTGCTTCTGTCCTCCACAACCTCCCTGGGCAACCTGTGCCAGTGTCTCACCACCCTCACTGCAAACAACTTCCTCCTAACATCCAGTTTCAATCTCCCCTCTGCCAGTTCAAACCCATTGCCTCTTGTCCTGTCATTGCAAGACCTTGACAATAGTCCCTCTCCAGCCTTCCTGTAGCCCCCTTCAGATCCTGGAAGGCTACTCTAAGGTCTCCTGGAAGCCTTCTCTTCTCCAGGCTGCAAAGCCCCAACTCTTGTACTCTGTCCTCATAGCAGAGCTGCTGCAGCACTCTGAGCATCCTTGTGGCCTCCTCTGGACCCACTCCAACACTTCAATGTCCTTCAAGATCTGCTGGGTGCTAATCCTAAAGTGGGAGCAACTCCCTGTGCAGTTTTCCTAAAACAAAACAATATTCATAAGGGTTTTGAACAGATGAAAAGAACAAAAGGCCTATTGAGAGGTCAAGCTCAGCCCACCAGGCACAATGTCCATTTGACACATCGACCCAGAGGCCAAACTTGTCCTCAGCTGCCCTAAGATGTGATGTGGTGCTTAGGCACATGGTTTAGTGGTGATTTGGCAGTGCTGGCTTAACAGTTGGACTTGATAATCTTAAAAGTCCCTTCTAACCAAAGCAATTCTATGATTTGATGATTCTAAGACCATCAGGTTCCCAGCAGCACCTTACTGCCTTCCAGAACAGCTCCTGCTCCATCTGATGGANCCACCCAGCACACAAGCTCTTCCTCCCAGTGCTGCTGCTTTTTGCATGAGCATGCCAGCCCAGTTTGATTACAACAGCACTAGCAAGAAGTGCTCATTCAAACACATCCAAATGCTAAAGGAAATCTCACGTGAATTCAGATTAAAACCCAACCACAAAAACAAAACAAAACAAAGAATAAAATGAAAAAAAAAAATCAAAGTGCTAAACTTAGCCAAATCTGAGACAGTTTGTTCCTTTTTCATTACAGTGAAAAGCTCGTCAGAGATCCCATTTCTTCCAGCAATCCATTTCCAGGTCAGGTTCCAAAGCCAAGATGTCTTGTTTCCCACATTCTTTGCTAAGTGTTGTAACACCAAAGCAATCTGAGTCGTTGTCAGGCTGGATGCCTGTGATCCAAAGTCATTCACAGCTCTGCCAGGGCCACGGTGCCTGCAACCGTGAAAACAGCAAAAGCTTGGAAAACATTCAGACATGCCAACACGACTTGGGATATCTATTCGTGAGAGTTAGGGAAGGGGTTTGAAATGCAGCATTTTGAGGGAGAAGAGCCAGAAATACCACACAACAGAATCAAATCAACAGGAAATCAATAACAAGCCAGAATTTGCTTGTCCTTCCCTGACGCCTCTATAAACACCGAGCTGTGCGCACTGTGTACGAGAGGGTTCTGCAGGCTCAGAGACCTTGGCAGGCAGGACTTAGGTAATGGTGATTTGTGAAGGAGTTGGGCAGGTGATGTGGGGAGATCTGTGCAGGGCTACAAACACACCCCCAGCTGCATGTCACTCCATACAACTCTTGTGAAGTGCAAATGACAGCAAACACTCGCCCCTGCTATTCTTTCTTCAAAGCCAAGGGAAGGGTTCATCTGTTTTATCCAGAGCATCATTGCTCATCTCCTAGAACACTGACACTTTCCAGACAAACCCACATCATTTTCTTACCTTCAAACAGAGGCTTGAATTATAGATTAGCAATATTCATGGGGAGTCCTTAGCGAGCGTAGTCTTATCATAGAATCATAGAATGGTAAGGTTGGAAGGGACCTCAAAGCTCATCCAGTTCCAACCCCCTGCCATAGGCAGGGACACCTCCCACTAGTACAGGTCACTCAAGGCCTCCTCCAACCTGGCCTTGAACACCTCCAGGGAGGTTGTGATCACATTCTGTGCTTCTGTCCTCCACAACCTCCCTGGGCAACCTGTGCCAGTGTCTCACCACCCTCACTGCAAACAACTTCCTCCTAACATCCAGTTTCAATCTCCCCTCTGCCAGTTCAAACCCATTGCCTCTTGTCCTGTCATTGCAAGACCTTGACAATAGTCCCTCTCCAGCCTTCCTGTAGCCCCCTTCAGATCCTGGAAGGCTACTCTAAGGTCTCCTGGAAGCCTTCTCTTCTCCAGGCTGCAAAGCCCCAACTCTTGTACTCTGTCCTCATAGCAGAGCTGCTGCAGCACTCTGAGCATCCTTGTGGCCTCCTCTGGACCCACTCCAACACTTCAATGTCCTTCAAGATCTGCTGGGTGCTAATCCTAAAGTGGGAGCAACTCCCTGTGCAGTTTTCCTAAAACAAAACAATATTCATAAGGGTTTTGAACAGATGAAAAGAACAAAAGGCCTATTGAGAGGTCAAGCTCAGCCCACCAGGCACAATGTCCATTTGACACATCGACCCAGAGGCCAAACTTGTCCTCAGCTGCCCTAAGATGTGATGTGGTGCTTAGGCACATGGTTTAGTGGTGATTTGGCAGTGCTGGCTTAACAGTTGGACTTGATAATCTTAAAAGTCCCTTCTAACCAAAGCAATTCTATGATTTGATGATTCTAAGACCATCAGGTTCCCAGCAGCACCTTACTGCCTTCCAGAACAGCTCCTGCTCCATCTGATGGAGCATGCTCCTGCATACCCTTGCCCTTCCAGGACTAGGTCTCCTTTTACCTATTTGCAAGTCTCCTGCTGAGTCCCAGCACTCACAGAACAATTGTTTCAGCTTTGCAGGAGGTGCATTTAGGACCTTCTGCACATAACTGGGACCAGCTGTCTTCTCCTGCCTCTGCCTCTAGAGCTATAGCAATGCTGCCCTGCAACAGCAAGCCTTTTTTATCTGTTAAAACACTACTAATACTCTTAGCCTGTGGCAGATCTGCATCCTCTACAGCTGTAGAGGAGACCCCACACCCAGAACAGCCAGAATCCATACGCACTGCCTTTCCCCCTGACCTTACAGGGCTTTACACCAACTGTGTCAGCACATGCTGGCTGACAGGTACAGGCTTGGTGTGCTTGAGCAGCAAGGTTTCACACCACCACAGAGTAAAGCCAGCAGGGTAATGAATTATTTAGAGCCCTCTTCACTAATAAGTTTCAATGCAAGGGTATAATGAAAGCTATGAGTGATTCTGATGCATTCAAAAGAAAAAGTGTTGAAAGTTCTCCAGACTTTGCTATGTGTACTCAGGGAAGATTATGGAAGAAGTCAGAATAATAAAATCAAAAAGGCAAGAAACATATTTTTGCCTACAGATTTTGCTTGGTAGCTGGCTCTCTGCTACTCCCTGGCTCTGTTGCTCTCCCAGCACTGCATGTCAGTACCTCTACTGATACAGTTGCAACTATATGAGAGGAAAGAGGGAACCTTTATTATCTCACACAAGAGTAGCAGTTACCACTTACACAGGAAATTCAGAGCTGAGAGCTGTTTGCCCAGATGATTAACTCTAGATCACATACAGTGCTGCTGTTACTCCAAGCTTCTACTGCAAGCTGAAAGCAAGGAAGTCTGTATGTAAAATGGACAAGTCCACCATGAGCCAGCAGCTTGCCCTTGCAGCCAAGAAAGCCAACAGCATCCTGGGATACGTTCAGAAGCGTGACCAGCAAGTCAAAGGAGGTTCTCCTCCCCTTCTATTCTGCCCTAGTGAGCACTGAATCCATTTCTGGACTCCTCAGTTCAAGCAAGACAGGGAACTAGTGGAGAGAGAGTACTTAGATGACAGGGGAAATGGAGCATCTCTCTTATGATGAAAGGCTGAAAGATCTGGGGCTGGTTAGCCTGGAGAAGAGCAGACTGGAAAGGAATCTTATCAATGTTGATCAATATCTAAATCACAGAATCACAGAATTAACCAGGTTGGAAAAGACCTCTAGGATCATTGAGTCCAACCTATCACCTAACCCTTCTAATTAACTAAACCATGGGACCAAGTGCCTCATCCAGCTTCCTTTTAAACACCTTCAGGGATGGGGACTCCATCACCTCCCCAGGCAGCCCATTCCAACTTCAATTGCTCTTCCTGTGAAGAACTTCTTCCTAACATCCAGCCTGAACCTGCCCTGGCACAGCTTGAGGCTGTGTCCTCTTGTTCTGTCACTGACTCCCTCAAGGGCAAGGATGAAGAGAATGAGGCCAGACCCCTTTCATTGGTGCCTAGTCATAGGACAAAGGGCAATGGGCACAAATGAGAACACAGAAAGTTCCACCTAAACATAAGTGTTTCCTGTGAGGGTGCTGGAGCCCTGGAGCAGGCTGCCCAGAAAGGTTGTGGAGTCTCCTTCTCTGGAGAGATTCCAAACCTGGATGCAATCCTGGTCAACCTTCTCTAGATGATCCTATTTAGGAGGAGAGTGTTTGACTGGACAATCCCCTGGCATCCCTTCCAAACCTCACCATGCTCTGATTCTGTGCAAACAGTTAAATCCCACACTACAGCTAGACACAATCAAATCTAACCTTTCCAAACCTTTGTTTAAGCTAACAGTTACAGCCATGTTCTTCTTTCTGAGATAGTCTAAAGGCAGAAGAGAGGCAAGGTTTGCAGGGAGGGGTTATGTCTCTTAAAAGCTCAGCAGCCTAAGGGGAAAGAGACGGACAAGCAGGCAGGCACACAAGGGCACACATGCTCTAAATAATTTATAAGCCTGTTGACAACTCCAAGTCATGCCATGTGTTATTTTGATACCTTACTGTTCAAATCCACAAAGCTCCTATCTGTCAACTATCAACTTCTTCTGTACCCCAAAGCTTGTTTGTTTTTTCCATCTCTATCAGCCAGCCTAATGAAAGATCTTAGCTTGCCCCTTGCAGATTTGGCCTCTTGGAAACAATATAGGGCTTCCTAATGTCATCTGCCACTGGTCATATCAGTACCTTGGCTGGTTTATGCCCCCAGTCTGAGCTGTAAAGGATATGCACTGTTAAGGGGCTTCTGTGAACTGCTGTGTATTAAATGCATGCATAAAATACACGGATCCTATCACGTTCAGAATGGCTTAAAACAGGCCATGGTTTTCTTTTTCCCAGTAAAAATGTCTGAAATTCATAAGGGAAATGTTTATGTTGGTGTTTATCCTTTAAACACAGGAAAGGAAAATATTTGGAGGGGAAAAAGAAAAAAAAAAATCTCTTGAAGACACCACAGTGCTTTTGTAGCTTTAGTTTTCAGACCATCACTCACATTGTTCCTCCTCAGTCAGCTCAACAGCCTAATTCCATTTAATCCTTTTCTTTTTATATGTAAAATGATACAGTTTAATGCTCCACAGTTTTAATATCTGTGAAGTTTTATCTTTATTTGTTTGGGAAATTTGAGTCAGATACTCACCTACTGTAATTTCCCAAGAACAAACAAATGAAAAAGGGCAGTCCATTCTCATGCAAATCCAGCCAGCTGTTTAGCTCAGGCTGCCCTTGCCTTCTGATGTGAGGATCTGCATAAAAACCAAAGTGGAGATATGATAAAATATAAAAGGCTGACAATAACATGCAAATCGAAATCAGTCATTGGAAAACTGTGGACTCATTGTCATCAAAAGAATTAGGTGGCAGAACAAAACAAAAGAGCCCTGCTGATAAAAGTAACTATGGCACGATGGCTTGGAAATCTACAGATTTCTTATGCCACAAAGAAAATTGAAATTAAACACCTCTCCAGACTGTCTGCTTTTAATCTTTCCCTTCTGAGCTGCTTCCTGACATATTCTCTGTTAACTTTTTTATCAAAGGTCATTTATAATCATATTTCAGAGATAAAAATTAAATTTAAAATAAAATAATAAAAAAAAATTCCTAAGTTTTAATCAACCACCTAGAAAAAAAAAAATATAGTAAATTATACTGAACACTAAGTCAAGACACAGTTCAATATTTAGTGAAAATATTAATGGTCACTTATGTTACCAAATCATTAACTGAGGTTTTAATTTTGTTCTAATTTAGGCTTCAGTTAAAATTGCTGAGGTGTTTTGGATGGGATTGTTTTGGCCATACAGAATAAAAGCAAATCCCTGATTCCTACAGCAATGGTACAAGGCAATGACCTCACAAGGAAAGTATCATTTCACTTCTAGTTATATGTAAGAATATCTCCCTGTTTAGAAAAAATGAGAGCACTTTGTTATGTAATTGCCTGAAAAGAATCCAACAAAGTATTCGAACTGGTTTAAAAATTTCTTACTAAACTTTTTCCTTCTTCATAGGAAAAAAAAAGAAAAAGGCTTTCTGGAAAAACATAATTCTCATTCCAGAGGAATAAAAACACTTCTCCAAGAATTCCAAAATATTTTTATAAACTAGGCCACGTGAGGTAAAGAAAGCTGTGGCAAAGCCCAGTGTTTGGATGGTACTCAGCAAAGAGCAGGTCATGAGCATGAGGAGGTTACACGAACACATTTCAGTGCACACCACGTAAAGGGAGCTAACACTGTAGTATGTGGCCATATAAATATATATGAATCAGAGAATCAGCTGTATGTAACCATCAAGGTGCTTGCATTTTCTTGCTGTTCAGTGCTAAACCCTACAACCTTTGTGGTCTTTTGCTACCTTTCATACGCAGTTTCAGAAACAACTAAAAACTCAAGACTTAAAAGCAGTTAGCCCACAGGACCGTACAACCTTCCCTCACTCCATCACTCAAACTGAGCCCTCCAGACTTGCTGCACACCCTCCTGTGCCCTACCTTCCCTCACTCCTTCACTCAAACTGAGCCCTCCAGACTTGCTGCACACCCTCCTGTGCCCTACCTTCCCTCACTCCTTCACTGAAACTGAGCCCTCCAGAATTGCTGCACCCTCTTCAGTCCCCTTGTTTGCAATGTGACCTGTGGCAGTAGATAGTAGCCTTCTTTTTGCCAAGATGATCTTTGAGGTCCCTTCCAACCTGGTGTTCTATGGTTTTATAGATCACTCATCACCATAGACATGGAAATTTGCTGGTGTTTGCCCCAACATTCAGCACAGAGGAAATAACAGTGGGGCTGTTTAGTCTTGAAAAGAGAAGGCTGAGAGGGGATCTTGTCAACATCTATGAATATCTGAAGGGAGGGTGTCAGAATAAAGCTGCCAGGCTCTTTGTGGTGGTCCCCAGTGAACAACAGGTACAAACTGGAACCCAGGAGGTTCCACCTCAATGTGAGGAGACACTTCTGCACTGTGGGGGAGCTGGAGCCCCTGAGCAGGCTACCCAGAGAGGTTGTGGAGTCTCCTCTGGAGACTTTCAAACCCCACCTGGGTCACCTGCCCGAGGTGGTCCTACTTTGGCACAGGGGTTGGACTGGATGATCTCTGAAGGTCCCTTCCAACCCCTATCATTCAGTGGGTTTCATGTGGTCTCTGAATGAACAAGAGTTGACCTCAGAGCAGAAGGGAAAGTCTCCCTTCTTGACCTCCTCAGGCAGTGCTGATGCAGAGCACAGAGCAGCTCCATGGTGATACCCAGGCACAAGAAGAGGAGATGCTCTGTATGGGTGCTGCATCCACACCACGATCAGCATGGAAGTGTGAGGAGAGGGATCAGCCTCAGTGCAGATGGACTCAGCAAGTGCAAACAGATTTTTACCATGCGCATAAATGAGGGCAAAGGAAGATTTTTTTTTACAAGAACAAAAAGAAACTCCACCACAACAGAAACTGTAATGCAACAAACTACCTGCTCTGAAGCCTAGAGGAACTGGAGCTGCTTGGAAAAGCTGCTTGGAAAAGCTGCTTGGAAGCCTGTGACCAAATGTACTTTCCCACAATCTCTTTAAAGAAAAAGGAGGAAAAATCTTATTAATTTTAGCAGAAACTAAAAAAAAAAAAAAAAAAAAAAAAGCTTAATGCACAGCTGGCACAGAAAATATCACCTCCAACATTTGAAGTCTGCCAAAATTCTATACAGATTCAAGCAGGGAGTTAAAAAGCAGAGTGCTGGGCAGATGTCACAAGTGCAGCCACTGCAGAGAAGATGCTTCAGGAACGGGGAGATAAGAGCAGCTGTACATTTTTGAAGGTACCTTTTCCCTCAGCCCTGGTTACCATAGGATATCTCTAGCCAACTAATTTTGGGCTGTGAACGCCTTCATCCTCATCACTCAGTGTCAGAAGTCACCCTGCTGAGGGTTTTCCCAATAGGCAATGGAGAAAGTGGATTATGTTGCACAAGCTCTCAGAGATGGAAAGGATGGGCTCAAGAGGCCAAGGAGCACAGAATAAAGCCTTAGTGCCCCAACACTGCAGTGAGTGGCAGGATAAGCCCTCCTGCAATGGTGTAGGAGGAAGATAGAGAAGACAAAAACTCTAGACACACTATTTTGGACATGTGAGTTGCCTTGGCAGGAAGGATGCCTCTTCCTCCCTGCAGATCCTCCAACCTCCATCTTCTCTTCTGTGAGTGGTTGCCCAGAGAAGTGGTAGATGTCCCATCCCTGGAACCATTGCAGGTTGGGTTGGATAAGGCTCTGAGCAGCCTGTTCTAGTTGAAGATGCCCCTGCTCACTGCAGAGTGGTTGGATTAAATAACCTCTGAAGATAACAGAATGGTTTGGGTCAGAAGGGATTCTCATCTCTGTCAGGTCTGTGGAAGATCTGCAGCTCTTTCAGGAGTGAGATGGAAGTCATTCAGTTTGCCAAGGCAAAAGCAAATATCAGTTCACTTAAGTGCAATTATTTTAACTGAAATCTGTTGCCCAAGCCAGGATTTGAAGAATCAAGACTCAAGCCCCAGATAGTAATGGAATTATCTCTGAACTTAGGAGAATTGAAGATAAGAAACAGTCTTCTATTTTTCATCTTCTTGCTTATAAACCCAGTGGACTTGCAACTCACTTTTCTTTCTTTTTTGTTGGCTTTTTTTTTTTTTTTTCATTTTTCAATGGTAAACAAAAGTTCCCAGCTCACTGTTGGGGCTCAGCAAGGAGGGTTTAAAATAGCTGCTGGGGGTGAGCAGAGATAACATGATGTAACCTGGACCTTATGCACAGTGCACAGCACTTCTCTTCCTGAGGTNGACTGGATCTTAGGAAGAAGTTCTTCACTATGAGCCTGGTGAGACTCTGGAATAGGCTGCCCAGGGAGGTTGTGGATGCCTCCTGCCAGGGAGTGTTTAAAGCCAGATCAGACGGGGCTTGGGCAACCAAGTCTAGTTGAGAAGCATCCATGTCCATGGCAGAGGGGTTGGAGAAGGTGATCTCTGAGGTCACTTCCAACCTAAAACCTTCTATGAGTTGTTGAATCTAACTGTACCATGCCAGGCACCACAAATTGTTCATGTGAGCCCTTTTGTGACACACAGTGTGGCTCATCAGCGCTGCCGAAGCGTCCCGAGGACTTGAGCAGACCAAACTGTTGTGTGAGGTCTGGTATCAAAATAATTCCATGGCAGCAAGAGACTACATGACTAAATGCTCTGAAAAATAAGTCACTGAGCAACGAGTACAGTTTTTTCCTTGTTGTTCAGCACAACATGAAAGTTTTGTGTCAGTTTTTATCCCCTAGATGCATTCCTAATATTGTCATCGGTATTATACCATTTTAACAGGAAAAAAAACCCCACCCAAACCCCCAACATTCAACTCCCATTTTGAACTTTTTAATCTTTTCCTATGTGCCAGGGAGTAGAATAACTAAAGCTTATCTGTTTATGCATGTGCCTAAATCTTCAAGGCATATATACATTTAAATCTCATTACACTCTAACACACTGCTTTAAAAACACGGAGACGTTTTAAGAGTCTGCTACACATTTTTTATCAAATAGGGGGACTTAATTTTTATTTTTCTCCCACATAAAGCCAGCAAAAATCCTGCATGTTAATACTTCAAGAAAATAAACTTGTGTAAAGATTTGCCTACCCAAAGTAGAGTATAATTTAAATTTAAATCCCTTAGAAACCCAAAGCACTGTGTTTATAATACGAGAACAGCGGGCAGTCATGCCCTTGACTGGAGGGCATGTCATCCAGTCCTCTCCTTCTCTGCAAAACCATCAGGCTGGCAGTAGTGACAGATGAACAGCTTACCATTAATTTCTCCTCTTTCATGCCTTCAATCCAAATGGTGCATATTCTCCACAGGGAGGCATCAAGGTCTTTGCCTTTATTTCTCTTGCATACTCGCACTGACTTATAAATCAAGTGCAGATAAGAAGAGAGGGCAAATATCAATCTTTTTTTTTTTTTTTTTTTTTCCCCTCTCTCTTTCCTCTCCTCTTTTTCCTGGCCAGTGCCCACTGGCACACTACTGAGCTTTGACTGAAAGGTTCTTCAAATCTTGATGTGATTCATAGGCGAGGGAGCGCTCGGTGAGGACAAAACAACAAAGGGAATTCGAGAGAGAGAGGATTTGTGTATCTTGGCTTATAAATTAGAAGGCTTCCTCTCTGCAATGTTTAAATATGGGTTACCACAAAAACAAAAAAAAAAAAAAAGGAAAGGATCTAAGTTGTTCTTACTTTATTGATGGGGGGGGGGGGGGGGGGGGGAGTGGNGGGGGGAAATGCTTTGTGGAATATAAACCCAACAACGCTTCTGCGCACACAGCCGCTGGAGCAGCTCTAATCAGAAGGTTGTGTTTGCCCAAAATAGGCTTTCTCTTTTTTTCTTGGGGGGGGGGGAGACAGGGCAGCTCTCCCCTCTGCCAGTGGTGCAATTCAAGCCTTCAAAACAGATTGGCTGTTTTGCTTTCACTTTGTGGCATTAGTGATTAGCTTTTGTNGTTTTTTTTTAAAGAGGAGAGAAGTCTTCTAGTTTATTAACTATATTTTCTTTGAAACTGCTGCTGCATCTTTTAAAGTTCAAAGAAAATAAAACCAATTTATGTACTTTTTTTTTTTTTCAACTAAGTTTCCCAAACCATTTCAGTTTACAGTGATTTGGGGAGTTCTTTAGAGACTTACACAACAATTCTGTAACCAACCTGCCAGTGCAATGCAGGGACATGGCTCTTCCTTCCCTTGCTGTCCTTTTCCTTCTGCCCTCCTTCTGAGTACATTTTCTATTCAGTCACAATAAATTGATCTTGCACTTAAAACATGTATTAAATCATTGGTGTGAGTGATGCAACAGTGGATGGAAAAGAGTCCCACAATGTTTTTTTTTAAAGAGGAGAGAAGTCTTCTAGTTTATTAACTATATTTTCTTTGAAACTGCTGCTGCATCTTTTAAAGTTCAAAGAAAATAAAACCAATTTATGTACTTTTTTTTTTTTTCAACTAAGTTTCCCAAACCATTTCAGTTTACAGTGATTTGGGGAGTTCTTTAGAGACTTACACAACAATTCTGTAACCAACCTGCCAGTGCAATGCAGGGACATGGCTCTTCCTTCCCTTGCTGTCCTT
Organism: Ramphastos sulfuratus; assembly: GCA_013399055.1. NCBI lineage: Eukaryota > Metazoa > Chordata > Aves > Piciformes > Ramphastidae > Ramphastos > Ramphastos sulfuratus. Next base: position 17,223 of record WBNM01000959.1, on the reverse strand, counting down.
TTCCTTCTGCCCTCCTTCTAAGTACATTTTCTATTCAGTCACAATAAATTGATCTTGCACTTAAAACATGTATTAAATCATTGGTGTGAGTGATGCAACAGTGGATGGAAGAGTCCCACAATGTTTTTTTAAAGAGGAGAGAAGTTTGCTAGTTTATTAACTATATTTTCTTTGAAACTGCTGCTGCATCTTCCAAAGTTCAAAAAGGAAAAAAAACCCAACAATTTACATACTTTTAAAATTTTTTTTCAACTAAGTTTCCCAAACCATTTCAGTTTACAGTGATTTGGGGAGTTCTTTGGAGATTTGCATAGCGATAACCAACCTGCCAGTGCAATGAAGGGACATAGCTCTTCCTTCTCTTGCTGTCCTCCCCCCACCCCCAACCCAACTGCATTACTAAAAGAATTTTCTATTCAGTCACAATAAATTGATCTTGCACTTAAAACATGTATTAAATCATTGGTGTGAGTGATGCAACATTATTACACGTCAAGGAAAAGAAAAAATCTATATTATGATAGTTGTTGACAAATGATAATATTATTTTCCAGCTAAGCATGAGGTGTTAATGCTGCTAAATGGCTGCAAATGTTGACGTTAAAGGCTGCCTGCTGGCCATTTCCAGGTGACATATCTGGGGATTTGGGGCTATTTCATTTTCCAGCCTTTTTTAAGGCTTCAGGCCCCATCCATAAATTACAGCTGATGACAAAAGTGGAAGCTAACAGTGGCAAAATTAGGCCCACAGGCAAAATAATTATATATACAGCCTTTAGCAGTGAGGGAGAAAGCCATCAATCAGCCCCCAATTATTCACTAGTTAATCAGCTCTGCCCTTCCTTTATTGAAGGGTTACAGTGTAATTAAGTTGGCAGCATCCTTTTAATTCATCAAACATACAACACATGGCGGTGTTTGCTGCAATCAGGGGACAGCACCTTTGTGTGCCTGACCCCCAGCACTGCTCTAGGAGAGGAGAAGAAACTTCAGAGGTAAGAGAGACTATTTATGCATGAGTGGAGCAGCCCTCGGGCGCGGTGCGGAGCTGCCGCGGCTGGGCTGGGCTTTCACAGCATCCCTGCCTCCTCCGGGCGTGCACCTAGGGCTAAACCCAGAGGGTGCCACCGCCCCACGACACTTGTCGTCAGTCGAGTTGTCGCCAAATGCTAGGGCAGGTGGTGCCGGACCACAGCATTTCTGGCTACACCATCGCCCAGCTGTCTGCCCAGCAACGGCTCTCCGGTAACGGGTGGCAGCAGAGAGCTGAGCATCGCCCTGGAGGGCTGCTGGGCACCTCCGAGGCCAGCAAAGCAAAGAGCCGCAACGCACAGCTCTCCAAGAAGTGGTAACCAAGTTTAAGGAAACAACCAAAGCTGTCAATTGGAGTCAGGGTGGAGCTCTGCATCCCCTCTCATGTCGGCAGCGTTGGATTTTTATGTTACACAGCAGATCAGTGTCTCCAGGGGGAGTTGCCAGCGAGGGGGTTTTGGATGGTGAATTTATCTGAGCAGTAATAAAAGTCACTCAAGACACTGCACTTTTCCATCCATACCAAATTTTATCCTGTGAATACCTGCACTGATGATGACCTCTGTGTTTGTNCTGCAGAGCCCCAACTCTCTCAGCCTGTCCTCACAGCAGAGCTGCTGCAGCCCTCTGAGCATCTTCATGGCCTCCTCTGGACTGGCTCCAGCACTTCCATGTCCATGTTGGGGGCTCCAGAACTGCACACAGGACTCCAGATGGGGTCTGATGAGAGCAGAGTGAACCCAAGGATTTCTATATATTGTGCACATCTTTTTTCTGCCTGTGTTTTGTTGACCATAAATCTGCTTTCCTGCCACATATGCATCCTGCTCACAGCATCCTTCGAGCTGTTGAATGTCCTAAGTGTCCTTTCCTACCTTGCAGAACAGCTATAGAATTATTTATTCATAAACAAGCTCTGTGTTTTCTAACCTGCTTGTAATAATGAAGTTTTAGACCATCATTGGCTCTACTGCACGGTGCAGGCAAACAGATCCAAACCCCTCCACATCTGAATGCACCAGGAATCTCAAATGTTGAGAAGCATTGGCTTTTTGACAAAAAACCTTTGTTGCTCTCAAATGAAAAGCAGAAGAGCCATACCCTACTGGCCACTTCTTAATTGTTATGTTACCTCATCCAGTCTGATTGCAGACATTGGGAAGTTGCTCACTACATAGCAAAATGTGTTTCCTAAAGCTGCAAAACAAATGATCTAGTGCTTTATTTTCATTGCTGTGAGATGTGTTGTTCTCAAGGGGAGGGCAGAGGAAGGGAACACAAACATGCAAGATCTCTTTCCACAGATTTGCAAGAGCAGAGCCTTGGCCAGATCTGCCTACCACCCAGCAGCAACCCATCCTGGACCTTACCCTAGTCATTTATATGCTATCAGGAGCCTCACCAAAGATTTCTGACAGATACAGCAGATATCCTTTGTGCCATTCTCCCTTTCAGCACTTTACTCCACCACACACCCTATAGCACACCAATTTCACCATGTGCCACGTTCTCTGGAACCAAGAGAGGAAGGACAGAAGGTTGGAACTTTGCCTTTCCTGGCTAGAAACTATTGTCATCTTAATTAACAATACAAGTTCCACCAACAGCTAAGGAAACCTGATGTTCTTAAGTCACTTCAGCTTTTTTGACCACTACATGTCCATGTGGACAACATGTTGATGTCTTGGTCTAGGAATCAGCTTGGTTTGCCAGATTGTCCCACTGTATTCTGCCCTAATGAGGCCACATATGGAGTACTGAGCCTAGTTCTGGGCTCCCCAATTTGAGAGAGAAAGGTAACTACTAGAGAGAGCCCAACAGGCTACAAAGGTGCTGAGGGAACTGGAGCATCTCTGTGATGAGGAAAGGCTGAGAAGCCTGGGGCTGCCTAGCCTGAAGAAGAGCAGACTGAGAGGGGCTTGATCAGCTCAGTGTTGACCAACAGCTAAACTGTGGAATTCCAGAAGATGGGGCAAGACAGTGGTGTCCAGTGACAGGACAAGAAGTAATGGGCACAAACTGGAGCACAGAAAGTTCCACCTGAACACAAGGAAAAACTTCTTTCTTGTGAGAGCAACGAAGCCCTGAAGCAGGCTGCGGAATCTTCTCTGCAGAGGCTCCAAACCTCCATGGACATTGTGATCCTGGGCAACTTACTGTGGATGATCCTGCTTTAGCAGGGGGGTTGGACTAGATGATCCCTAGAAGTCTCTTCCAGCCCCCACCATGCTGGGATTCTGTGATCCCATGGAAGTAAACCTCTGACTGACAGCCACTCACAGAAACTGCTGGTGCTGATCTGTTCTACTGTGATCAGTTTTCCTAACAGTACCAAAGAGCCTGTCTCAGCAAAGAAATTTACTCTAAGTTGTGCTCTTGCTAACAAGTCCTTAATACTGAACTGCTTCTCTCCTGGTGTCCAGCTCTAGCCACCCCAACATGAGAGAGCCATGGACCTGATTCAGGTCCAGAGGAGGACCACAGATATGATCAGAGGGCTATGAAGACAGGCAGGAAGAATTGAGGCTGTTTAGCCTGGAGAAGAGAAGGCTTTGGGGAGAACCTAGAGCTACATTTCAATATTTGAAAAGGACCTACAGGAAGGCTGGAGAGGGACTGTATAGAAGGGCTTGAGGTGATAGGATGAGGGGCAAGGGTTTGAAACTGGAGCAGGGCAGATTTAGGTTGAACAGCACAAGGAAGCTCTTTGCATGAGGATGATGAAGCACTGGAACAGGCTGCCCAGGGATGTGATTGAGGCCCCACCCCCATAGACCTTCAAGATTGTGGAAGGTGTCCAGAGAAGGGCCACAAGGATGCTCACAGGGCTGGAGCTGCTCTGCTGTGAGGAGAGACTGAGGCAGTTGGGGCTGTGCAGTCTGGAGAGGAGAAGGCTCCCAGGTGACCTTATTGTGGCCTTGTAGGATCTGAAGGGGGCTACAAGAAAGCTGGGGAGGGACTTTTTAGGCTATCAGGTAGTGACAGGACTGGGGTGGGGGGGAATGCAGCAAAGCTGGAGGTGGGGAGATTCAGACTGGAGGTGAATGAGGAGGTGAATGTTCAGCATGAGGGTGGTGAGAGCCTGGCAGGGGTTGCCCAGAGAGGTGGTTCCACCTCATCCCTGGAGGTGTTTAAGGCCAGGCTGGATGAGGCTGTGGCCAGCCTGATCTAGTGTGAGGTGTCCCTGCCCATGACAGGGGAGTTGGAACTGGCTGATCCTTGTGGTCCCTTCCAACCCTGACTGATTCTGTGATTCTATCTGACCAGATGTGTCCCCATGCAGGCAGCTCTAGTGGGAGGTGTCCCTGCTGCCTGCAGGGGAGGTGAACAAGATGACTTTTGAGGGTCCCTTCCAACCCTATGCAATCTGTGAACCCGTGGTTGTGCACAGGCACACACACACAAACACATCTTATTACTCTTTGGGGTTTTAACATTTTGTTTTGTTTTGTTTTTCTCTTTTCATTGCAGAAACTTGTGCTGCACAATTGAGATCCTGCATTATCTCAGTGTCACTGAATATCATCTTTTTTTTTTTTTCCCAAAGCAAAAGCACACCATATTGCAGTCAGCCTAAGTCATAACTCAAGACAACACAATCATGTCATAATATAGTTTTATACAATGAGATGGTATCTGCTGTTATTGAGGGTCATTGAATTCTGTCTGTCAGTGTTATGTAAGGGAATAGGTTCAAGTAATAGCTTGTGCTGATTATCAGAAAGTGTGTTTAGAAACTGTCACTATATTTATATCCCTCAGAGCTGCATTTGAATTATGCAGATAAACAGGATCGAGTGGCACAAGGCAGGGAAGCCCAAATCCAGATTGAAACTGCAGAGCAACCTTGATATGAGACCTGCTGGCTCTGATTTAAGCCTGAAAGGCTACACAGAAATCAAGCACATTTTGGATTTCTCCACATGAAAAATCCTACAACCTAATCCCAGATGAAAAGCCATGAACAAAACATAAAAGCTTCATTGTGAAAACTGAGGAGGTGCATTCATTTTATTTTTTTTTTTTTACAGGTGTATTAATTTGCATGTCTGAAATATTCAAAAATTATTCAAATTCATCAGTTCACCATGGCCAAAGTAAACCTTTTTTTTTTTTTTTTTGGTGGACTAACCTTCATCTAAAGGTAAAGTGCCATCAGCAATTTTTAATTACATGATAAAAAAATGTCTTAGTGAGTAAGAATGTAAACCACATTGTATTTTTTCCTCTAAGTACTTACTTTTTCCATTTTAATATACAATTCACTATTCATTGCATCTTGCTTAATTAAGTAAATTATCCATTTGGAAAAAAAAAAAAGAAGACAATTCTGTGTGCCTGCTGGAGCTGAACACAACAAAAACAACATTCTGGATCTGTATCTTTTCTGTTAAGGATTACTTTAGTTCTGTTCCTGTGAACATCTTCGCTTTTTCAGGGGTCATTTTTAAGCAACACAATGATGAACACTAAGGAAAGTCACATTATGTGCATATTTATTCTCTTGGCTGTTTGGCTTAGATAATATGCTGAAGAATAACCAGAAAAGCACTAAATTCCCAGTCCAGACACTAAAGTTTGGTGAAGCACACAATTATTTTTTCTGTTACTGGTAAGAAATATCAGCACTTGGCTCAGCAGAATTTAGAAGGACCCTTTCTAATTGTTCTTTTCTAGCAATAATTGCATTCCTAAAAATAAAGCAAAACAATGTGTTATGTTTCTCAGGGAAATGAAAAAAATAAATAAAATATAAAAGCTCAGTCATCTTCAGGTTTTATACAATCAAGAATAGATCTTGTATAGGGTACACAGTCTTAGCCTTACACAGTCATAGAATCATAGAATGGTAAGGTTGGAAGGGAGCTCAAGGATCATCCAGTTCCAACCCCCTGCCATAGGCAGAGACACCTCCCACTAGTACAGGTCACTCAAGGACTCCTCCATCCTGGCCTTGAACACCTCCAGGGAGGGAGCAGCCACAACCTCCCTGGGCAACCTGTGCCAGTGTCTCACCACCCTCACTGCAAACAACTTCCTCCTAACATCCACTTTCAATCTCCCCTCTACCAGTTCAAACCCATTGCCCCTTGTCCTGTTATTACAAGACCTTGTCAATAGTCCCTCCCCAGCCTTCCTGTAGCCCCCTTCAGATCCTGGAAGGCTACTCTAAGGTCTCCTGGAAGCCTTCTCTTCTCCAGGTTGCAGAGCCCCAACTCTTGTTCCCCAACTCTTGTTGTTTTGAGCCCCAACTCTTGTTGTTTTGAACTCTGTGGTAAACAAGGTACACAGGGTTGCCTTGTGCAAGGCTGTGCTCTGCCCAAATTTGAGTAAAGCAAGCCTATGGCTTCACCTAATATGGTCAAACCTGATTGGCTACTCTGTGTCCAAAGGCACATTAGTCTTGGGCTGTATGGATAAAAGCAGATGAACAGAGAGCTCAATGTGTGCTCTGCCCTTGTATCTACTCTCTGCCAATTGCATCCATGCTTGCTTATTGCCTTATTGTATCCTGAACTGCCTGCAAACTGCCTTCCAAGAGCTTACCAGGAACAGGCTCTAAATGCCTGCACACGATTGGCCTGCACAGCCAGCCTGACATTGTGCCAAGCCTGCACATGGCATTGCATCCTGCCTGCCCCTCTGCAAGGCTGCTGCTAAATGGGGAGTCAAGAGCAACCAGGTGAGAGCCTGTGCCAGACTCCAGCTGCCTGAGAAAACTCCAAAGCCTCTAACGGCTTTGAGACCACCCACAGCAACCCCTCCACGTGCTTTGGGTGATGTCTGATAACTATTTTGTGAGTAAATACTTAAAGCCTCTTGCAACCACTAATTGCCTTCTGCCATAAGCAGAAAGGAGCTTCCTGCATCCATCCAGTGCCTAAGCAGGATAACGAATCACTAAAACCTTCTCCTCCAGTAAAAAATGTTTGCATTTACTGGTTACCTTTTAAAGTGCTCCAGTTTTGCCTGTTCCTTGTGTGTATGAATTTCCAAACCCTGCGTTTCAAACCTTGCAACTAAGTTTTCTGGTGAGATTTAATGTTAATAAACAATTTTCATAGTTATTAACAATCTCTGCCTGGATAGCAAAGTTAATATCCATTGTTAATTTTTGCATCGTTCCCAACAAGGTGGGGTTGGAATCCCTCCAGAGGAAACTCCACAATGTCTCTGGGCAGCCTGTTGCACTGCTTCAACATCCTCACAGGAAATTATTTTTCCTCAAATAAGGAAATATTAAACAGGTTCACAGACAACTGCAAAAGAGCAAAAACAAACTAAGAAGTGGAAGTGGATTCTTTGCTGTGATTAGCACATAAGGTAAGAGTTGGTCCTCAGGGCACTTTTATGCCCAGCAAAATTTTCTACTTGTCGATGTCATGGTAAAAAATATCACCTTGAGGAGATCTTTTCCAAAAGAAAAGAGTCTGGGAAATGTTTAAATGGTAAGAGCTACAACACCTGTGTGGAAGAGGTATCTGCATGGCCCAAAGTTACATCACAGCCAATTCACAGAATCACAGTTCACATCCAGTTGGAAGAGACTTCAAAGCTCATCCAGTCCAACTCTTAACCCAGCACTGAAGGGTCAACATTAAACCCTGTCTCTAAGCACCATCTCCACAGGTCGTTTAAACACCTTCAGGGATGGTGACTCCAGCACTGCCCTGGACAGACCATTCCAGTGTTTGAGAATCCTTCCAGTGAAGAAATATTTCCTAGAGTCCAGCATGAACCTCCCCTGGTGCAGCTTGGAACCACTGCCTCTGGTCCTGTTGCTTGACACCAAGGCAAAGAGGCTGCTCCTTCCACGCTCCAACCTCCCTGCAGGTAGCTGTAGAGAGCAATGAGGTCTCCCCTCAGCCTCCTCTTCTCCAGCCTGGACACCTCCAGCTCCCTCAGGCCCTCCTCATAGTTCAGGTGCTCCAGGCCCTTCTCCAGCCTCCTTGCCCTTCTCTGACCATGCTCCAGAACCTCAATGTCCTTCTTGTAGTGAGGGGTCCAGAACTGAACACAATACTTGAGGTGTGGCCTTACCAATGCCAAGTACAGGGGATGCTCACCTCCCTGTTCCTGCTGGCCCCTGTGTTTCTAATACAAGCCAGGATGCTGTTGGCCTTCTTGGCCACCTGAGCACACTGCTGACTCATTAAACCAACTGTCCACCAGAACCCCCAGGTGCCAACAACACAACATTGTGTGGTTCACAGAACTTTAGAGGTTGGAAGGGACCTGCAGAGATCATCAAGTCCAACCTCCCTGCCAAGGCAGGGTCCCTGAGGGTAGTTGGCACAGGAATGCATCCAGGTGGGTTTTGAAAGTCTCCAGAGAAGGAGACTCCACAGCCTCTCTGGGTAGCTTGCTCCAGAGCTCTGTCATCCTCACTGTAAAGAAGTTTCTCCTCATGGTGAGGTGAAACCTTCTCTGTTCCAGTTTGTAGCTGTTGCTCCTTGGCTTATTGCTGCTGACCACTGAAAAGAGCTTGGCCCCAGCCAGTTGACACCCACCCCTCAGATATTTGTACACATTGATCAGTATATAGCACATAGGCCTCCTTCTTTCACAGGTAACACGTCCAGTGTCAATTTGTATTGAGCTGAAGCTTTTCTGAGACTTTCAGTCTCTGCTTGTTGGGCACTAAGGTCATCTCCAGTACCATTTAAAGCTATTTCTAAGGTAGCTGAAGCATTCAGCACAGCTTTTTTCTAATTCACTTACTCCTAATCATGCTTCGTACTCAAGACAAAAAGGACAGAAAAGTGTTTATAATGTAAAGAAGTGAAAAACTTGGAGTTCTCTTCATCTAAGGTCAAACAGGAAGATTAAGCTGAAAAACTACATTGCATATACAAGATGGTTTGTGTGGCTTTTGTGAGAGGATTCCTCTTTGCCTCCACGCAGCAAGGAGGTGTTTTAGCCTAATGCGTTAAATTCATTTGTTTTGCTGAGTCCAGCTAATGGGATGAAGACAAAGTGACTTCCAGGCAGAAAACCTTGTTAATCAAAACCAATTTGGGCCACTTGTACAGGTTGTTCTGACTTTCTGAGTAGGGAATTCCATTTCTCACAAGGAACACTGAAGCGTGCAACAAACAGCAAAAAAAAAATTGCCCACAGGTTGCATTTTATTTTTGGACAGCTACTCCTTGTTGGAGTATGTTAATGCTTGCATCTGAGGTATCACCTATAGACAAGATTTTTTTTCCTAAATAAAATAAAAGCCCCTTATGTTTGAGAAAGAATTCTTCCTATTTGAAAGTATAATTCAGAGAATCCTAGAATCATAGAATGGGAAGGTTGGAAGGGACCTCAAAGATCATCCAGTTCCAACCCCCGCCATAGGCAGGGACATCTCCCACTAGAACAGGTTGCTCAAGCTCTCATCCAACCTGGTCTTGAACACCTCCAGGGAGGTTGTGGAGGACAGAAGCACAGAATGTGATCAGAGATCAGAGACTCCACAACCTCCCTGGGCAACCTGTGCCAGTGTCTCACCACCCTCACTGCAAACAACTTCCCCCTAACCTCCAGTTTCAATCTCCCCTCTGACACTTCAAACCCATTTCTCCTCAGCCTGCCATTGCAAGATCTTGTCAATAGTCCCTCCCCAGCCTTCCTGTAGGCACCCTTCAGATATTGGAAGGCTACTCTAAGGTCTCCTGGAAGCCTTCTTCAGGCTGCAGAGCCCCAACTCTCTCAGCCTGTCCTCACAGCAGAGCTGCTGCAGCCCTCTCAGCATCTTTGTGGCCTCCTCTGGACCCTCTCCAACAGTTCCATGTCCTTCCTGTGCTGGGGGCTCCAGAACTGCACACAGGACTGCAGCTGGGGTCTGAGGAGAGCAGAGCAAAGGGGCACAATCCCCTCCCTTGCCCTGCTGCCCACACTGCTCTTGCTGCAGCCCAGCACACAGTTGCTATCTGGGCTGCACTCACACTGCAGGCTCATCTTGAGCTTTTCATCACCCCAGACCCCAGGTTCCTTTGCTCTCAGGCATTCACCACCCAATTCCCAAGACGTAGCTATAAACGGATTCACTCTTCAATATATTGGGTAGAAATTTGTGTGATTTGATTTGCCTCCTGCAAGCCAGGTCCACATCCTGGAGAGAAGAAAACCCAAGGAAAACCAGCTGTGCTTAAAGCAGATTAATTTTGCATGCTGTGGATGCTTTTGGTACCTCAGTGCTTGACAGTTTTAATACATTCTCTTAAAACACAAGTTGGAGGACTGTGCCACCACCGAGGGAGGCATGGAGGATGGAGTAAAGTGGCCAGGGAGCATTTTGATCTCTTTGGAAACATCATCTTTTCCACCAATTATTAAGATTGTGTGCTGCAATAAAACACACTCAGGAGGAGAGACTGTTGGTGTTAAAAAAGCTAAGCCCCAGTAAGTAATGAAGCATTCTAACGTTGCCGAGCGAGGAGTAAATGTGCATTTAACAGGGACGTTTATTGAAGGCAATAGCAGAAGTGTGTTGAAGGCAATACCTTGCATTTGTGTGAAATGCATAAATTAATGAAGTCCTCATGGAAGCCTTTTCTATACTGATTAAGAAATCCTCTCCATTCCATTCCTAACAAAGCCATTAAGAAAAGAGCCATGCCATATTTCCTCCTTTACCTGGTTGCATAGTCCTCTGCTTTGCTCTGGTGCTTTGTTTACACTTAATTGCAAGGTCAGAGTTAACACCTTAAGGCTGCATCTCTTCAACTGCTGACACTTCACTTACATTTAAACAAGATATTTTTTTCCTGGAATGGTGCACCTATTAGTTTGTTGGCATTAGGACCAGCATCCTCAAACAGATTAACCACCAGCACCTTCAAGCTCCACCCTGTGCCTGGTGCTTCTGAGGTAAGTTGAAGCACCAAGCATCTTTTCATAGCCTTGCATAAGTGCAGCAGTTGCAATTCTCCTCTCACCTCTGCAGCTGGCAGAAGGGGTCCTCACCCTGTGCAATATTTGGGTTTGGCTGCAGTCCTGTGCCACAGGTCCCCTGTTGCCATGGTAGAGGGGATGTGTGGCTCAGCCCAGCTGGCAAAGAGGCATCACATCCCACAGAGAGGTTACAGGCAGGCAGGGACCACCTCAGCATCAGGATTGGGCTCGTTCCTGAGTATCAGCAACCTAGCATGTGCCTTCTGGCAATGCCTTTCTGACACAGCAATGCTCAGTCAAGGCCACCCTGGAGACTGCAAGGAACAGTCATGGTTGGTGCTTTGAAATGAGCTCAGAATGGGAAGAATTAAGAGAGCAACAGAAAATGATCCAGAACAGCAGTTTCTGAACTACAGCAGCTACCTGCCATGCCTGGTGATTCCTTTGGTCTGGTTTTGCTTTGTTCTTTTTAACCAAGAGCATAGTGTGCTTAGAATCATAGACTCACAGAATTGTTCAGGTTGGAAAGGACCTTAAATGATCTAGTTCAATTACTCTGCAGTCAGCAGGGACATCTTCAACCAAAGCAGGCTGCTCAGAGTCCCCAACAACCTGACCAGGAACAGGTCCAGAAATGGAGCATCCACAACCTCTCTGGGCAACCTGAGACAGCAATCACATCACCCTCAGCACAAAAAGTTTCAACCTTTTATTTAGTCTGAATCTCCCCTCCTGTGCTGGTTTGAAGCTATTTGGAATATTTTACTGAGGAGTTAAATCCTTAACTGTGAGAAGAAAGAAAAGCACCAACAGTAACCTGCGTCACTCATTCTTCTGCTGAGAAATGCAACTGAGTCAGATCATAACTCAGGCACTCACTGCTCACACACTGCTCAGTTCTCAGCTCTGCTGCTTCACCCTGGCAGTCTGTGTGTGGTTGCTTCTGCCTTAGCTCTTATCTGACCCAACACTTTATTTCCCCTAACCTCCTTGTCCTCTTTTTGGCATCTCACCTCAGATCTCTCCAGATTTATCATGTGAGATACACAGAGATTGATCTGGGTATTGCTGCTGGGAAGGGATGGGGGGAAGAAGGTTTGGGTCTGGAGCTTCCTGGCAGTCTGATTGTTTTGGGAGGGATTTTTGTGTTTCTGTGCTACTTTTAGCTTGTATATAACTGTATATTGTGTATATATCTGCTTGTAAATTGTGCTAAGCTGTAAATATAGCTTCATGCGTTAACTTCCAGCTGGCTGAGTCTAGTCTGGGTGATTTCATTGTATGGAGGGGTGGGTAACTCCCAAACCATCACATCTGCTTTAGTTTCAAACCATTATCTCTTGTCCTCCTACAACAGCCCCTGCTAAAAAAGTCTGTCCCCATCCTTCTTCTAGCTCCCCTTTAAGCACTGGAGGGCCACAAGAAGGTCTCTGCACCCCCATTTACAGGCCAGTGTCTTTATTTGCCTTAATTTCTCTTTGTCCTTTTTCTTGGGAAGTAGAGAGGCTGTGTCAGGCCAGTAAAGAGCAACAGCAGATTTAACACCCAGCCTGCCTGGGCCCTGTTCCCTTTGCAAATTCAGACAAACCAATTGTCAGATTGTCCATGTCCACCTAGCCAGGCATGCCCCTCGCTGTTTAGCCTGGGGGTTTAGATCTCATCTGTTTAACTCTCCACCGGGTTAAAATCTCCAAGTAAAAAAACCTGAAAATCTCCTTAAAGAGAGAATAAAGTAAATCAACAATGTTTTGCAGGGTTTCTAATGAGTTATTGAATCACTTTCTGCAGCCCACAGAAAGAAACCCAAACCTACCCTTGGGATTTCAAACTCCAGTGAACTCGGTCGGTGCTCTGCATCCCTAACCAGTCTGGTAATGGGCTCCTTTGTGGACTTATTTGTTGCACCACTCTAGTCAACACATCCCTTTGCATCCCTCTTGCTTTTGTTTGCTTGGTCTGTGTATTTCTTTATCTGTGTTTTCAGACACTGTTAAGCTGCCCTCAGTATGTCTGAGGGAAGTCTGCAACCCAGTAACTCAGTATTCCCGAGGCAGCCTGCAATAACAGCCAGCACAGGATCGCAAAGGATGCTCAGCCAGGAAAGGGATTTCATTTCTAGTTGGCAATTGCAAACAACAAGGGAAATATTATTTTTTTAAATTAAGATAAATACCTTAAATGGTGTACTATTAAAATAATGTGCCCAGCTTACACAGACCTAACTAAAGAGGCCACTATCGAATTTTCTCTCTTCGGGGATACTCTCTGATTGCCAGTGTGGGAACATTAATCACACTGAGGCTGGCTGGTGGAGTTGCAGTTAAAAAACAGCCCCTTTGTCCCCATCTATCTGGAACTGCATCTTCATGGCAAGGCTACCAGCACTGCCATCTTCCAGCTCCTCTGCATTGCAGGGATAAAAAGCAGAGGATGCAACTTCCCCTCTCTCCCTAACCCCAGTAATTTAGTTGTCATTATCAGCCTCAAACCAGCTGTGAACCCCATCCACTGCGCTGCACCTGAACAAGCTGTGCCCAGATCCGCCCTAGCCAGCACAGTCCCTTCTGCAGGAGCATCTCTAGAGTGAGTAGTGCAAGGCTTGGGACAGAGCTAGACTAGGTGGAGAAAAGAATCAAAAGAAGAGAACAATCAGTTGCATTTGTGTGAGGTGTTGGTGCAGCACTTGGATTTCAAGAATGGAGGAACAAAGACAGGACATGGGGAAACAGCATCAAGTTGCACTGAGGGAGGAAATTAGGAAAACTTCCTTCCTGNCTCCCAGCCCTGGACACCTTCCAGCACCTCAACATCTCTCTTGAATTGAGTGGCCCAGAATTTGACACAGCACTCAAGCTGTGGCCTGACCAATGCTGAGCACAGGGGCAGAACCTCCCTGCTCCTGCTGGCCACATGATCTCATGATCTGAAAGGTCTTTTCCAATGATTCCAATGATTCCAGTGATTCTACAATTCTGTCTCTAGGGTGAGTTGTACAAGGCCAACAGTAAGACAGGGTTAGGCCAGCTGGAGAAAAATAAAATCAAGAGAAGAGCATAAAGAATTGCATTTCTGCAAGGAGCCAGCACAGGTCAGTGACCTCAGGCACAGAGAGATGCAGAGCTGAGTTACATTAAATCCCATTGAATCACAGAATCACAGGCACACCCAGGTTGGCAAAGCCCCTCAGGATCACCAAGCCCAACCTAGAACCCTACTCTACAAGATTTACCTTAAACCACAGCCCTAAGCACCACATCCAAAGGACCATTAAACACATGCAGGGTGGGTGACTCCACCACCTCCCTGGGCAGCTCACTCACTGAGAGCACATCAAGAGCAGACCCAGGTTTGTGAGTCAATCTGATGGAGCAAAAGCACTCTGGTAAAGCCTAGCAGGCACCTGCATGGCTCTCATTTAGCAGGTGGGCTGCTGGATATAAAAGAAAATAAATAACCAGCAGTGAAAGCAACAGTCCTGTCCTCTCTTCTGCAGGTCTCATTACTTACATACAGTAAGTAAGGCAATGAGAAAATAATGACATGCAATAGAGTTAAAAGTGAACGCCTTCATCCTTTTGTTGTTTATCAGTTAACAAAATGACATTATAGAGATGCTTTATGTATTTATTGAAAGGGGAGAAACATCTATCAAAGCTCATTTTAGCTATTGTTACTGCCATCAGACTTGTTCTCTCCTGCCATGAGCTGGAACAGGACTGTCAGGGAGAGATGACTGATACAGGCAAATGATTTTGCATCGTTTGAGATACATACAGAAATATAATCATACCCAAGGTCAAACATTAGAAAAAGGTTGGGCATTTGGGGCAATGAAAGCAATGCTGTCAGATATTGAAATCTCAGCAGGAGATTCAGCTCCATTAAAACTGAATACGCAATTACTTTCAGCTTGCTACTTTCCATGCATGTATAACTAGTTTGTTCATCTTGGTGCCCCCAGTGTTAGCCAGAAAAGGTAAGATCTGAATATTTTGAGGAGTGGGCATGATACTTTCTTCATAGGAGTCTACAGAAGTGAGAGAAAAATGACTGTATAATATACATGCAACTGGTGAATCACATCAACAATTAATCTGCCTTGAAGCAGCAGACCCAAGAGATAAGTGATTGGCCCTGCCCAAGTGTCTTTAAAATCTCCATAAGTATTTATAGAATCATAGAATGGTTTAGGTTGGAAGGGACCTCATATATCATCTAGTTCCAATCCCCTGCCATAGGCAGGGACATTTCCACATAGAATGGTTTAGGTTGGAAGGGACCTCAAAGATCATCTAGTTCCAATCCCCTGCCATAGGCAGGGACATCTCCCACATAGAATCATAGAATGGTTTAGGTTGGAAGAGACCTCAAAGATCATCTAGTTCCAATCCCCTGCCATAGGCAGGGACATCTCCCACATAGAATCATAGAATGGTTTAGGTTGGAAGGGACCTCAAAGATCATCTAGTTCCAATCCCCTGCCATAGGCAGGGACATTCCCACTTAGAATGGTTTAGGTTGGAAGGGACCTCAAAGATCAAAGAGATTTGGCTGACTTTACATGAGTGGTCTTCCAGAAGGTGATGCTTCAGTGGGCAGGATGAGAAATGCTCAGTGGTCATGCTCAGCACTGCTGTTGGATTGGTATGATGCAGACACAGAAGCAAGGGAGAGAACTGAGGAAAGAAGCTACTGACAGATAGTTTGGAAAACTAAATATAAGTAGATATTAAAAATGGCAAATGAGAAGGATGGTGAGAAGGGCTTGACTCCGACTGGTGATTGCACAGGGAGAGTGGAAAATGAGTTACTGCTGTGTTCAAATCCAGATGTTTTCAAAAGCTTCCCCAGATAGGTAGATGTAGTGGTGATGGATGTGGTTTAGTGGTGACCTGGCATTGTTGGGCTAACTGTTGGACTCGCTGTTCTTAAGGGTCTCCTCCAACAAAAACCATTCTGGGTTTCTGTGATATCCATCAGTTGGGTAGCTGTGAGCTAAAATGTGCACTTGGCTATGTTTGCTACGCTCTGCCTCTTAATGCGCCTCCGATGAGACACTTCTGCTCTTAGACACACCTGACCAGCTTCAAACAGGTATTTATGGGGAAAAAATTCATTGTCTTAAGGCATGTTTCCTCCACATCTGGGCTTTTTAAAGGAGGTACAGTAACTCAAGTTACCATTCAGGCATTCCAGACTCCGAGATCAGTGAGGATCCAGGATTTTGTGCTCTCAGGATCAGGCTAAAGAGAGAAGCTCCCTGATCTTGCCTTAGAAACTAAATAATTCTTGTAATATTGGGGAGATTTTGCATTTCTTTGTGCTTTTTAAATGAGAATTCTGTACTGGAACTTAAAAATTAGCCCAAGATTAAAGTCCAGAATTTTACAGAAAGGAAAATCTTTGTATTTTCCAACTTGGTTTTCCATATTAATGCTAAGAAATTGCTTGTGAGACTCTATTCTGTGGCTATAAAGTTTCTTGCATTGACAGTAGCCACTATAAATCTCCAGTCTCTCTTATCCCTCCTCTTCATCCCATCACATCCTGATCCATTATTTACAGTTACAAACACCCATGTAACACATAATGCCAGCAACATACAAATTACACCCACCCTGTGCTTCTGACACGCTCTGACATGCAGAATTCAGGCAAATTAACTTCTGAACAGCACACACACACAAATTTCTAGTTCACACAGAATTTTTCAAGCCACAAACAGTATTAATAAATAATATAGATTAATATTAAAGAGTGTTATTATTTATTGAAGTTATGATAAATAAAAAATATCCATGGTGTGCCCCTCAACTATTGCAGGGTGATGAGCAGGAAGTTATTTACATCCAGAGCTGCAGATGTGCCAAAGAAATATTGGGAACATCACTTCCCTGCTCAAGTATTTGTTCTCCACATGCAAAGACCAGGAAAGACCAAGCAGGACAGACCTTGGATTATGAGATAAATGGGGGACACTATTTCTGCTTTTCAGATTTCTGTCTATGGTGACTTTGACTTCCTCTCCATTACAGAGCACCTGGACCCAGCTTCACCACTAGCAGGTAACAAGTCACTCAGTCAACCACTTTTAAACTCCCTAACCACTTTGTGTGCTGTCCTTCTACTCACACACATCCTAAGCCATAAGTAGCAAGGGAAAAGGTGGTATAAGGCTTTTTGTAATGACCTGTGTCACTCTTGTTTTCCTCTGCAAGTAATAATCCTCTCTATCAACATATCTCACTTGCAGCAAGAATTCCACCAGCTGCAAGAACTCAGTGTGCCTAAATTCACTGTAATAAT
>WBNM01000958.1:0-28293 GCA_013399055.1 Ramphastos sulfuratus | reverse complement strand
CGCACACACTGCAGGCTTATGTTAAGCCTCCATATATATGTATGCATATACATACATATATATATGTATATATATACACACACATATGTATATATATACTTGTACATGGAATCTCCATTTAAATTTCCAATCAGTGTGCAGCATTTTTATTTTACTCCCCAAAAGGAGCAAATATCTTCTCTGGTCTTGAGTGGCTCGTGGCTCTAAACCAAGACATGCAGACATTCAAAACCCACCTGGATGTGTTGCTGTGTGGCCTGCCCTAGGTGATCCTATTCTGGCAGAGGAGTTGGACTAGATAATCTTTTGAGGTCCCATCCACCCCCTAACGTTCTCTGATTCCGTGGGGCAGCACAGGGACTTCTATGTAGCTAAAGCAGAGACCTGAAGTGTGATTAAAAAAGTTGTAGTAACAGTTTCCTTCCCATTGTTTTTAATGTGGTTCTCAAAGCAGAAGGAGTTGCTAAGAATAGACCTCTTGTTACACATAAAAGTTTTGAACTTTAATTTGATAGGTTTCATCAAAGCATGCTTATCAATATCTAAAGGGTGGGGGGGTCGAGAGTATGGGACCAGGCTCTTTTCAGTGGTGCTCGGTGACAGAACAACAGGGAACAGACACAAACTGGAACCGAAGAGGTTCCACCTGAGTATGAGGAAAAGCTTCTTTGCTATGAGGGTGTCTGAGACCTAGAGCAGGCTGCCTGGAGAGGTTGTGGAGTGTCTGTAGAAATTCCAGACTTGGGCAAGCTGTGATCCTGGGCAACTTGCTCTGATGGACACTGCTTTAGCTGGGGGAGATTGGACTAGATGATCTCCAGAAGTACCTTCCAACCCTCACCATACTGAGATTCTGTGAAAGAAAATGCCTTTTCCAATAATAAATGCTTGAAAAATCCATCTGAGAGGAGGAAGGATATAAGGTGGCCAACTAGGTAGCTTTGCATATACAAATTTCATTGAGACTGTCTAAACACTGTTTTTCATTTAAGCCTGTGTTCCTTTATAGTTGGTATATGAAGGTATAGGCACAGACACCTTTTCTTCTTTTGAAAGCCAACAGCTTCAGCTTTTATTTAGTTGGCTCTTCATTCTTGAGCAGAGGTTATTTTTGTTACTTAATTTCCTAAGCAATGTTTGTTGGATTTGAGACATTGCAACATACGTTCCCATTCACATACTCATGTGTATGTTGGATTCCTGCATAAAGATTTTACAGCAGCTCCTATCCAGCTCTACTTTAAACAAGTAAGAGCATTCACGCTTGTCTTGCACATCTGCTGAACTCTGACCTCAAAGAGGCAGAACTAAGCAATTTATGGGAGCTGAAGTTTCAGTTGCTGGAATTAAATTCTCATATTTTTAATACAAGCATTTAGAGAAAAAATAATTTTCTGTTAATCTTAGCCTTATACATTCCATGCTTTAGTTCCACTACATTCAGCTGATATTTTTCATGCTCAGATTTATTACTGCAGTGGACATATGTGGCACAAATATATAATGAGGATAAACCTGTATGTGAAAGAAATAGTTGAAATGTTTTAAAGCTGTTGATATGGCAATCACAACAATAGCCTGTCTTCCTGCAAAACCTGCAGTAGCCTCTAGTAGAGCTTTATGGAAAAGATTAATTGTATGTAATGTGGCCAACTGTTAAATAATTAATTGACATTTCAGATCTGAGAGGAGTTATCAAAATCTGTAGATTCAGATGGAGCCCTCTGGACTTTCTCACTGTTGGGGTGCTTTTGATAAGCAGTGAGCTGTCTGGAATTGATCCACAGCATATTGAATTAAATGGATTTTTTTTCATTCACCTTGATAATCTTTGGATTTAACCTGAATGTGTATAATTTAATTAGCAGCAAGCTTGGGAAATGCTGCTATGTTGGCTTTTCTAATGTCTTAACTACTGAAATGGTAAGTACATTATCCAATATATTTGTATACCTATGACAATGGCAAGTGCAGGAGTACCCACAGTCAGCTTTCCTAGAGCCAAACCTTCATTTAAGCTGCACATTCTACTGCTAAACCTCTCTTTGTCTTTCCTGATAATTAAAACATAGTAGAATGATAGAATTATTTTGATTGGAAAAGAGCTTTAAGATCAAGTCCAACTATGAAGTGTTCTTACCTGATTTTCTTGTATTACACATACACCAGATCTGTTTCTGTGTAATTGAAAATATTTTCATGCTGAAAAGGGTAGCAGCTTGTAACTTTATGTCTGTCTACATTTTAACCGTATCCAAAACCCATGTTAAGTTATATTCAATGTTAAGGGTTAAAAATGCAAACTTTGGAGATGTTGTCTTCTCCAGGCAGCAAAAAAGGGGTTCTCTGACATCAAATATTTAGTTGTCCAATAAAGCATGTTTTCATAATAAATCATGTTGAAAGTGTCTCTAATAATGCTGTCATTCTGAGTTTGATTTTGGTTTTTTAGTTGCTTTTTTTTGTTTTTAAATTGTGTAAAGCTGTGCAGCTTCATGTTGGGAGGTGCGTTTACTTTTTAGGTGAATTTGAAGGACAACCAGAGAAAACTTCTGCATAAAGGCAAACTTGCAGCAGGTTTGTAGGCAAAGCCACTGCACAGTCACAGTTCAGGGTAGCTAGATATCTCCATGTGAGTGTTACTGTGGCAGTACATCCAAAACCCCACTCCCCGCACTGCAAAGACATGATGAGGGGAAACAGAGAAGCTGAGATGAAGTGAGTCAGGAGAGATGAAGGGATGAAGGAAGCTTCCCAGGGCTGTGAATTCACATGGGCCCATGTGCCAGGCGCAGACCCCATTCTGGGACAAGTCTGGGCATGTTTAGGCAGAGAACTGATGATTATCTGTGTCTGGCCTTTTGGTTTGGCTTTGAATATGCTTGATGGTGACGTATGACAAAAATTAGCTGGCGTGGTAAAGTAGGTGAGCTGCAGAGCACGAGGCTCTTCTATCTTGGGTCTTTGCACCCCACACGTGGATTATAAGCAGCAGCAGCAGTTCAAGAGGGTTTTCCAATAAAAAGAGACCTAAAAAAGAGAAATTTCCACAATCAGCAAGCAGCATTGCGAGAAATTGGTATATTCCTAAAGTCTTTGAGGAGTTACTTCCTTTCGTTAATGGGGAAATAATACTGCTTTTGGATTTATCTTTCCAAATGCTATTTTCAAACTATTTGTAACCATTCCTATCCTGAAGATATTCTCAACCAAATACCAAACCTTTATAACCTTTATAATCTTTTTATCAAGTTATGTGGGAGGCTAAGTCAAATTAATAAATAATTAAAACATTATTATTAATTTCTTGCCTTGTTACCCCTTTATTCATAACAATTACAAGCAATTTTACCCTCGACTAGATTCCTGTCATGTTAATCCAGGCTGTATTGTACCTGAGCTGCCTCAATGCCTCAGCTGTGGCGATTTATGAAGTTAAGATACTATTTGAGGTGTGAGTGGAAGGGTGGTAGGAGCTGGACATGGGTACTGACATTGAATGAAGAGATTCCGTGTGGATGTGTCCTGTGCTTGCTTTACAAATATTGACAGTCCCTGTCCTGAGTCTGATTTACAGTCTTAAGAGTTATGAAAGCTGCCAGGCTTCTGATGTATTAGCAGCATAAATAGAAATAGTAGGTGGATATACAAAGGTAGGAAGTGGGGTGTTAACTTAAACCTTTCTCAATTTATCAGTTGTGTAACTAGACACAAATCTGTCAGTTGGGTTTGCTTTCATTTTTTATAGGTTGCACCCGATTTTTTGCACAGTAACTAGGAATTCTGTAAGGTGGCAGTTCCTAACCTGTTGATGAAAACTAACTGAAAAAAAGTAGGTCTAGATCAGTAAAAAATAAAGGTCCAGATCAGTAAAAGAAGCCTCAATTGGGTTTGTGGGATATTTTTTTTTTTAAGTTGGGTTTTTTTGGCAGGTGGTTGGGTTGGTTTAGGTTTTTTTGTTTGTTTTTGTTTGTTTGGGTTTGTTTTTTTTTAACATGAGCATTTATGAGTTACTGCAGGAACATTAAATATTATACCAATAAAATACTGAGGTTTTAAATGGTATTTTCTCTACTGCTTTGCAAGAACAAAGTTTCTGTAGTGACTGAACATATGGTTTGAGTTGGAAGGGACCTTAAAGATCATGTAGTTACAACTCTTCTGCCATGGGCAGGGGCACCTTCTACTAGACCAGGTCTCTCAAGACCTCATCCAGCCTGGCCTTGAACACCTCCATGACCTCATGGATAACCTGTTCCAGTGTGTTATCACCCTCACTGTAAAAAATTCCTTTCAAGTTTCTAGTTTAAATCTGCCCTCCTCAAGCTTCAATCCATTCCTTCATGTCCTGTCACAACATGCCCTCGTAAGAAGTCCCTTCCTGGCTTTCTTGCAGGTCCCTTTCAGGAGCTGGAAGGCTGCTCTGGGGTCTCCCTGGAGCCTTCTTTTCTCTGCGCTAAACAGATCCAGCTCTCACAGCCTGTCCCCACAGGGGAGGTGCTGCAGCCCTCTGATCATTTTCATGGCCCTCCTCTGAATTCACTCCAGCAGTTTGATATTGTTTGTGTTGGGGGCACCAAAACTGGAAGCAGTACTCCATGGGATCTCACAAGAGCAGTGTAAAGGAGAAGAATCACCTCTCTTGTCCTGTTGGTCACACTTCTTTTGATGCAGCCCAGGATATGATTGGCTTTCTGGGCTGCAAGTGGACATTGCCAGCTCATTTTGAGGTTTTTGTCAGTTGAAACTCCCAAGTCCTCCTCAGGACTGCTCTTGAGCTATTCCTCTCTCAGCCTGTATTTTCGCTTGGGATTGCCTTGACTGAGTTGCAATTGGCCATGTTGAACTCTCAAGCCCGTCCAAGTCCCTCTGGATGCCATCCTTTCCTTCCAGCATGTCAGCTGGGCCACACAGCTTGATGTCATTCACAAACTTGCAGAGAGTGCACTCAATGGCACTGTCCACATGGCTGACAAAGATGTTGAACTGCACTGCTCCCTGTACAGACCCCTGGGAGATGCCACTCGTCACTGGCCTCCATTTGGACATTGAGCTGTTGACCACAACTCTCTGAGTGCATCCATCCAGCAAATTCCTTATCCAGCAATTGATCCATCCCTCAAGTCCATACTTTTCCAATTTGGTGGAAATATCAAAGGCTTTGCACAGTTCAAAGTAGATTACATCAGTTGCTCTTCCCTTATCCACTGATGCTGTAACTCCACCTTAGAAAGCCACAGCATCATTGGATACGAGAAGAGCAACTGATGTAATTTTGGGACACATATATTAAAAGAATATTTCTTTGAGCTTTATTGAGTGATCCAGACCTCAGGGGAAAAACAATAGAGTATCTAATCTAAGTAGTTGTGAGGACTTTTGTCTCAAGCTGCTTTTTGATAGGATTATATGGCTCCTGCTTTTGGGAGGGGCAAAAGCCAGGGCAGCTGCCCTGAGTTGTGTATGGATTTATTCCACACTCTAAATGTTTGCTGAGAAGTTAAGTTCTTCCTGCTTCTCCTCCTCTTTGTTTTCCTCTCCTCCTGCTTCTCCTCACCCCTGAAAAATGTGCACCAGAAGGAGCATCTGGTTTGTTTTGCTCATTTATTTGCTTTGCTCATAGAAATTTCCTTGTTCTCCAAAGCCAGCCAGGGAACCCAGCAGTTACTTAAACAAAATTCCCCCAGCACATTCAGAGAAGGCCAAAGAATTAGGTTCATACTCCTCGAGTGGATACACATGGCTTAAAACCAAACACCTGAATCAGCTGGCACAAGTTGTGTTCTGCTGGAGGACAGATAGCAGAGTTCACCTGGCTGACAGAAAGTGGTTGTAGCTGGACAGCACTAGCACTGTTGTCCTAGAAGGACTCTGATGTTCCTGATGTAGAGTGGGAGCTGAAAGAACCCAGTGCCAACATGAGCAAATATTTCATTCATTTAATTTGTTCTTCCACTGTGTCTGAAACAATTCTATTTCAGATGTCTACTCTGTTGGGAAGGAATCTTTCTTAAGCAGACAAATATCCTACTTTTAAAGCCATTTTCCCACAAAATCCCAGTGCTTTGGGAAGATTCAGTGGTACATGACAAATTGGAGGCTTTTGTGTTTATTACCTATTGATTCTTCCCTTTATATGGAAGTGTTACTCTTTTCAAACTACTAGCCCTTCAGGCTCTGATTCAGATATTTAAATTGGAATGGAGCATTTTGATGGTTGTACTTCTATAAATGGTGATTTCTAGATGGAGCTGGTTACCAAAGTCTTTATTTTCAGGGAGGCAACCAAGTTATCAGGGAAGACAACCAAGTTTAAAGGAATTTTCACAATCTAACTTTGTAAAGAAATGAGTTTCTTGAGTACTGAATTCAGAGAAATAAGCTTTCTGTGGTACACAGTTTTTCTGTGTGGCACCCAGTGCAGTGTCTGGTTGCTTTGCTTTGCTATGGACAGGTTTTAAAGCTGCTTTTTGGAAGTCGTTTAAAAGGTGCTGTAGTGACTAGGTAGGAACTCCTGCCTTGTGTACAGACATTTACAGAACTCTGGACTTTCTAGACATGTTTGCTCACGTTTCGTGATTTATACCTCTTCAAAACCGCTTTTTATGGTGTTCTCCTTTCTCTCCATACACATTTATAGAAGCATATTTTGATTCTGTCACATTTTTTCTATATAAAGTGCAAAATCTAGTGCAAAACATTTATGCACAAGTCATATGACTTTATATTTGGAAAGATAGTGGGATAAAGGCCTGTCCTCTTCTAGATAACTTTGAGTGAATCCAGATAGTGCTATGTGATGGAATTGCTTTTATTGAGGTAGTGGAATTTGTGATGTTAAACAAGAGTGGGCTTTTTCAGCCCACTGTGTCATCTATGAAATATAAATATACCTCTGAATCAAAAGGCCAGCTTGGAAGTATCTCAGTTCTAGCAACTTTCTTCTCCAAACTCTTTCGCCTCCATTCATCACAAAAACAATATTTGGAGCTGAAAATACTTAGTGTCGAAAGTATTTTGCTTTCAGACTCATGAAGGCAAGCCAACCTGTATGATTTAGTTCTCTTCCATCCCATTTCCTTTTGTAGCAGTACTTCGAGAAACCTAAGTGTTCCTTATTTCACCTCTTGCTGTCTCTGACCTCCTTCCTCATTCTGCATTTAGAATCATCAGAAGGATGGTACCTGTTACTATTGGGGGAGGCCACCAGAGGAGGTAAACTGATCTCGTTTAGTCTGGAAGAGACCTCTAAGATCATCACAGAATCACAGAATGCCAGGTTGGAAGGGATACCAAGAATCATCTGGTCCAATCTTTCTAGGTAATAATATAGTTTAAATGAGATGGCCCAGCACTCTGTCAAACTGAGTCTTCAAACTGTCCAATGTAGGGGAATCCACTAATTCCCTTAGGAGATTATTCCAATGTCTAACTGTTCTCATAGTGAAAAGTTTTCTTCTGGAGTTCAATCAAGAATAACTTGTGCCCATTACCCCTTGCCTTTTCCATGTGACTCTTTGGAAAAGGGGAGTTTTCATCCTCCTGGTAACTTGCTTTATGTACTGGTACATGGTAATAAGGTATCACCTAAGCCTTCTCTCTGCAAGGCTGAACAAACCCAGTTCTCTCAGCCTTTCTTCCAATGGCAGGTCTTCCAGTCCTCTGATCATTCCCATGGCCCTTCTCTGGACACTTTAAGGCTGTCCGCATATTTCTGTACAGCAGGGACCAGAACTGAGCACAGTACTCTGGGTGTGGTCTGACAAGTGCTGAGTAGAGTGGGTTAATGACTTCTTTATCTCTGCTGGTGATGCCCTTGTTGATGCAACTCAGCATCTTGTTGGCCTTCTTTGCCACTGCAGCACACTACTCTCTCTTGTTGACCTTGTTGTCCACCAGTATCCTCAGGTCCTTTTCCACAGGGCTGCTTTCCTTCCAGGTGGATCCCAATCTGAGCTGCACTCCTGGGTTACGTATTCCCAGGTGCAAGCCCCCTACACTTCTCCTGTTGAACTTCATAAGGTTCTTGCTAGCCCACTCCTTCAGCCTCTATAGGTCTTCCTGGATGGTGGCTCTTCCTTCTAGACTGTCAACCTCCCTACTCATTTTGGTGTCATCTGCAAATTTCATTGGGTGCTCTTCATCCCAACATCCAGATCACTTATGAAGATATTAAACAGCATTGGGCCCAGTATCAATCTGTGGGGGACCCCACTTTTGACTGGTTGCCAGTTTGAGGAAAAGCTGTTTATTACCACCCTCTGCATACAGCCTGTCAGCCAGTTCCCCACCCTCTGAACAGACAGTTCCAAAGCCATTTTGAAGACAGTGATAATCAGAGAGCTTTTCCTTTATTTAAAAGGAATTTGTTGGAGCTTTATGCTTTTGCGAATTCCTGCAGCTCCTGACTTGCTCTGTATTCCCTAGAGTCATCTTAAAGCATTATTCTGTTCATGGCAAGTAGTTGTTAAGCCATGTAAGACCCAAATAAATATTTTAAACAAGTCTGCTGAAAGCATGGGACTAGTGCTGAGGGAATTATATTCTTTTATATTTTTCTAGAAAGGGACAATTATTAGGGGGAGCAGATGGGCACTACTCATTTTTGGCATTCACTGGCAAGCCTGCTGCCTCTCCAGGTGGCTCAACAAAAATGATAGCACCATAGTATTCTTCTCATTTTATTGCAGTTCCTCTCAGACTTGTTAGTGTCCTGTCTCTGTTCTCATCATTCACAGCTTCTGATGGATTTTTTTTCTTCTGTTTTTAGTTGTTCTCTATTCTGATGTCACCAAGGGAACTCCAAAAGGGGCTGATGCTAAGTCTTTGTATGCTTGCTGAGTATTGGGCTCAAGGATGTCTTGCTTTTGTCATCTTCTCTGTGGCAAACTTGCAATTTTTTATTTTCCCCAGCCCATCCTTGTGAAGTAATCCATGCAATGCTGAATTATGCTGTTCCTTAGTGGACTATTCTACCACTTGTCATTATTAGTATAGCAACATGTTGAAATCCATCCTCAGTCACATTTGTTCTCATCACAAAAGGGCAGAAGGGCACAAATCTGTCACACAAGTCATTGAAACACAAAGCTTTACCTGTATGAGAGTACATTTTTTAAAGGTTTAATCCACAATTTCTTCTCTGAAGAAATAGGGAACATGCTTCTAAACTGGGAAGTGAGCCTGTGAGACTGTCTAGACTGTGTTTAGAGCTGAGGACTATCTCACACCTTTGCTGAGCATGCATCTGTGAAGTAGGCCAGGAGCTGCTTTTCGCCACTTGCTTACCATGCAGGTTGAAGTATCCTCACTCAGATATTTTTGTTCTGATAAATGTGCTGCCTTTCCTTAGCAAGCCTTTCAAACAGATGCACTTTTCCTGCATATCACTTTAAAATGTATCCCCTGATTGGATTTGAAAATGGGATCAACAAAAGGCATATATTTGATGCCAACCCAAACAACCTCTTGGGTACTGTGGGGTGATAGGGCAAGAATAGCCTTGGGCTTTTGTTCTAGTATTTAATTTTCTGTGTTTTGTTTTGTTTTCTTACAGTTAGTTCAATGTATTGCGTGTATGATGGAGAAGCTTGTCCAGGGAGCGATTAACTTGAGGAACTTGCCTCAAGTTAAAGCAAAATATTGTATTTGGCTGATAGAAGAAAAACTTTGGTTCTTCAGGATGCTGAGTGTTCTGGTGTCATCTGCTGAAGCAGATGAGGAGATATTCAGTTTGAACTATTATGAAGATACTGAAAAGAATAAATGCTTTGTTGGGATGGTGTCAGATCAGACAGCAGCTTACAGGATGGGAACTAGAGACAAGAGGACTGGAGGAGTAGGAAATATTTTTGTAAATAAGTAATAGAAGGCTGTGGCCAGAGGTGAGGTGTTGATGAGCTGAAGGATGGTGTAGCCTAGGACTGTGTGCTTACATGTGCTTGTGGCTGTGCATGAGTTTGTTGCACTGAGAAGGTGGAAAATAGAATGTAGAGCATTCCTCAGTCAGATTAAAATGTTGAAAAGAAATGATGACACAACAGAATACTGTAAAAAGAGTACTTTTTTGATGGGGGAATGTAGGCAAAATGCTCTAGGGGAAAAGAATACAAAAAACATTTCAACAGGACACTGAAAATGTATAATAAATGTATAGGGGAAGTGGAGTGGGTTAGAAGAAGGTAAACCAGAAAATGTTTTCTTTGATGCAGGAATTCTAGAGTAGTAAGTGAGGCTTTTCTCTGCATTTCATACAGTGGTGTCTCCATTCCCTCCTACTCACACCTTGCTGCGCTGTCTGCAAATACCCTCTAGATGGTGGTGGGGGATGCTGGCATTTTGAGTTTCTCCTAACTCCAGGAGTTAGGATAGATACATGGGGTGTGATTTAGTTGTTGGTGGGATTTTTTTTTGGGGGGGTTTGGTTGTGGGGTTTTGGTTTTTGTTTTTATTTTATACATACATACATAGATAGACACACACACAGACACACACACAGACACACACACACGCATATATAAACAATTAAAAAATATATATTAAAAAAAAATGACAAAGTGTTGACATAATTGTAGGTGGTGTTTGAGCCACTGTAGATTTAAACATTTAGATGAGAAAGTAAAATACAGTCATGAAGAAAGTTTACCCTTTACTTAAAACACTGCATAGATACTGCAGCCTGTTCTTTCATAAGGAGTTCTGAGCATACAGCAGAGCATTTATAGGGAGCCTGTCTCTGGTGGAGATTATGTAAATTCTGACTTGGCTTTTCTTGGCATCACATGCCTGTGTTTCTCCACGGCAGGACACTTTCAGAGCTCTGCAGTTTCCTATCCTTAGCACAGCTAAGAGGCACTACCTCTGCCCCCTTGTAAAGTGGAATGGACACAGACCTTCAAGAAATTGCAACATTCTCTTGGGTTCTCTCTGCAAGTCATTACAGCTGCTGTGTTGTTTGGAAAAGTGGAACAACCCATCACCCCCACACCCCTGCTAGCAGAAATGAAATGCCACTGCAGGAATATTTTTGGCTTATCATATGTAAGAATAGAATTTGGTGTGTTACTGTTTGGTTATTTTTTCCTTTATTTTCTTTCAAAACAAAAATCTTAAATTATTTAAACTGAAAGGACAGAAATTGAGTAGTCATCCTGCCTCTTAAATCCCAAAATAGTTTGCACCATTCTGCAGGACACAAAACATATGGTGTTACCTCCTTAATCATTTCTCTGTGGTGGGGACATGCTGCTCTGCTTTCTGTGGAGGGTATTAAATATGCTTTTGTTGCACAGGCTTAATGTTAACCATATATTTAAGGCAATGGCAATCAAAAGAGATTTAAAATTGATTGTTTATGAAGATGTTATGGGACACAATGCAGAAAGCCTTACTAAAGGCTCTCCTCATCTGCCAAGCCAATAATCTCTTCATAGAAAGCTAATGGGTGAATCAGATATAATTTCTCCTTCATAAATCCACACGGATGACTCCTAATCACCTCTGCATGTTTTGGAAGTTATTTCCAGCATTAATTGCTCTGCCACTTTCCCAGGGACTGAGGTGAGACTGACTGGCTGATAGTTTCCCAGATCCTCCTTCCTTGCCTTCTCAAAGATAGAACTGACATCTTTTCTCCTACTTGTTTTCAGCTAAACTTAACTAGAGAAGACATTTAGCTTGCACTCTGATTTTCTTGATGTAACTTGCTTATTATTTTAGTAGAGACACTTTTAATTCAGAATGCTGCATGTAAAATAATACTGTTCAGTGAACTGAACTTCACTGTATGTTAATCGAATCTTCACCTTACAGTTGAAAGCAGGTTTAATTTGCACTGAATGCAAAGCAGGTTGTATGCTAAAAATAGTGTAAGATACCTTGTTAATTTTTTGCCTCCCTTCCACTTCATTAGCTGGAACCAGCCCAAGTTAATTGAGAGTGGAAACTCTCAATTTCCAGCCTGCCATCTTTAGAGAATACTCAGTTTTCCCGGGATTGTGACAAGCAGGCTGTTAGGGAAAGCACTCATAAAGGCCTTCCTTTGATGCATATGAGACATCACGTATGTGCACCAGCACGTATGAAACTGAACAAGGTTCTGATCATGGAAGAGAAAGCTTGCAGATCAGTGGGAGCAAACCAGGGCATAAGTCAAGCTGATGTGATTTAAATCATCATTAAAAGTGTATTCTTTTAAAGGAGTACATTTTATGTTGCCTTTCTTGGCTTTCCAGGCAAAAAGTGTACTAAGTTGTTTGATAGATAGTCCTTTATGCTAAAGTAGGCATTGGTTTGGTACTTCTAAGCAATTGTAAACCTAACACAAATCATAGAATCATAGAATCATAGAATGGTAAGGTTGGAAGGAGACCTCAAGGATCATCTAGTTCCAACCCCCTGCCATAGGCAGGGACACCTCCCACTAGCACAGGTTACTCAAGGCCTTGTCCTATACCTATGATCTTAATATTTACACAATCTTATTTTATAATGTAATAATTGATACATTTTCTGCTTCCTGGCTAATGGTTAATTTTGATTGGGATATATACAGTTGCACAATGGAAATTTGAATTCAATTAAAAAATATAGAAATCTAACATTATGCACATTTTCCTTCAAGAACATCCCACATTTGAAAAGAGTGGAATATATTAAACAAAGGCAGTATTGTTGCTGAAGGGAGCCAATTATTTCTAGATGTCACACTCTTCTAGCTTTTATAATTAATGGATATTGTCTTGATAAGGAAAGATGCAGGTGGGTTCAGACTGAAAAGTTTGTTATGATTTTCTTCTGGAGATGTTCTGCATGCAGTATGGTGACATATGATTTTTTAAGTGGCAAAAAAGTGTTTATATTATCTTCCATATATTTTCAAGAGTTATTCTGGTCTATGGTTTATTACCATAATTATTTCCAGATGTTAGCAGGTGCTTGTTTTACTATGCAGAAAGTTAATGTCTCCCAGCTTTGTTCTTTATACAGCTTTGCTTTGTTAATGGACTTAAGAATTGAGTGCACAAAATTTCTTTTAGACCTTACACATTTTGACAGAGGAAGAAAAAGGAAGAATCTTTCCATGGAATATGTTAGTTTTGCTTCTTTGTATTTGGTTGTGGGTCGTATGAGATAAGGACTATAGAATCACAGAATTAATTTGGTTAGAAAAGACCTTCAAGATCATTTTGTGTCACCATTATTTAACTTTACCAATACTGATGCTAAACCATGTCCCTCAGCACTACATCTCAGTAGATGGGGATTGGGATTCAACCAACTCCCTGGGGAGCCTGTTCCAGTGTTTGAGAACCCTTCCAGTGAAGTTTCTTCTAGTGTCCAACCTAAACCTCTTCTGACACAACTTGAGGCTGTTTCCTTTTGTCCTATCACTTGTTCCTTGGGAGAAGAGGCCCTCACCTTATTCTAACCTCCTTTCTGGTAGTTGGAGAGGTCAAGAAGGTCTCACCTCAGCCTCCTTTTTTTCCAGGCTGTACAGCCCCAGTTCCCTCAGCTGCTCCTCAGAAGACTTGTTCTCCAGACCCTTCACCAGCTTCCTTGCAGTTATTGACCCACTCCAGCACCTCAATGTCTTTATTGTAATGAGGGGTTCAAAACTGAGCCCAGTACTCACAGTGTACTTATGTGCAGAGTTTAGAATATAGCTCAGGTTTCAACCCAAACTTCCGTTCAGGCTTTTGTCATGCCAATAATAATAAAAATAAATTGCACTAACTGAAAAAAAAAAAACAAACCCAAACCCCAAACATAAATGTCTTAACACGCCTCAGAATAATTTTTTATTGGAATCCTGCCTTGTCTGCTGTTTGTAAGCAAGGAGAGACCTTTATATTATTTGAGTCTGTGGTGCCTGGGTCAGCAACTCTGCGCTTTCAGGTCTAAGGGGCTCACGTCTGAACATGTCAGGGAAAAGGCTGCAGGACTGACTCTTCCCATTAGCTCAGGTGAAAATTTCACACCCTCTGAAGTTCAAACCAGAGGTCTAGTAGATTCAGATCTGTTTCCTGTGAGGTATGTGTGCAGTCAAAACCCCAAGATGATCCTGCTGTCAGGAGGAATTGGTAATGACTGAAGAAAATGGTTGCTATGACTTTTGCAACATGATGGCCTTCAGTGCTCTTTTATCACCTTATTCTGAAAATGAACTAGGCCTGGGATGCGTAGGGTCAGATAAAGAATAATGGGATTAAATGTAAATGTATGACTCTATAAATCGACCTCAGAATGTGCAGTGTCTGAAAGGTTAATATAACATAGAGTAGTTAAAGTGCTGACAGCTCACATCCTGAAGTGTCTTTGAAGAGATAGCTGCAAATTTACTTATGTTGCTAATCAACAAAACCTGATTTCTGTCTTCTGGTGAATTTAAGATAAAAATAAAAGGAACATATTTAAAGACACTAGCCGTGTGCATTGAAATGCTGAGTGAGGTTATGATTTTAATGGAGAGAGTGAATAATGAAGCCAGGTCTAAGCTTATGTGAAGGCATATTTGGCAGGGGAAGGAGGGAGTGGTTGATTATCAAGTGGAAATTTAGGGAGATTTGAGACCATGAGTAACCTGTGAACCCAGCATTATGTANCAAGTGGGGGGGGCTGGTAACTCCCAAACCTACATCAGTGGGGGAGTGTTAAGGTTTAATACAATTATCCCTGAGTGTCTGTGAGTTTTTATTAATTTTGTGATCAATGGAAATAAGACACTTAAGATTTTAGTCATTCCTTACATTTCAAGGTATATAGGTTTTGCCATCATTTGCCATCATTTCTGTTGAGTAGTTTGCAGTAGCATCACAACCATTGGGGCTTGCATGCCACAAGGGGTAATGTTAAAATCATACCAGTAAAATTTTTATGCTTTCAGCTTTGTGTCTGATATACAGCACACCAAAAATGTTTTATAGAAAAGAAGTTTATTTACTTACAGTTTAGAGGTTTTTACATTTTTATTGTAGGTAGTTTTCATTTCCCTCATCTGTAAACCTATTCTTTAGTTATTTCATTGCCATATATAACTGGGAAAGGAAGATTCTGAATACACATATAAGAAGCCAGTGAGAATTACTTGTAGTAAAATTCAGTATCTAAACAAAGTGCTTCGAAGATTTAGTACCTTGAAACTTTATAGGAAATAAAAATATCTGCTCTGTAGTGGATGAAAGGTGATAACCCACCTTTTCCCCGTATGAAAAAATGAGAAATTTTTAGAACAAGTTCATAATCTATAACCTAATGTTGCCTGTCCTTCTCCAAAAGTCAGAATAATTTTCTTAGCAGCAAACTTTAATTTTTGTGTTAAAGCCAGCGAGGAGTGGCTTCCTGGACAGGATATTTATATCACATGATGCAACTATTTATGCCTGTGTGAGATGAAAATTATTTGAAGTAGTTTGAACATCTAGGAGGATTTGGAAATACAATAAATTTAATTGGTTTCTAAGAGTCGTAGTTTACATACTCTGTAGAATAATGATGGTCCAGAAAGGTGGATGAATGGGACTTTAATCAACTCACATGACATAAGGCAGATAGGAGGTCTCACTGGAAATTACCTAGTGGAGAATTCACTTCAGATTTGTATTTGTGTGTGAAATTAGTTTAAGAATATCAAGAACATTGTCAATGCTTGTATTTTCCCCGCCTCTCAGCTCTAAGGTTGATTTCTTGAATCATTGCTTGATCCATTTAAGCCATTTGAACACTGATAGAGTTTAAAAATTGAACTAATATAAGAGTTACTCAGAGCAGGATTAAGCATGGACTGGAACATACTACTGCAGTCTGTATAGCCCCTAATTCCTGTTCAGTGTTCCCTTTGGATGGACTAGACATTGTGACCTGCATCTAACTCGAGTTAGCTCAGGTAGCTCAGGGGCAGGATTGGGGGTGAGGCCTGATGCAGCTGTACCTCTGAACTCCAAAAACTGGCAAATCTATCTTAAGGGTGGGGAGAAGCACCTGTGAGAGGTTTTACTTCTTGCATTAGGTGGAAAGCTTCACGGGACTCTTTAAGATTTCTGGAGAGACCACATTTCTGTTGAGCTAAGGCTGTGCTTAACATGCTGTGCACAATGTCCCACCCTTTCCTTACAAGAAAATTGTATCCAATTTTTCTATCCACAATTTATTTCGGTGTGCTGTCTTGTGGGACTGGATGGCATCTTGTGGCTAATACGTCTGAACTGACTATCAGTGATTTCCATGTTCTGCTTACTATTTTTTTGGTCCCAAATAAATGTTCTGTCCTGAAAAGGCATTAAATCTGTATTTTGTGTTCACGGCTACTCAGAAAACATCCCCTTTGGAGACATGTGTTTGATTCTTAACACTTGCTAGAAGCAGAGCAACACAGGATGTATTTATTCTGGCTGGAGTAGATGTGCCGCTGAGAACAATGACTTTGAAGGAAAACCTTTCTGGACAGGGAAGAAACTTTTAAGAGATTTTTTTTTTTTTTCCTTTTCTTTTTTGGCTGCTTGTTCTTTCCTGACCATATTAGGAACTTGCCTGACAAAGATCAGTGAGATGTTTCTGGTATCTTTCCATTAATTTAATTTGGAGTTTATAGAGACCAGACTTTTTCAGTGGTGCCCAGTGACAGGATGAGAAGGAACAGGCACAAAGTAGAACCCAGGGGGTTTCATCTGAATACAAGGAAAAACTTCTTTGCTGTGAGGGTGCTGGAGCCATGGAGTGGGCTGCCCAGAGATGCCGTTGAGTCTCCTTTTCTGAAGAGGACATTGCGATTTACCCAACCTACTGTGGGTGACTCTACTTTAGCAGGGAGGTTGGACTAGGTGGCCTCCAAAGGTCCCTTCCAGCCCATAGCAATCTGTGATTGTATGATTCTGTTAAATCTTAACCATGCTGAGGAATTTTGTTGTAATAGGAGAGGAACATTTTTGTGTTTTGTTTACTGAGAGTACAGAGCTAACTGTGGCTGTCACTGCACTTCCCACCTTCCCTTTCTAACATTGCTGTGAATATTTGTACTCTTGCCAGTTAATCTGAGAGTGGGAATGCCAATGAGGGAACTAAAATATGGAAAATAATGCTGCATTTTATACCTGCCATAGCCTAGAATGTTAAAGCACATACTAAAAGGATGCTGAGATGGATAAAATATGACACTGCCTATAAGCAAATACATCACCTGCTAAGCTTTCTGCAATGTAACTGACATACAGCCATAAGCGGCACTAAAATTACTGCTGATAGAAAGACTGGGATGGACCTCCAAGGGATAATCTCCTATTATGTGTTTCATTTTAAAAAATTGTAATGGTGTTCATAGAAATCATAACATAAACCAAAATAAAACTGGGAAAAGCTTGGGATCCTGACTAGCCTGTACTTTGGCCCTTAAACCAGATTGAATTTCATGTCTATTTGGTTTTTTTAGCACAACTATTTAAAGAAATTTTGACGAATAAGAACACCTCACAAGCCCTCTTAAAATACATCACTCTACTTGTAGAAAGGCTTCTCCTAATAATTGATTGTGATTATTTAACTTTGGTTTTGGTACTTCACTGCTTGTCCTAGGCAGGGTGCATGTGAGATATTTTATAGGGAGCACAGCTTTCTTTCAGATCTGATGATGAAAATGACTTTATTTTTTTTCCTCTCTGGTGTAAAAAGTATTGGTATTTTCTACAGAGTTCCTCCTTTGAGACTTATGGTAATTTCTCTTACTATCTTTGGACTCTTTCCAATTCCTTCACATTTTTTTGGTAAATGTTATGCCAGAAATTTGACTCTTTTGTTCCTTCCTGCTAAACAGAAGGATGTGAGCGCTTCCTGTTCTATAGAATGTATACACTCCTGTTTATATTCCTCTGTGATGGTTTCTTCTTTTTTGAAATCACATTTGGATTTCTATTCAGCTTGTGGTCTATTCTTAACTCCTAAGAAGCTGTCATCTCACTGTTTCCTTGCTGTGCTGTAGGAACCAGATGACTACCTGCCAAAGTAGAACCTTGCAGTTGCCCCTGCTGAAGTGTTCTGTTCTTTTTCTGGCCATTTTCTAGCACCACAACCCAGAGTCCCAGCTCTGTTACCTAGCACAGCATAAGTGTTTCCAAAGGGTGAGAGGCAAGAGGATGGACCAAACTCTTTTCAGTGGTGCCCACTGACAGGACAAGGGGCAGTGGGCGCAAACTGGAACCCAGAAGGTTCCATTTGAACATGGAACAAAGCAGCTTTTCCTGTGCCAGAGCCCTGGAGCAGGCTGCCCAGGGATCTTGTGGAGTCTTCTTCTCTGAAGAGATTTGAAGCACACTTGGACATTGCAATCCTGGGGAACCTGCTCTGGATGGACACTGCTTTAGCAGAGGGGTTGGACTGGATGATCTCCAGAGGTCTTTTCCAACCCCTACCATGCTGGTATTCTGTGATAAATGCAATGTTGGCTCTTGATGATTGATAGACCTAAGCTTGTCCTCTGTTCACTTACATAGGCAGCCACATGGCTAGTGAAAACATTCCCTGAAACTAGACCAAGTTCAGATTCTTGCAAAAACTCACTCAACACATGCACCTTTTCCCTTCTGGTAGAGAGATATTAACAATTTTTGCTTTCATTCACTAATCTTATGATTATTACCCACTGTTGATTATCCAGGTTGGTAATGACAAGGTTACAGAGTTCAAAAGCAACTAAAAAGTACTTCAAGCCATTGGGGTAATTGGCTGAAGGCTCAGATGCACAGGTAGTGTTCTCATCATTCCTTCAAGTGGCAGAGTGAGGAAACCCCACCTAATTAGCTCATGGCTCAGAGGCTGCTGTCACTGATGGAATGTTGGAGGATGCTGAGCTCAATTGTATGAGGTTTAATAAGGCCAAGTGCCAGGTTCCAGGTTCTGCACTTCAATTGCAACGAATAATGCAATGCTACAGGCTTGAGAGACGAGTGGCTGGAAAGCTGCCTAGCAGAAAAGGATAGGGGTGTTGGTTGAAAGCCATCTGAACATGAACCAGCAGTGTACCCAGGTGGCCAAGAAGGCAAACAGCATCCTGGCCTCTACCAAAAGCAGCATGGTCAGCAGGAGTAGGGAAGTGCTTGTGCTCCTGTACTCAGCATTGGTGAGACCAGATTTTGAGTAC
This sequence comes from Ramphastos sulfuratus, assembly GCA_013399055.1. Classification (NCBI taxonomy): domain Eukaryota; kingdom Metazoa; phylum Chordata; class Aves; order Piciformes; family Ramphastidae; genus Ramphastos; species Ramphastos sulfuratus. The sequence continues at coordinate 9,167 of WBNM01000958.1, read as the reverse complement.
TGTATTGAGTACTGTATTGTGCACTGCAGTATAAGAGAGACATTGAGGTGCTGGAGTGGGTACAGAGAGGAACAATGAAGCTGGTGAGGGGTTTTGAGAACATGTCTTATGAGGAGAGGCTGAGGCAGCTGGGATTATTTTGCCTGAAGAAGATGAGGCTGAGGGGAGATTTTATTGCTCTCTACAGCTACCTGAAAGGAGGTTGTAGTGAGGACAGTGTTGGCCTAATGACAGGACAGGAGGTAGGGGCCTCAAGGTGCTCCAGGGGAAGTTTAGATTGGATATTAGGAAGAATTTTTTACTGAATGAGAGAGTGATGACACATTGGAATAGGCTGCCTCGGGAGGTGGTAGAGTCATAGAATAACAGAATCACAGAATGTTAGAAATTGGGAGGGACCTCCAGAGATCATTGAGTCCAAGCCCCCTGCCAAAAGCAGGATCACCCAAGGTAGTCCACACAGGAATGCATCCAGGTGGATTTTGAAAGTCTCAAGAGGAGACTTCACAACCCTTTTGTGCAGCTTGTTCCAGTGCTCTGTCACCCTCACTGTAAAGAAGGCTGAGATGACACCTTCTATCTTCAAGTTTGTATCCATTATTCCTTGTCTTATTACATTGCACCACCAAAAAGAGATTAGCTCCCTCCACTTGACACCCATCCCTCAGATATTTATAGTTATTGATCAGATTCCCTCTCAGTCATCTCTTCTCCAAGACTAAATAGCCCCAAGTCTCTCAGTCTCTCTTCATAGGAGGGATGCTCAAGTCCTGTAATCATCCTTATAGCCCTGCATTGGACTCTCCAGACCTAGAGGTGTTTAAAAAACAAGTAGACACTTCAGGACATGGTCATAGAGGTGTTGAGTAGAAAGTCAGACTTGATGATCTTAGAGGTCTTTTCCAACCCTAATGATTCCATGTTTCTATGATACTATGAATCTCCTGTAAAAACACCTACATATAAGAAGGCATGTGTGAGGATGTCAGCTGCTTTGTTTTTCTTTGGTAATACAAACTGGAAAACATAAAAGGGAAATGAGGAATCTCCTATTTTCTGGCCTCTTTACTGTTTCTCAGTAGGACAGAACAAAAGCTGTTTAATGATTTGATGGTGCATAAGAAATAGGACTAGTGCAAAGCAGGATTTGTTGTTGAGGAATGATCTTGTAGCACAAAACAAGAATGTGGAGGTGCTTGTTTGTGCATTCGTAACTACATGTTTGTTGACAGTTGGATGGTTAGACCAGGGTATTCTTTTTCTTGATTTTTTTTTGGTTGTGTTTTTGTTTGGGGTTTTTTGGTGTGATTTGGGGGATTTTTTTTTTTTTCTTGTGAAGAGCAAAGGCCAAAGACAGCAGCATGACTTACAGCTAAATATAAAGTCATCAATGTGTTGTACTGGTTATGTCTTGTTTGTCTGTGGAATGGAAACAAACACTGATCAAGATGAATTCCAGCCTGCTGATAATTACACTAATTGCCCACAGATTGCTAATAATAAACATGTGATTTTTGAGAGAGATGGTAGAAATTAGCATGACAGATGTACTGACTGCACTAAATTTCATCAATGTTGAACTTAAACTGAACAAAGCGTGGCTGTCATTAAGGTGAAGATTAATGTGGTAATTATTTGAACAGTTGAATGCAGGGCATTCATACAGAGATGTGATGTTACTTAAAGTTCTTTTTAGTGTACCTGGTTTGCCAGAAGGCCACGTTCTAAAGTTCTCAGTAAATAAGTAGGAGTTCAGGCCTTAAGCTACAAATTCCTGTGCTGTGAGATACGTCTCGTGCAAGATTTGGGCATCAGAGCTGTACAGGATTTTATAGTCCTCTTTATAAGGCTTACCTGGCAGTGAGTGGAGTGCCACCCTTCCACAGAGTGGTGAATTTCAATCCGAAGTGTGACTATGTGTCATCTTCTGGTACAACAGGAGGTATTTTTTTTCTATCATTTCTTTCTCAATTTACAGTAAACTTGGCAAAACTAAAACAAATTTATCAGGTTAAAAGACCACTGAAATTCATCTGTTTTTCTGATGAAACATTTTACTTTAACCATTCCCCATGGTATCAAACTAAATGTTAGAGCAGAGAAGTTGTTTCAAAGTGTAAAAGAGCCAGTAAAAGAGCTTTCCTTAGTTCACTGCTTTGTAAGATGAAGCAGGCTCACAAGCTGGCTTTCAAGGAAAGAAAGTCTTAAGTGCTTTATAGTTGTTTTACTTTAAATTCACATAATGCTGAAGAAAAAACACCCACAACAGGTCTACACTCATAGTGATAATGCAGGAAACTACCTTTCCCTTGCTTGTCTCTTAATTAAATAGCATCAGCCTGGAGGCAAGAAGATGTTATTTGTTATTATTTTTTCATTCTTTCTGTCTGCCTGTACACAGACTTCAGTAGTTTCCTGCAATTATGAACAGCAGTGCTGACTGTAAATGAAGATTTCAAATGTGAATTTGCAGTAGTCTGTGATTGAAGGTCCCTTCGCTGGACATAATTTTTTCTCTACGTGATGTTGAAGCGTTAGCGTCATACCTTGATTATGTTCCTTTCCTTCAAGCTGTGTTTCTTGGTAGCTCTGTAGTAGAAAGTAAATGAGAATTGAAAAGACAGACTTCAGTATCCTTCTGCTTAAATTCTATTCTTCACACCTCTCATAAACTTTGCCATGCAGCAAACTCACTCAACACTTGTCTTGAAAAAAGGTTCATTTTTCACAGCATTGCTCTTTAGCTTTGTTGAAGAAAATGTAAACATTCATATCTTGTCTATTGATCCTTATTTAGCAAGACATTGAAAGCAGTTGGCAACTCTTTGAGCCAATCTAATTATTCTACTCTGCCTCCCAGCAGATGACAGAATGAAGAATTGGGAAAGGAGAGTTTTCAGCCTAGATGCCAATGTCTTTGTTGGAATGGCAGAAGATTAAATGTTGTAAAGTTCCAGGATAGCAACTTTAACTTCAGGAGCTGAAAAAGTTTCATCTTGAGGTCGTTCATACTTGACTTAGTTACCTGATGGATTTTATGGAAATATTTCCCAACAAATGCTTTACCATGTCTAAATAAATAAAAAAAAGCAGCAGTTGGGCCTGGAGCCTTTTATGGTGGAGTGACAGAAAATATAATAATATAATAACCCTCCCTCAAATAACAAACACCAACATCCCCTTCCCTCACCCCACTCCCCAGATAGCAACAACAACAAAAAAAAACCCAAATAATTTAGGCTGCATGATAAACGATCTGGTAATTTAGGGAATAATTTTCAGCTCTTGTGTTATTCACTGGAAGAATGTTTTTAGCTTCATAGGAGTAACTTTTTGTGCAGCAGTGTGTAGTGTTCAGTCTGCTTTAGCTGAGAATGGACCCCGAAGCAGTTGGGATCTTGTGTGGTGTTAAGAGCGGAGCAGTATCTGCAACATTGTTCTCTACAGCTTCCTGAAAGGGGATTGCAGTGTGGTGGAGTCAGTCTCTTCTCCCTAGTAAGAAGCGATGAGACAAGAGGAAATGGCCTCAAGTGGCACCGAGGGAGGTTTAGGCTGGATATAGAAAGAAACTTCTTCACTGGAAGGATTATCACACACTGGAACAGGCTCCCTAGGAAGGTGGTTGAATCCCTGTTCCTGCAAGTATTTAAAAAAATAGGAGAGATGTGGTGCTGAGGGATATGGTTTAACACCAGACTTGATAGAGTTAATGGTTGGACTTGATGATCTTAAAACTCTTTACCAACCAAAATGATTCTATGATTCTGTGATTCTATGATCACCCCGCTGAGCTCACTTCTCAGAGTAGCTGGAGCAAGGTGGTAAGAGGAACACGTAAACAACTGGAAACGTTTAGTTGTAATTTACAAATATGAGATTACCACATGAAGGTTTATTTTATACCTATGGGTGCTGAATGTTTACAATGATGCTAATAAATCTTTCCAGTTTGGCTTACATGTATCTGATTAAATTGCCAGCTCACGTGTGGGCATTCAGAAGATTGGGAGATGAATCAGGTTTGTCAGACATGATGAATATGATTTTGTCTATTCAGCCTCAAGAGCAAAGTCCAATATTCGTGTTTTAATATTGCCTAGAAAATAAGGCCATGCTAGGCCAGATTTTGTTACATCACATAGCAAGCTGGACAGATTTCCTGTAATTCTTTGAGTACACATAGATTAGCAGCATTAAAAGGCGATTAATTATATTTAAAAAAAAAAAAGTACGCTAATAACCACACAGAAGAAGAAATATTAGTATCAATCACTTATTGGTTACATGATAGCTTAATCTGGGAAATTGTAACTTTGAAGTTAGCAGGTTTAGAGAATGAAACAAGTATAAATGTTCATTTTTATTTAATAGCTTGGTAGTGGTCTCTGGAACTGCAGACATTTAATATGAAAAGTTCATAGTGAAAAAAAAAAATGTCGTTATGTTACAAATCTGTGACTGTCCCAATTTGTGTTGTGTAGGTGCTGATTATGTTTTCCTTTGCTGAGCAAGACCATATTCCTTTCCTCAGCTTTTGTAGCAATTCAAACTCGACAATCTGTTGGGTTTTGCATATTCAAAGGACAGGGATTGTGGCCATGCCACAACTTTTTTCATAAAGTTAATTAATTGTTACCTTCTCAGGTCCTGATCGAGGCCTCAGCAAGTCACCATTGCCTACCTTCCTGTGCTACAAGGCCTGCATCTCCCACTTCTCCATTCTGTTAGAATTCAGTTTCAAAACATCCTATAATGCTTTAAAATCTGTCCTCTGGTTGTGGTAAAGATGATAATTTATTTAGCACTGGTATCTGTCACTACTGACCACACACAACACCCAAGTGCTTTGTCCCCAGCAAAACCAATTCCTAAGGCTGATGGTGTGTTCTTGGCTAGGTTTTCAATAGTAAATAGAATTAAAAAATTCTTACCTTTATTTCCTGCCTTGGATCTCTGTGTCCTGTGTTTATCTGTATCTCAGATGACTCTCCCAGTTCTCAGAACCACTTCTGACATCTTTGGCAAGGAGGTAAACCAGTGGGAGTGAGTGCACCCTGATACAGCAAGCTGAGCGGTGCAGTTGGCATGCCTGGCTGACAGAATGTCATCCAGAGGGACCTGGACAAGCTTGAGAAGTGCCTCCGTGTGCCCTTTATAAGGTTTGAGAGGGCCAAGTGCAAGGCCCTGAATATGGGTTGAGCAATCCTTGGTATCAATACAGGATAGGAGATGAAGGGCTTGAGACCAGAGCTGTGAAGAAGGACTTGGGGCTCAGTGGTGGGTGAAAAGCTGGACATCAGGCAAGAATGAGCGCTCGCAGCCCAGAAGACATTGCAGCTGTATCCTGGGCTGCATCAGAAGAAGGACCAGCAGATCAAGGAGAGTGATTTTTCCCCCTCTGCTTAGGTGAAACTTCACCTGTAGTACTGTATCCAGCTCTGGAGGCCTCAGCACACAGACATGGAGCTGTTGGAATGGGTCCAGAGCAGGCCACAAAAATCATCAGAGGACAGGAACTCCTCTCCTGTGAGGACAGGCTTAGAGTCTCAAGGTTGTTCAGCCTGGAGAAGAGAAGGCTCCAGGGAGACCTTACTGCAGTTTTTAGGTACTAAAGGAGGCTGGTAAGAAAGATGGGGACAGCCTTTTTAGCAGGGCGTGTTGCAACAGAACAAGGGGCAACGGTTTTAAGCTGAAGAGGGGAAATTTAAACAATGAAGAAATGTTGTACAATGAAAGTAATGAAAGGCTGACACAAGTTCCCCAGAGTGGTGGAAGCTCCATCCCCGGAAACAGTCAAGGTTAAGTTGGAGAGGACTCTGAGCAACCTGATCTAGTTAAAGATGTACCTGCTTACTGCAGTGTAGTTGGAACTAGATGATCTTTTAAGGTCCTTTCCAACCCAAACCGTTCTATGATTCTCTGACCAATAGAGGAGAGACAACCCTCCAAGTAATGCTCTTTTCTCCTGGTTAGACGGGCAGACAGACATGGTTAGATTTGCATCATCTGAGACAAGAGCAGCAGTGGGGTTGAGTATAAGGTGAAACTTCCACAAAAGAGGCCTCTAACAAACATGTAATTCGCTCATCAAGCAAATTCTGCTCTTGGTTCTGGTAATCAAGGTGGTCAGAGGTAAAATCTTAGTAAAGGAAGGTGACTTGTGAATGTGGTGCTCATTTGCAGACCAGCCCTGCCAAGGAGCAGGTACAGTGGGTACAGTCTGGACCATGCTATTTCACCCACTTTATTCCTTCATATCCTTGTTTGCCTCAACAACACTTAATTTATTCACCTCCCCATCTCCTTTAAATGACTTCTGCCTCTCCAGTCAATTTCTCTTGATCTAAGAGAGTACATAATGACAGTAACTCTGAGGCCTCGGAATTTTGTGTCACGATGCAAACGGGGCAATAACTGTACTTGTACTCCTTGCTCAAGGAATGTATGTTTAAACCTTCAAACTCTGTGTGTTCAGGGAGAAGGTTGTTTCAGTGGTGATAGCTCAATATTTCTGAATTGTTTGGCACCATTCCTAATGCAATTTTTGGCAAGCTAGTTGTTTGCAAAGAGGGAAAAAAAAATCTGGACATGAAGGGAAAAAATGGAAATCAGGAGAATTTGGAAAGAAACAATAAGAGAAAGCCAAGATGTTGAAGTACAGCACTTCTGAACTTGGAGCTGCTGTTCTAATGGGCATAAATAATGCAGTTCTTTTCCCGTGGGTGTATTGCAGAGCTTATTTGGGTAATGGCTGAAAAGCACTTTGAGATCCTGCGTGGAGATATCCTATCTAAGAGTAGAGTGCTGCTTCATGAAAGTCTGCATTCTGCTGTGTAACACTGGTTTGTCAATGTGCCAGTATGCCCAGCTGGTGTCAGTGGTGATCACACCCATGGATTACATTGTGGGACATGGTTAACATTTAGCAAACTGTCTGTGGCTGTGTTGGTAGATCAGCATACATTAACAATTTTCTGTATCTGCCAGTAGGACCACCTTTTGAAATAAAGGGTTTAGATTACTTTTTAACGTATGATGATGTTTTGCATGTTTTTCAAATCCATTCACACTAAAAATTAGCAATGCTGCTCTAATAACTAACCCTTCCAGTTTATTATAAAAAGGCACTATATAAAATGATAGTTTATCTGTCCCTAAAGATGTATTTATTATAAAGGTGTGCAAAAGTGTGTGAAAAATCATAAAATGTGGGAATAATTAGTCAGAACATGGAGTCTGACTGAATCTTCTCTTAATCTTCTTTTGCAAGTCTCTGTTATGGAGAAATACTGCTTGGATATCCTAGAATTTTGGGGGGAGTGTAGATTTTCACATCCGATTTGAAACAGTGGTTACAGTTTTGTCTTTGTCTTCACGATGATTTGTGGGGAAATCTCAAGAAGAGTGTATTTTTCTTTTTATATTTGTCTGTGCTGTGTGAGTTGTTTTTAAAATTATTTTATTATTTATACATTTTAGAGCATCTCATAGTCCCTTTTGAAAGTTGTTACCTGTTATTACTAATTCTTATGAGCATGGGCAAACAAACGAAAGTGATTTTTTTTTTCCCCATTCTGTCTTTTAACTGCCTGGTTTGTACTGCTCAATCTTGGTATCCTATTGCTACCCTCTTTGTGTGGCTGACAAGATTTCTGGAATAATTTCCTTGGCAAATGGCTTACTCATTAATATTTCAGCCCTGTTCCCTCCAACCTCAGAGAAGTGGTATGCCCCAGGCAGGGAAATGTAGTTCCATCCTTAGGAGGCTTCTAATCTTTTCCTTAAATGCTTTGTCAGAGCCTGTGACAGATAAATGAAGATGGTGCAGTTCAAACTAGAGATGACTTCTTTGTACACGCATGATCAGACATTTTCTAACCAGGAGGTGTTGGACTGCACTGGAGTCTCCACCGCAAACATCTACATTTTCTCTTCCTTATCCATAATGAAGTCAGTGAGACTTTACTGATTCTGAAGTAAAATCCGCAGAGAAATATCTCTGCCTTTCATTTTTTGATTAGCTGTTAAAATATACATAGTCCTGATAAAGGCTGTGTCTGTTCAGACTTTCATTATTTTGATCTTAGAGACAGACCAAGACAGCTGAGTTAAAGTCTGAGTTGAGATCAAGTTCACAGCTAGGTCTGAGCTGTGGATCTCTGGTAGTATTTTGGTTCAAGAAGGTAGCAAATATGTGAAACTGATCTTTTGAGAGCTTAGTGTGACAGAAATTTGATAATGCTCCTCACCACCACTTAGGATTGAAACACGATAAAAAGGGCTTGGTTTAAACTTCGTTTAAACTATTGTATTTGTTATTGCATGATAATATTTACATAATTCTTGTAAATTGCAGCATCATATCTAGGGTAATACCAAGAAGGGCACCTGGAGATCTATAAGGAGTCATGGATTTCCCCAGATGTCCTCATAGTGGGTTAGAAACTTCCCTCCCCTCCCAATTACCAGACCAGCTCAGATGGATTGGAAGTAAGATGAAGCTTTGCTTACAGCAAAGCTAAATTTACAGGTGTATATATATAAAATATATTTATATGTGTTTACAATTATATACAATTTAGAAATAATACAGAAATCCAGACTTCCTCCCCAAAGAAAGTCCAGAAGGGACCCACGCCACCCTCTTTTTTTGCCCACCCCTATTATTATAATGACAAGGACCAGAATTAAAAATAAAGGGCATACAACATTACTGCCTTTAAGAGTGAAATTTTCCAGCTGTTCCACAAAATCTCCTGGACTTACAGAGAGAATCAACTCAGCTACATCATATGAGATACTAACAGTGACATTTTTATATGCATTATAGCCCATAAAACCAAAACAGTAATTATCAACCTTTGCAAACGTGGATTTCAGTCCTTTCCAAGCCATTCTTATTACATACAAGCAAATTCAATGACATAGATGACACAGACTACTTATGCAAAAGCCATAATATAACTGGATATATTAAATGCCAGATAACCCAAGATAGCTTCATCTTACCTTCTGAAATTGATTATTACTAAATCAATCAAACTGGCCCCACATTGGGTGCCAAAAATAAATGTAGTGGGTTAGGAACTCCCCCCCTGCTCTGGAGAGCTGTAACTAGTGGAGTGCCCCTGAGATCAGTGCTGGTGCTATTCCTGTTCAGCATCTTC
>WBNM01000956.1:14121-29174 GCA_013399055.1 Ramphastos sulfuratus | reverse complement strand
GATGTTTAGGAATAAGTACTCAAAACAAAAGATAAGTCAGTCAGGCTTGCAGTCAGTGTTGGTTGGGCACAGTGTCTGGGGCTGTCTAGCAGCTTCTGAACTTCTCCTCTCTGCTGATTAATTTCATTAACCACTTTCCTTCTAATCCCCTCCAGCTGATCCTCAAAATTCTCCTTACGCGTAAGGCAAACCTTGGGGTAAGGTGTCGGGGTGGGGAGAAGGTGGAAGGGTGGTTGGGAGCCCCTCCTGGGGTCTCTGATTTCTGGGAGGGGGGTTGTGTTTCTGTAGTACCTTTACCTTGTATATTTCTGTAAATATTGCTATATATAGTGTATATATCTGCTTGTATATTGTGCTGAGCTGTAAATAGAGCTTCATCTAAACTTCCAGCCGGCTGAGTTCTAGCCTGGGTCATTTTACAAAGTGTGGGGGGGGCGGGGAACTCCCAAACCCACATCATATTTGCATTTATGTTTTGTAAACACCTTCCATTTGTACTCTACTATTTATTTTAATGGAGATTGAACTTAAGCACAACATTCAAAGATCAAAGCATGCAACTGGTCTCCAGTAGGATGCATTTGTAGTGTGTGGGTGTCCAAAAGCCTCCAGACTGCACAAAGTTCCTTTAGGCTTCACACTGTGCACACATAGAGTTCTTGCCTAGAAGGTAGAATCATAGAATCACAGAATCATAAAATAATAGAATTAGAGAATCATAGAATTACAGAATCATAGAATCACAGTATCACTAAATCAACCAGATTGGAAGAGACCTCCAAGCTCATCCAGCCCAACCTAGCACCCAGCCCTAGCCAATCAACCAGATCATGGCACTAAGTGCCCCATCCAGGCTTTGCTTCAACACGTCCAAGGATGGTGACCTCACCAGCTCCCTGGGCAGCCCATTCCAATGCCAATGACTCTCTCTGGTAAGAACTTCCTCCTAACATCCAGCCTAGACCTCCCCTGGCACAATTTGATCTTCCAATCAAATTTTAAAACAGATGTTTAAAAGGTGAATAAATTATAGAAAAGAGAAAGGAAAAATGTGCAAGGGAATAAAATGGTTTATGAGGAATTAATGCAAACCCAACTAATCTGATGATGGTATTACATAAATTTTCAAGTATTATTTTAATCCAATTTAAAACATTTTAAAAATACAGCCCCCCCCCCCCCCAACCCACAAATAAGTAATAATTACATTAATGGAGATGCCAACAATGACTCAATGTCTCCTGTGCTCACCTCCCAGATGATTACTGTTCACTTTGAGCTCATGAAGGTGTATCATCAGCTCAGCTCAGATTGAATGTTTTACCTCCCACTGTACATCAACATGCCTTTGTTAACAGGGAGCTTTAACTGCAGCCGGGCTGCGCAGTTGTTGGCCTTTTAAAGTGCCTCTGGAATTCCACACAGTTCTTCCTGATTTCCAGTAACCTAAATTACTTTGACATCTGTGAATATTCCACCTTGGAATCCACCTTTTCCCAAATAATTAATAGACACATTAATTAATCATTTCCCTTCATTTTTAAAAAGAGTCCCAGTATTAACTCTATTGTTTATGTGAGGAACACAGCACAGGGATACTCACAAAGATGAAGTGGTACCTCATCTCCTGGGTCATTTCCTATAAAAATAGCCATCAGCAATTGTTTGCTAACAAAGTCAAAAGGTACTTCCTTACTCTAGGTCTCCCTTAATGTGCTGGTTTGAGGCTAATTGGAATATTTTAATGGAGAAAATGATATTATAGGCTGTGAAAAGAAAACACTGGTGATGTCTACTTGTGATGGTTTGGGAGTTCTCCATGCCCCGNTGCCCATCCTCCAAACTCACCTTGAGCATAAGGCAGACCCTGGGGTAAGGCAGAGGGGTGGGAAGAAGGTGGAAGGGTGGTTGGGAGCCCCTCCTGGGGACTCTGATTTCTGGGAGGGGGATTGTGTTTCTATATTACCTTTAACATATATTTCTATAACTATTCCTGTCTATTGTGTATACCTCTGCTTGTACATTGTGCTAAGCTGTGAACAGAGCTTCAGTCCTTAACTTCCAGCCAGCTGAGTCTAGTCTGGGTGATTTTATAAAATGTGGGGGGCAGGGAACTCCCAAACCATCACACTTAAACAGAAAGAAATCACAGGCTTTGGTTATTCTGGGCCAGCTGAAGGTATCAACTCCAAAGTAAAGTTATCTTTGAAGAGAAAACACTGAGTGAATCTCTTCTGCTTGAAAAGAAATGTATCCATTGGTTTCCAAAGCAAGAATGTGTCCTGGGAAAACACACTGTGTCTCAGGTAGAAAAGACTAATCAGTGCACAGGTGAAAGGCAGTGTGATCATGACAAGATCAAGGGGAACATTGGAAAACAAATCTCTAGTATGTGTATGAGTTTTCTGTCTGAAAGCAAATGTAAAGCTATAGCATCAGATAGATATTACTGCAATATTCTTATCTGAAAGTACCAGCAAAGTATATTCACCATTTCAAAGTCAATATGATTAAACCTTAACCAGGTATAGTTGGATGAAGGAATCTGGCCACAGTAGCTGCTTTTACATGACCAGATAGCTGATAGTCTCTATTTTTTGATACCTAAGGTGGTTCTTCCCTCATGGGACTGTTCACACTTGTTGGAGTTCTCAAAAGCCTGAAGCTTCTGAATTCCTATGGAAAGCACCAGAACATGTGTAGACATAACACTCTGGGACATGGTTTAATGACCATGGTGGTGTTGGGTCAACAGCTGGACTTGATGTCTTTTCCATGTGAAACAATTCTATGATTCTAAGAAAAATCAGGCAATTTCCAGAAATCCACTAAGCATCTGTTTGCAGGTAGCTGTGTCACGATACCCACAGTGTCATGTTAATTTCTGAACATTTAGTTTGGGTTTCTAAATTATTTGTAAGCTCTTAGAATTTTACCTTGGACACATTAGTAGTTTGTAGGGAAGAGATTGAATCCAGCATGTTTGCCATGCCAGATTATTTATTTTTATGAGGGAAAACAAAACTGAGGGTAAGTGGGAAAAGTATCTTGGAAGAGAATAATGATTAACTAATGGACTTCCAGCAGAGAGTAGATACTTTTAAGGCAATTTATTCTTCTAGGGAATAAAAATTACTTTCTCATAGACCCTACATTTGGAAAGACAAAGATTCAGAGTACAGATGGTTGTGATCCTGTTGGTACATCAGTTACTATCAGCTTTTTTTTTTCACTTCTAATCCCTGCATTTTGTTTTCTGCCCTGCAAGAGTTCCCAGATGCAAACAGTACTTTATGCAGCGTTGTTAGCAGCCACTGATACTGTTTCTGCACTGCATTTCACATTAGTGAAAAGACTCTGGGAGAAATTTAAAGAACAACAGAAATAATTGCAATGGAAACAAATGGTTTATGGAGACAGAGTATAAAAGTGAGACAAGCATAGCTTTGTCAAGAAGTGACTTCAGTGGACATGTGGCAAGAAAGAGAGAACAGTATATTAATAGTTAAAAATGGCTGAAGGTTTTTCAACTTCAGAAGATTCATATGGCTTAAGAAGATGCAGTTATGGGTAATAAAAAGAAACTGGGAAAAAAGAATCAGGTGGATGAAATATTGTGATGACAAGGCTTTGGGTTGCAAAGCAGTTTAGTATCAAATGCTTAAGTTCAGACACTACACCTCCTTAGAATCATAGAATAGTAAGGTTGGAAGGGACCTCAAGGATCATCTAGTTCCAATCCCCTGCCACAGGCAGGGACACCTCCCACTAGTGCAGGTCACTCAAGGCCTCATCCAACCTGGCCTTGAACACCTCCAGGGAGGGAGCAGCCNTTCTCAGTTCTGTGATATGCCTCAACACAGCAAATTCTACCTAAATAAGGCAGGATATGTTTTCAGCATGGTCTCACAGCAAGTAAGGATCAGCTTGTATTGATCCAGTACTGGAGAGAGCATATCCCTGGTTAAGCATTCATGAAAGCATTACTCAAATTAGCAATAATATTTATTCTTTGGAGACTGATAAAAATAAACTAATCTCTCTGTAGTGGTTCTGGACATCACCCACCCCCTCACCAAGGATTCACCCAGACCAAACTCATCTGGATGGAAGTTAAAGAATGCAGCTTTACATTCACAGCTGAGCACAATTTACAAGCAAATATACACAATATATTCCAAGTACTTACATGTACATTCCAAGTACATATACAGTTATATACAAGTTAAAAGTAATACAGAAATGCAAGACCCCTCCTAGCAGTCAGAGTGCCCAGGAGGGGCTCCCAACCCAACCATCCTTCCACCTTCTGTCCACCCCCTCCCTTATCTCAGAATCTCCCTTATGTGCAGGGTGATCTGGAAAGGTCAGCAGGAGGTGTTAGAAGCAGAATGATTGGAAATGTGCAGGGTCAGACAGAAGAATTAATATGGCAAAAGCCGGGCAGAGACTGACTTATCTATGTTTGTGTCTTTGCTTTTATATTTATATATGTTATGTTATATATATTTATATTACATATATTTATATATGTTTTATATAATTTAGACATCACTATATATTCTTTTCACAGCCAATAATCTAATTTCTCTCATTAAAATATTCCAATTAGCCTCAAACCAGCACATGTTGCATGGGAGACTCATGTCCATGTGGAGCAGCAGCTGTTGGCTGTGCAGGTGTAGGGAGCAAGAACTGGCATTGGGGCTCCTGGGAGCTATTGTGTTGTTAAAATCTCCTTTGAGTTTAGAGGGAGTTGAGAACCTCCACTCCCAGCTTGCTTAAGTACCTAAAGTGATGTTTCAGAGTCCAGTGCTGAATCCTGCCTTAGCTGTGTTTTTCATTAACTCTCTCTAGAACAAGGTAAGTTCTGTAGTTAAATCGTAGTTAAATTTATAGATCATAAAGTAACTTAATCTATAAAGTATCTGGAAATTAATTTTGATACGTAGTTAAACCAGATGCTGTCTTTCCACTGTGTTTAATGGAATGAAATCTTAAGACTTTTGAAAATTATTTGTCTTTTCAACTTTTGTGAAATGTTTTTGGATAGCAAAAGATCTAAACAAAACCATTCCCAGTCCTTTCCTATTACCATCTCTGTTTACTATGGTAATGTCGCAAGTGCCATGGTTCTAAATAACTTAATTATTTAACATTATCTGAATAATATGTAATAAAAAGAGACAAATCATCATGTTTTTTTCAGTAGCAAGTGCATCATACCTGAGTACATGACCTGACTTTTCCATTAGAGATGACAAGGCATGCTAAGAGTACTCACACTCAAAAGAAATGAAGACTTATTTTTAACAGTTTGATGAACATTTAAATGCAGGAATGATTTAGCAAATCTTTCCAATAGTTTTTCTCTTTTTCTGTCTAGTTCACATTATAAATAGATAGGGCACAATTATGACCTTTAAAATAGCCTGATATTTTAAGAACCAAAACATGTCCATGTCTTAGAGTTCAGCACATGCAATGTTTATGTCAAATAATCTTTCACTATCGCTAGTTCATAGAATTACAGAATGTCAGGGGCTGGAACTGACCTTGAAAGCTCATCTGGTCCAGCCTCCCTGCCAGAGCAGGGTCACCCAAAGCAGATCACACTGAAACACATCCAGATGGTTCTTGAATGTCTCCAGAGAGGGAGACTCCACAATCCCCCTGGGCAGCCTGTTCCAGTGCTCTGTCACCCTTGCAGGAAAAATATTCTTCCTCAGGTTCACATGGAACCACCTATGCCTCAACTTCCACCCATTGCCCTTGTCCCGTTACTGGGCATCACCCAGCAGAGCCTGGCTCCAGCCTCCTGGCACTCATCTCTTACATATTTATAAACATTAATCAGGTCATTCCTTAGTGTCCTCCACTCCAAGCCCCAGCTCCCTCAGGCTCTCCTCATAAGGAAGATATTCAGCTTCCTTAATCATCTTTGTGGCTCTACACTGGACTCTTTCAAGCAGCTTCTGTCCTTCTTGTGCTGGGGGGCCCAGAACTGGACACAGTATTCCAGATGAGGCATCACCAGGGCAGAGTAGAGGGGCAGGAGAACTTTCCTCGACCTACTAACAACAGTCCTTCTAACACACCCCAGAATGACATTGGCCTTCCTGGCCACAAAAGCACCCTGCTGGCTCATGGCCATCCTGCCATCCACCAGCACTCCCAAGTCCTTCTCCCCTTCAACTGCTCTCTAGCAGGTCAGTCCTCAACCTAGTTCTGTTCTAGTTCTTCTCTCCACCTTCCCTGTTCTAGTGGGAGGTGTCCCTGCCTATGGCAGAGGGTTGGAACTGGATGATCTTTGCAGTCCCTTCCAACCTAAACCATTCTATGATTCTATGGTTCTATACTGATCCCTGGGGTTGTTCTTTCCCAGATGCACAACTCTACACTTGCCCCTGTTGAACTTCATTCAATTTCTCCATGCCCAACTCTCAGTCTAAGTCTCTCTGAATGGCAGCACCACTCTCTGCTGTGGCAGCCACTCCACCCAGCTTGGTGTTGTCAGCAAACTTGCTGACAGTGCACTCCATGTCCTCATCCAGGTCATTAATACATTGAATAATACTGGTCCCAGTACCGACCCCTGAGGAACTCCACTAGTTACAGTCCTCCAGCTAGACTCTGTCCCACTGACCACAATGGGAAAATAAAGGTTTACTAAAATTTTGAGGGTTGTTAAAAAAAACCAAAACAAAACCAACAGTAAAACTATTCCTGATTTCATTATCGCAAGCATCCTAATCATAGAATCATTGAATCATAGAATGGTAAGGTTGGAAGTGACCTCAAAGATCCTTGATAGCTCCTGCTATCAAGTCTGGGAAAGCTATTAGGGTTACCTGCATTTTGGTAATCCTGGAAAGGAACAGATATTTTCAAGCTTGTCCCACTCAGACTTCTTTATTTGGCTGATCATGGGCAGCCAGCAACTCACATGACCACCTTGGCCAAACTTGCATTAGGCTTCCTTTTGTAGCTTGGGAGAGAGCTGGAGTATGTGGAAATGGCTGTGGTGCCATAGGCTCTCATTGACCTTTGATGCCATTGTGTCATAGAATCATAGAATGGTAAGGTTGGAAGGGACCTCAAAGATCATCCAGATCCAAACCCCTGCCATAGGCAGGGACACCTCCCACTTAGTACAGGTCACTCAAGGCCTTGTCCAACCTGGCCTTGAACACCTCCAGGGAGGGAGCAGCCACAACCTCCCTGGGCAACCTGTGCCAGTGTCTCACCACCCTCACTGCAAAGAACTTCCTCCTAACATCCAGTTTCAATCTCCCCTCTGCCAGTTTAAAGCCATTGCCCCTTGTCCTGTCATTGCATAAATTTGAGTGAAATATATTTTCACTAAATATATGTCGATATATTTTGCAATCTATTTGCAATGAAATCAGTGAACTGTTTTCTGTTAGAGCTGTGGTTTCCCTAGCTCACCAACAGCCTCTCTATAACAACATATCATGAGAAAAAAACCAAGCTTACACATCAACCTGAGCAGCTGGTCATAAAACCACACTTCAAAAAGATGACAAAACCAGGTTAAGCCATAATTTAGAATGTAAAAACAAAATGAAGAGTTTAGACCTTAAACCAAAATGTTTTATTGTCTGAAGCTGAAAGAACTGATGTGTTAATATTCTGTATTGTGCTGTGCTCCTGCTTTTATCTTCAATAAAGGATGACAGCGTTACCAACTTCTGGAAGAGGTCGAGCACTGTCACTTTCATCAAATGTGGTATCAGCATTTTTCTTCAGTGCTTTTGGAACAATGTTAACTGCTCTACCTTGGGTAGGAAGTGACTGGACTGCTTGCTTTGTACCAGTATTTTGATACATGCAGTGAAAATTGAGGGAGAACTGAGGAAAGTAATAAAACACTTGGAAGGCAGGGTGGTGAGGCACTGGCACAGGTTGCCCAGGGAGGTTGTGGCTGCTCCCTCCCTGGAGGTGTTCAAGGCCAGGTTGGATGAGGCCTTGAGTGACCTGTTCTAGTGGGAGGTGTCCCTGCCTATGGCAGGGGATTGGAACTAGATGATCTTAGTGTTCCCTTTCAACCTTACCATTCTATGATTCTATGATAAATCCCTATATGGGATGCATAAAGAAAAAGGTAGCTGCCTTTGAGTTTGCCATTATAATAATATCATTATAATAAACCATTATTGGTTTGCCACTTTTGTCAGTATATCCCATTTCCAAGTACCGAATCACTGTGTAGGCTGAAATCCTTTAACTCTGCAGATTCCCAGAATGATTTATCAAGACTGGGACTAAGCTAGCAGATGAATAATAAGCTGGCACTTCCCATATTTGACTCCTCAGCGGATAACCTTTTATCTGGAGCTCTCCTTTAAGCCGCATATAAGATTACTATTTAATGTAACTTGATTAGCATTTAAAGGCGTTAAGATAAAAAAACCCAAACCCTGTTACATTAAATAAGGAAGTGGCAAATTCTATCTGTGTAACAGCTGTCAACAAGGTAACCCTGTGAAGAAGGAATTAGCTGTACATCTTAGCTCTGCACAGCAGCTGGGGATATATGACCTGGTTTTCTGTAATTAGGTAGCTACCTTGCCGTAACTCACGTACAGTATGTGCCAGGGTTTGTTTTGCACAGGCATCTTTACCTCTAATTTCATCCAGCAAGAAGATCAGGCAGCTTAGTGCATAGTAGAATCACAGGAAAGAAGCCTTTCAGTTTTCTTGTTTGATCTGTGGGCTAGAAGAACTCATCCCCGTGCTATATTTTCTTCAAGAATATAAAAGCTGAATCTCAGAGGACAGTTGTGGGAAATTCCTCGCGAGGCAAAGTAAAAAGCTGCTAGTAATTCTGCAATAATTTGGTGCATGCAGTTTGCTGTCAGATTCCTTCAAGTTTACATTTAGAGTCAGGAAAAAAAAATGTTGGTTTTGCATCATAGATTGCAAAGAATTAACTCAAAGCTGCTGGACAGATACACGTGCCATGCGATGCTAGTGTTTCTCAAAAGAGGAGATATGCACAGAAGCAATTACCCAAATAAATATCTGTTTTGTGCTGCTGCACTAAAGAAATCTCTGATGACTCAGTTAAAGAAAATCAAAGGGTAAGAGAGATTCTTTCACAGCATTTCCACCTATGGGGGGCACGCAGTAGATTTGACTGGAAATAAGATATCCAAAGTACATGTGTACTTCAGCTTCAAGAGAAGCTTGTGGTACACTGACTCCCTGAAGCCATCATAGCAGTGCTCATGGGTTAAATAAATAAAAGAGTGAGTGGGATGCCATGGGTTAAAGCAGCCTTTCAGCTCACAGTATAGGTGGCAAGTGAGAACTGGGGAAGCACAGCTGAAGGCAGGGTTCGGGGGTGGTGGGGGTGTGCGTGCAGTGATAAATTGCATTGGTAATTTAATGCTTCCTTTGATAGCAGGGTACTCTCTTGCTGATCAAAAAGTTACAGGTTTATTGGTGGGGGCTCAGATGGACTTTTGGTATACTGCATGGTAAGGAGGCATGTGGCCTTTTGGCTTTTTAAAAACATTTATGTCCAACCTTAGCTCTTAGATCTGGTACTCCACTGAAGGATTACTGCAGTCAGGATATTTCAAGGAAGTAAGACCACGATTTAGTTCTTCCAAAAGCATTCATAAAAAAATAGCAAAGCCAATCTGTGTGTTCTCAACAAAGAAATTAAAGTAAGACCACGATATAGTTCTTCCAAAAGCATTCATTAAAAAATAGCAAAGCCAATCTGTGTGTTCTCAACAAAGAAATTAAAGTAAGACCACGATATAGTTCTTCCAAAAGCATTCATTAAAAAATAGCAAAGCCAATCTGTGTGTTCTCAACAAAGAAATTAAAGTAAGACCACGATATAGTTCTTCCAAAAGCATTCATTAAAAAATAGCAAAGCCAATCTGTGTGTTCTCAACAAAGAAATTAAAGTAAGACCACGATATAGTTCTTCCAAAAGCATTCATTAAAAAATAGCAAAGCCAACCTGTGTGTTTTCAACAAAGAAATTAAGATTCAAAAGCATAAAGCTAGATACACTGATCGTGGTGGGAAACAGAGTAGAAAAGGAAGCTTAGTTCCTTCAATCAATAGTCCTCTCTGTACCTTTTGTGCATGCTTCAGTAGTTCTCCTTCAATTCTTCTGTATTAAGCCACTTTGTAAGATTAGGACAGATGAGTGATTATAGCTAACATTGAAAACCCACTGGGATTAAGTGAAAACTTTCCTAATCTCTTCCTTCTCCTTTGGTGATACTGTTTAATGCATTTTTCCCTTGAAGTAGTCCAGAGCAGTGATCCTGATCCTCTCTGCTGCAGCTCTATGTGTACTTAGGACTTTGTAGCACCCATTTCAGCTTATTGAACCCACTTATGCCCCCATTTAATTGCTTATTCTCAATGGAATTTCAGTAGGATTGCAATCACTGGAGCAACTCAGAAATACTTGAATTTATGCTGAGTGTTGGCTTTCAAGTGAAAAAAGCTTCAGAGGCCAATTAGGAAGGCATCATTCCATTTCTGGCAAGAGTCTGTGTTTTGGGAACTTTGGTTGCTCTTTACATTTATTTTATTTTATTTTATTTTTCCACAGCCAGGACAATTTGAAAAGGCTTTTATGTAACTGGGAAACATTCTATCTTAGGACATTCCAAAGATGAGCAGAAAGGGAGCATCTTGGAGCATTTGTCGGCAAGTCCTAGTCACCCAACATCAGATTCTGCTAACTCCTCTCGTGTCACACATCTTCCTCCAGAGATAATTCCACTGATTTCAAATAAGTAATTATGTTTATTAATATAATTATGTTAGCACAAGAGCTCTCTCTAGTGGAGCCAATGTTGTGTTACTGGTTATGTGGCTCAGACTGAAAAAACAGAAGAAATATTTAATCCTGCTGTCTCCCGAGTACCACTCACACTAGAATGGCACACAGAATATAAAGAATGCTGCCTCTGTGAAATACTTTTAAGAACACAAATTACAACATATGTTGGAGTGTAATCTTTGCCACTCACTGATATCATTGCCCTCAGCAGAGCCTGGATTTTTCTGGAGACCTCCATGACTGTTCAGGAAGAACATGAGATTGTTTCTGAACGTCCAATTGCATTTGTCAGGTCTTTTTTTCCCCCTCCCACTGTTCTTTCTGAGATATGGTGGCTAGAACTGGACAAAATGCAGAATGTGTTGATGTTGTGTCTGTTCATCAGAAAACCATGACCTAGTGGTACATTTATGTCTCTCATCCTGCTCCTTAAAGAACAGCCTAAGCTCCACTGTAGTGCCAGGTGGAACAGCTTTCAAGTAATCCTTGTTGTAAGTAGAGAGGTTCCAGACACAAGTGGTCTTTAAAAAGTGCCTTTTATTTCAGCTGTGTGGCTGGATTTTTTATTTAAAATAAAGCAGACGTCAAGAGAAAAAAATTATTAGAGAGGTGTGAAACATGAGATCTCATTTTTACATTTATCAAACATTGATTGTGTTGACTTTCTGTTTACTTTGTATCTACTGATAACGGGTAAGGAGAAGAGAAAATTCAAGACAGTGGTTTTGGAGAGAGCAAGAATTAATTTATGAAAAAAATCTCTTCCCTTTTGTCTTCAAATGAGTTTTCAGATTCTGAAGTGTTTGGCTTTTGTAAGCACAACGTTTTCCTCTTAGATTTTCAGAACCAGCTGATAGATAAAGAAACAAACCAGTTCTGCTATAGAAACTCTATTTCTTGGTTTGGAAATCAGTTAAATTGACTAGCAAAAATAGCATGTTTCTGTGATGGCACATGGTTAAAAGGTCCCAGGGTTTAATGCAAGAGTCAGTGCTGTTCTAACAAATTTGATTGTGGTGATGAATAGTGGGATGACAAAATCTGCAGCAGTCAGTTATTTGAATTAGGTACCATCAGGAAAGATTATGGAAAACTAGATAAGCCATGAAGTGTGGAGCAGTTGAGGAAGCTGAGGTAAACCACACTGGGAGGAGTCAGGGCAGTCTCATATCCTGGTTGCTCCATCATCTTCCCGTAGGATTGGGTAAAGACACAGACCTGCATTCTAAAACTCCTTGCAGCAGTCTAAATGCAAGCAGTTAAAAACTGTTTCTCTGAAGTGAAAAGGAAATGGCTAAGGAGGCTTACGGTGAGGGCATAAAATACAGAGGACCAAGGGCCTTCTGTTGACTCTGTGGCTTACTCAGTGCCACCAGGAGAACAGGCAGATGTTCCACAAAGGATCAAAGGATTTGCAGCCTATCATAAATGTAAATAATTATGCCCTGTTCTTAAAAGAGGTCCATGATTAATTGCCATGTCTTTATTTTTTTCTTGTTTGTTTGGGTTTTTCTGTTTGTTTTCAATCGATAGCAAAAAGAAGATCTATTTTTCCAGGCAGGAGCATGGTTCAACATCTGGTGCTTTCAAGGAATGGAGGAGACTGTGGTCCAGTTCCTTCCTTTTTTTTTTTTTTTTTTTTTTCCCTAAAAAGCCATGCTTTTAAAAAAGGGAAGCATTTCTTTCCCTCTCTCGCAGCTTTTCCCACTTTCTCCATGACTGCCTGCTCCATGATTGAACTTGTGCTGAAGCAACCATCTAATAACAGCAAATATTTTTCTTGAGAAGCCTGTTTGAGGAAAAACAGAATCACAGAATGGGGGAGGTGTCCCAGTCTGCAGCTATCTCTTCAAGACCAGGACAAAANTTACCATGCTATGATTCTGTGATTGTTTAAAGAAGCAAATATGTTACCGAGAATCTAACAGAAAGCATTATGGGCAGCTGAAGAAATATAACTAAGACTAATCTGGTTTGCAGGAGCACTATTACTGGTGAGGAGGAGAAGAGTGTGGCCTGCTTGTCCATCCTCTTTGAATTTGACAGGACTGGCAGGTGGAAGGCTGTTTTTCTCTAAGACTGAACACGTTGATATGGCCACGGCGTGAAGATGAAGCGTTTGAATTGTTGCTTTTACACATTTACTCCTTCAATAGTTGTTCTCTTCAGCTTTGTTGGCACCTGAAGAAAAGGAAGCTGCCCTCATGCCTGCCTCCTTTTCTTCTTCAGTTTGTGCAATACAGAACCAGCAGCCCTGACAACGACAGAGAGATTTCAAATTCCACTAGGCTGAACAGTTAGTGTCTTAAGTGTTTTATTCATGGGCAGCCTATGCAAAAAGTGAGTAGTTTCTCCTACTGTGGAAAAAGTCATGTTATGTTCAGAACTGCCAAAGTTGCTTGAATTTGACTTGGCTGTGTTTTCAGGTGAACTCAGAAATAAATGGAAACCTGAAAAAAAAAAAAAAAAAAAAAAAAAAAAAAAGAAAGAAAAGCAGCTACATGTTAAATACATAGCATACCTGTAGTTTTAATTCTTTTAGGTCAAAAATTATTCAAATGCATTCACAGTATTTTTGATTGAAAGAATTTGTAATTGGATTTCCAAACATGCTGCTTTCATCTTAGGCAGTACAATATGCACTTTGATAATAACATGGCTATGTCATTAGAAAGAAGTCCATTTACTGGTTTGGGCATAAAATGAAATACTGAAGAAGACAATAAAATGCTTTCTAACATAATGCACCTTATTTTTTATTGTATTCAATAGAGGTATGATGAATAAGTAATCTTGTAAGTGCATCAGAAGTACACCTTGGCTGATCTCTTCGAGGTGTTGAGATTTCACTGCTATTGAGATCACTCATAATATCACTTTAATTTCTAACGAAGTGCACTGAACTTTATAAGGCATCAAAATATGTGCCTGAAAGCTGCTTGGATCATCTGCTGGAAGGGCCAAACTTCTACAATCACAAAAGTAATCCAAGATAGGAGGAAAAGAAATTAAATGAAGATGAAAAGTAAAATCTTCAAAATTGCTTTTTTTTTTTTTTTAAAGTATAAAGCCTATAAACAATAATTTCTTTATTTTCACTTATTCACATTCTTTTACTGGCAACTTTATCTCTGTAAGCTGTTCTGGCCATTAGTTACTTGTCTGCCTATATTTAATGTTATCTCATGTAAATTAGATTTGCTGCAATCTACTCTGGTCTGGGTAGTAAACGTCACTGCTTGAATTATTTCATTCATCCACTCTTTTTTTCTTCTCTTTTCCTTTTTTTTTTTTTTATTTTCCCCCCAGTCTCTAGCATGCATGCAATTACCAGTGCTAGTGGGATTCTCCCCTCCCTCTCCCCATGAAATCAGAAAAAATTAAATCCAAGAAACCTAAATAAGGTCTACAATTATTTCTTGCCTTTTTTTCCCCTCCCTTTCTTTACTAAGAGAAAGAGCAAAGCACTTTATTTGCTTTTAAGGTAGCCACAATTTCAAATTTCATATCAGAACATAAGTAATTTTACAGACAATAAGAACACTTATTATATTCACAGGAAATTCTTGAAACTGGGTGATTTTGCAACCTCAAAGACAACAGCAAAAGCAGTAGAGTGGTTGTTTGCCAGGAGGTGTGCAGCTCTGGTTTTGGACTCAGCATTTCATAAGTGCCAGCTCTGCTTGCTTCTGATAGTAAAGACTGCATTATGACTACAATTAAAGCTAGACTGATTTAAATGGCATTTGTTTTGGATTTTGTTGCTCACAGGGAGCAAAGAAGGCTTTTGAACAGACCACTGTTCTTTTTAGAAGTCTGTTGGAATTATGTACTGCACTGGAAAAAGCATCACAAAATAGAACCTAGTAATTGTTCTAGGTTTTGAAATGGGCATCAGTATTAATGGGTTTTAATGTCAATAATATCCCTTCTCCTAGTACTGATGAAACCTGAGAATAAGCATGGATTCATTTGCACATAGAGCAAATTGAAGCTCATTTGACTTTCAAAATTGCATGTATTGAAACACAGACCTTTTTGAAAGCCATAGTTTCTCTTGAAGAGATTTCTTTTGCAGCCTTAGTGAATCAGGCAGGGATTTGTTCTACTCTCTGCTGCCAGATATAGTCTCTGACAGTTCTTGTTTTGTTATTGCTGTTAAATAAAAAGACTGGCTATGAATTAAATTTTAGGAGAAAAAAAAAAAAAAAAA
>WBNM01000955.1:0-385887 GCA_013399055.1 Ramphastos sulfuratus | reverse complement strand
TCTTCACCTCCAACACAGTACATAAGATTTAGCAGTGGTCTACACATCAGTCCATGGTACTAACTAGAAATATGGAGCATTATCACTGCTAGAAGCAGGCACTTTCTGTGAAAACCTACCCTTAAATTCAGAAAGTGCAGCTACTTAGAAGAGAATGAGCTGAAAAGTAAAATCACTGAACAAAATCTGTTGTGCTTTAGCTCAAACCAGGACACTGATTTAGTTAATAATATATTTCAGAGGGTCTGCTAAGGTGTTGTCAACAGAAATGTGAGCAGTTGGATCTGGTAGGAATTTCCTTGCCCTCATATGAGATGTGAAACTTCTGAAAAAGGGGAGTTGACCACATTCAAGCAGCTCTGCAGCCCCTTCTGCTACTACTGCTAAGCCAAAAGGTGCACAGACATTTGCTAGGTAGAAGAAATCATTAGGAGCTATTAGGGGAAAGAACAAACTTGTAGATGTTTGAAAGGATTAAATAAAAGAATAAAGGTGATTTCATTGAAAGCCAAACAAGATGAGCCATAGGAAGTTTCATGTAAACATGAAGAGAATTTTTTTCACTGTGAGGGTGACAGAACATTGGAACAGGCTGCCCAGGGGAGTTGTGGAGTCTCCCTCTCTGGAAATACTCAAAACCCACCTGGACACATTCCTCTGTGATCTGATATAGGAGATCATTCTCTGACAAGGAGGTTGGACTACCTGGTCTTTCGAGGTCCTTTCCAACCCCTGACATTCTATGATTCTGTGAAGATCTTAAGCAGTCTGCAGCTTGATGGCACATTCCTTGGGATACTAATGGATCTTGTGGGAGGTTAAAGACAGAAGAGCAGAAGGAAGAGATGTTTGCAGTGAGTAAACCTCTCTGGGGGAAGGGAGGGAAGATGAGCAAATCAGATCTATTGTGAAGCTCTGTGACAACAAATGCTCACAGGTGGTGGATGGAATAGTAAGCAGGGAGAAAATTTGACTCCCAAATGAGTGGAATGAGCTCTTCTCTGGGCTGTCAGGGCAGCATCAGCCTGGTTATGACTTGGTTAGTAACTGCTAAGGACAGGGAAGAGACATGTCCTCTGCTGGGCTGGTGGGACCAGCCAGACCACCAGGGACGGGATGTTTCTAGCCGGTAGTTGGCATTAGGGATTTGCAGCTCTGCGGCTTATGACTGCTGCATAAGGTGTTAGGATGGCTGCTGTAGCAGAATAGCAAATCAGCAGCAAGAGCTGTCCAGAGGACACTGTTATTAATGTAAAGCTGCTCTTAATAATTTCAAGGAAGCTGTAAAATTAGCCTCCCCTAGGAGACTAACTGAACAAATGTGGCACAGAGAGCAAGAACAGGACTGTTTGGTCAAGCCAGAATGGGAAACTTGGACTAGAAACCCTGTGATTTCCACACAAAAGGGAAAGCTATAAATGTAAATGTATTTGTATTTGCCTTTTGCCCCTAGTCCTCATACTTCTGCTTCCTTGCAATCTTTTATTGGCAACATTGGCACGTGGAAAAAATACAAGTACAACTCTGTTGTGTTTGTATCAGAGACCCTTGCCATGGATTTCAAGGGGGAAACCATACTTCCCTGTGTGCTATCCATGTGGCCACACTCAAGATAGGGTCCTCCCTCTTCCCTGACTGCGTAAGTGCTGGTAAGGCACAGAGATTAAGATGCCCACAGCAGGGAAAAGGTACAGTAGAGAAAGTTCCTTGATCTGGAAGATAATTAGGAGCAGCTATATACAAGCATTAGGCAGAGATGAGGAAGAATAAGTAGAGGACCTGCTGCATATACTGTGATTAGCTTCCAAGTCAGAGAGGGAGGGATGGATTTGCTGATGTAAAGAAACATTGCAAGGACAAGTGAATTTCAACTGGCTGGTGCCTTAGGGGAAAGCATGAGTGCAGTAGCAAACATCCTGCTTAGCCTCATTAAAGCAGAAAGCTCCAAGCTCTGTGGCACAGGTGTGCAGTTGCATTGATGTTTATAGCTCTGGGATGGCTTTTTACCAGAGTAAGATAGAAATGCTTGGAAAGTGGAGAGTGGAAAACTCTCAGCTTGTCTCAGGCTAACTCATCTTCCAGAGCAGCTGCTCAGTGTGCCTCTTTCTCATGGCCTCTCAGGACCTGGACATTAAGAACACCTTAACAGCTGCTCACATCAAGACATCTACAGGCAGTATCCTGGGGCCATGCGGGTGCACCGCACTTGGGATCTGATGCCCCAGATGGGACTCTGACCTGGTACAGGGAAATACATAACTGTCCTACATCAGACGGGCTGTGAGTCCTCTAGACATTGATTTACCTACAAAGACCCACATATCCTGGACTCTGAGCCTTTTTATGAAGCCAGACCACCAAAAGAGTCTGTAAAGGCACTGGTTATAAACTCAGGTCAGACTGTGCCAGTACCCAAGCAGTTTCCAAGTGAGTTGTAGTTGCACAATATAGAGATTCAAATAGACCACATATTTGGTTTCAAAGAAATCTTTCTCTCCAGGACTTAAAACACTAAATAAAAGCTGTTGTAATGCCTGGGGTATTGAGTTTTTCTAATGGTATAAAGCAGACCAGCCTCTTAGAGATTTTTCCAATTGACAGAAGGTGATTAAACGGAGAGCAATGAGACAGGAAGTGCCCCAGGTGTTAAATACTTAAAGCTGGTTTGTGCCATTGTGAGTAAATGGAATCAATACTCTATGTCATTATTTAAACACTATAATTAAATTTGGAAATTCAGGTGCTTAATGTGCTCTCTGGTCCACAGCCAGAACAAAATACGGTCAAAGGAGAGAGGTCCAGTAAACCAGCAAGGCAACTCAGGGGTGCTGGAGATCAGAGGAGAAATTAGTTCCAGGGTACTAATTGAAATTCGTGGACTTAAAGTGAAGCCAAATCAATCTCAGGGAGCTGAGTGAAGTTTGCTCTCATTTTGCACTGGTTCAGAGAGAGATGTTTTCTGGCACTCTGTGCATCCATCTTGAGCTGCTTCTTCATCACCTCTGTTGAAGTGACTGTGGCACTACCTTGGGGAGGATTTTGCAGTGATGTTTCCCTTTGAAGGCTGCTGTTCTCCATAGCATCAGTTAAAGCACAGCTATCTGTGAAAGGGACTGCCGTTTCTAATTATGGAGCCCCAATATCCAGAAGGAGGATTTCTGTTGGTGAACAGATTCTTGATGCTTTTAGGTGGGCTTTGAGCACATTGCTCATGATCCCCAGAAGGGGACATTGATCCTCTCTGGCATCTCTGCACTTCAGCCCTTGTGCGGCTCTGAGCTGATTGTTTAGAAAAGGGTCACAGAAAATGCCCGATGTGATCTCAGCCCAACACTTATGGCATAGAAAGTAGCAGATGTGGTTTATATTATGCTGTGAGGACTGAAACAATTTTTGTCTGTTTTTAGGTGTATGTACCTGTAACAACAGGCTGAACAGGAAACATTACCTCACCATCTCTGGATACTGCCTTCTAGGTAAGGCATTTTCTTACACAATAGAAATATTTGGTTTGTGTTCCCATTTTTAATGTGACAGGTGGAGGCATGATGGTAATATTTCTGCTTCCATCATCTACAAAGGGTAACTTAATTTTGGCTTCCCTCAGGTAGCCTTATAACTGAGAAATGGTGTTAAGGAAATACATAGTGAAAATAAACTTTGATTGCAAACACAGTTAGCCACTGGAGCAGATTGCCAAAGATTTCCCATTAAGAATGGGAAATTTCCTGGAAGTTACAAGTTTAGGCAAATTACTGAGCTCAGCAGAGAAGTAAAATACTGAAAGATGTGTGACAGTAGGATAAGGTCTAAACTACATAGTCAAATTGTCCTGTCCAGTCCTCATCTGTGAGAATCTACGAATCATCGGTGCAAAAGTTTTTGTATGCACTAAATTTGTGATGCAATGCTGGATTTACTTTTTTTTTTTTTTTTTAAATTTCAAGATTAATAGCTAAAGATAATTTGCTTTAAAAACCAAACTTAACATTGCTTATAACCCCAGGGCAGAAAACGATCCAATCATATTTATGCTACTTGTGGCAAAACTGTGCCTCCCATTGCTTGAAAAATAATATTGTGGAGCAGGTTTTGTAATGGATTTTCTTATTTTCATCTAACAAATTTTAAGGTCAAGCTGAGTAGTTTGTCACTGACAAGGCTTTTAGTCATTTTGAAGCATTGTGAAAACAGGGCAATGGGTGGCTTTCAAAGCATTGTCTCAACAATGTTGCGTTGAGAGACATGTGTCCTCATTCAAGTTGCATTTTTCTTAGCAGATTTTAACAGATAGATCTGTCTTTGACAGTTTGCTCTAGGGAAAAAGAAATAAAGATCAAGGAAAATTACAATGTCAATTGCAGAAAGATACCTTTGAGCCCTTTCTATAAAGATGAGATTGTCTACTAGAGATTATCTTTAGAGCAGTTTCTGTGGTATGTGCAGACAACCTAAATGCAAAATTATGCCCAAGTCTCTTTCAGATGTTCCTTATTCTAAAACCAAGCAGCATAAGTAGCTCATTCACCCCCACCTCACTTTACAACCAGTGCCACTGAAATCCCCTTTTTCCCCCAAACCCAGAGCACCTGGGTTCTGTTGGAGTCTCCTTCCACCCCAGGTGTGACCACTTTACCTTCCTTGCCCACTCCCCTTTATAACTAGCCCCAGGAAAGGCAGGAGCCCCAAGTTTGCCCATTTGGGCAGAGGGATCCTCCTCCCATCATTGCTGGTGAGTGCCCATCACTGGTGTGCACTGGGTGAATGGTGGAGGGGATTCAAAAGGCCGGGGGGCCTGGTGGCCCCCCGGTTCCATAGGGCAAAAACTTGATGGTCAGTCTGAGATCACCCATGTATGCTGTCTGGGCCTCCTTACTCAGTCTGAGCTGCTCTCTGTTTTGCTGCTTCTTTCTGCTCACTGGTAAAATGTTTCTTGGAGACAATGCTGACTTCAAAGCACCTGCAGTTAAAAACTTTTTGTTGTGCACATTGATCTGCCAGACATTTGAGATTTCAGATGCTTTGGTTTGAAACATCTGGGACCACAAACCTTAGATCATTCAGCTGGGAGGGAAGAGAGCTACTTCCTTTAAAAGGAAAAGCCATTTAGAAAATAACGTGTATGGGAATTAGCAGGCTTGGGAATTAGAAGACTCTAAAGTTGCTGTCAGTTTTCTTCTGCATTTGCAGATAAAGGCAGTAGTACATATGGTAGCTTATGGTAGTAGTACATGGTAGCTTACATTGTGGCTACTCTTCTGAAAAGAACTTTAAGACCAGACTTTATTTGTAGGAGAGGATCCTAAAATGAATAAATGCCTTTTTGGCAAGGGCCGTGCTGGAGGAAGCCTAAACAACTGTCCTAGCTTGGCACTGACACACACGGGGCTGTATTTGCTCTGCAAAAGGAAAGCTTCTAGCTCCAGCCCCTGTGATCTGGGACATTTCACATGTATTAATTATATTGGAAAAAAATACAACATGAATTTTTTTTGATTTTAAATAAGATGTCTAATTAGCTTCTGGCTGCTATTTTTCTAGTAGACAAGCTTTTGGAAGTTTAATGATAATGAAAAATTGCTGAATCCCCTTTATCCCAAAGAACATTCATTCCAATAGTTTAGATCACAGAATCATAGAATATCAGGGGCTAGAAGGGACCTTGAAAGATCATCTGGTCCAGCCCCACTTGCCAGAGCAGGATCACCTAGAGCAGATCACACTGGAATGCATCCAGATGGTTCTTGAATATCTCCAGAGATGGAGACTCCACAACCTTCCTGGGCAGCTGGTTCCAGTGCTCTATCGCCCTCACAGTGCAAAAATTCTTCCTTGGGTTCACATGGAACCTCCAAGCCTCAACTTCTACCCATTGACCCTTGCCCTATCACTGGGCATCACTGAGAAGAGACTGGCTCCATCCTCCTGGCACTCACTCCTTACACATTTGTAAACATGAATGAGGTCCCCCCTTAGTCTCCTCTCTAAGCTAAAGACCCCCGGCTCCTTCAGTCTCTCCCCATACGGAAGATGTTCAACTTCCTTAATCATCTTTGTGGCTCTGTGCTGGACTCTCTCAAGCAGCTCCCTGTTCTTGAGCTGGGGGGCCTAGAACTGGACACAGTACTCCAGATGAGGCCTCACCACAAGATAATGCAGTATGTACTGCTGCTTTCAAGTGGAATCCCCATCTCTGTGTTGGGGGAGGGTTAGTTTGTTGTTGTACATGCACATCTGCTTTGATTCATACGTAATTTACGGTATGCTTTCAACTCTCCAGTTTACTTGCCTTCTGTGAGTATTCCACAATGCAAATGNCATTTCACATGTATTAATTATATTGGAAAAAAATACAACATGAATTTTTTTTGATTTTAAATAAGATGTCTAATTAGCTTCTGGCTGCTATTTTTCTAGTAGACAAGCTTTTGGAAGTTTAATGATAATGAAAAATTGCTGAATCCCCTTTATCCCAAAGAACATTCATTCCAATAGTTTAGATCACAGAATCATAGAATATCAGGGGCTAGAAGGGACCTTGAAAGATCATCTGGTCCAGCCCCACTTGCCAGAGCAGGATCACCTAGAGCAGATCACACTGGAATGCATCCAGATGGTTCTTGAATATCTCCAGAGATGGAGACTCCACAACCTTCCTGGGCAGCTGGTTCCAGTGCTCTATCGCCCTCACAGTGCAAAAATTCTTCCTTGGGTTCACATGGAACCTCCAAGCCTCAACTTCTACCCATTGACCCTTGCCCTATCACTGGGCATCACTGAGAAGAGACTGGCTCCATCCTCCTGGCACTCACTCCTTACACATTTGTAAACATGAATGAGGTCCCCCCTTAGTCTCCTCTCTAAGCTAAAGACCCCCGGCTCCTTCAGTCTCTCCCCATACGGAAGATGTTCAACTTCCTTAATCATCTTTGTGGCTCTGTGCTGGACTCTCTCAAGCAGCTCCCTGTTCTTGAGCTGGGGGGCCTAGAACTGGACACAGTACTCCAGATGAGGCCTCACCACAAGATAATGCAGTATGTACTGCTGCTTTCAAGTGGAATCCCCATCTCTGTGTTGGGGGAGGGTTAGTTTGTTGTTGTACATGCACATCTGCTTTGATTCATACGTAATTTACGGTATGCTTTCAACTCTCCAGTTTACTTGCCTTCTGTGAGTATTCCACAATGCAAATGGACTCTGAGTCAGTTATGCAAACTTTGAAGAGTTTTACTTTTTTGAATTCTTTGATGGATTGCCTGTATTTGTATAATAAGACATGGTACACACACATTGTTGCAGACCATGCTTAATGGATTGGAAGTAGGAAACTTATAATACCACTGTGAACACAAGCAACTGCTGTGTTTGTAGGCTTCTAGTCAGAAAAATCAACGGAAGCAAAACATATCCTGCCAAAAAGGAAAGTTGTCAGCTGACAGTCATCCCTGAGAAGGAGATATCCTCTTATTGTGATAGAGGCAGAGAGTCTAAGCGTCTCTGTCTCTAGAAATTTCCTTGAGCTGAACTGCCTTCTTGCAGAGCTCCAGTTAACTCTTTCTCAGTTGCTTTCATTCAGTCCTTTTCTACCTTTGCAAGGGACCTTTTTTCTCTGAAAGCCCAGAGATGAAAAATCACTCTCCATTGTAACCAGAAAGTTAAGGGAGACAGCCCAAGGGTGGCTTCTTACTTCCATTTTGTTGTTTAGAGTAACACATGTGTGATTAGTTAGATGAAGAGGGTAAAGCTTTTGGTGTAGGATAAGGTAAGATGTCTCATTGTCAAGAAATATGATGGAAATATAAGTGGTTGCCACTCACCTCCACATTGTTTTAGCTTCAACATCAATTTTCATCATAATGTAAAGAAAAATTGTACAGCCCTGACCACCTACCCTTCCAGAATGTGGGTAGAAACTCTTTGTATCACACTATATAACATTTTAATGTAATTGAAATGCACTATTGAAATAGAAACTCTGGTGTTAATTGCACTGAGATATCTAGAAGAATATTCTTTTTCTTAGAAGCTGTGGCTATTTGATCTCTGCAAGACAAGTGATGAAACCCCACTGTCACAGTGGTGATGGGAGATAAGCTCTACCCAAAGGACAGCTCTTCAGTGGAATTATTTTTGTGAACACTATCGACTGTTGTCCCATATGTTGAGCACACCTGGGAGAGGCTTGGCTGTGCAATGGGGCTTTTCATACTAGATGAAATGGCAGATCTCTTAGGACTGAATTATTCATGCTGGTGTCATGACCTTTCATTAATATACTCAGTTTCAAAACCAAACTTTCATCCTTTTTAAACAAGTCTCCCTTGGTTTTTCTGCACATCTTTTTCTTCTGACTCAGGAATAGACAGATCCTAAAAATTGAATGTAACTTCCTGAGAAAAGTATGTTTTAAAATATTCTTCAAATTTTTTACTAATAACCTCAGGAAATTAGGGAAAGTTCCTATATCCCTTTCACAAAACAGAGTAATTTCATCTTCCATGGAAGAAAGCCACCACAGACTTACATAATTAGTAGGATATAGTAGGAACTTTAATTATATGCCACTTCCTTTAGGGAAATTATTTCCTGGTTCCTGTATCATGTCACAAGAATTTTAAGGTATAATAACACTGATTTACAGATATTTCCCCTCTCCTACAATTAAAATCTGTTTTCATTCCAAGAATTCTCTCAGCTCTTTAATATTCAAGAGTCTTATACTCTTATTAGTAAATAATAGATCTTTAAATTTTAGCCTCTTCTAAGAGTATTACTTTTCTTGAATATAAGGATTATTGCTGTATCATGGCTTCTAATACAAATTTAGATTACTTGTTTAAACTTCCAAATGAGCACAAAGCCTTGTTTACATGTCTGCCTTTCTCCTGCACTTGCATTTGCAAATGATGGGTTTGTAAATCATCTCCTCATCCCCCAGTGTGCAGAGTATTTTTTAAGTTACTACCAATGCATCTTGGGTTTCATCTAATTAAACCATACCAAACTGATGGATGTGCTTCTGCTTTAACTTTCCCTGTACAATGACGTTCTTCTCTTTTCCTAGGTTTTCTGGGTCATCTCCCCTTAGCACTCTTAAATTCCTGCAAAAAATCTGGAAAGAATGGTAGGACAATTTATTCTTAGTCCTAGTACATTATTTCAGATAGTGTCTGACCTCAAGCCCAGTGAAGTCAATTGCATGATGTCTCATGATTTTTGATTAAAACTGACACATTCAGCTTGGTTGTTCTAAAACTTCTTAGATTTAGACCTCCTCTTTCTTCTCCTCTTCAATAGCTTAAGCATGGGCAAGAGCCAAAAGAAAGTTAGACTCTTTAGATGACTGCTACAGAAAAGAGAACTTTCAGTGAGGCAAGAGAAAGAGAAAACCATACAAGTCAGATAAAGACTTGGGGGCTGTGCTTCTCTCCCACAATCTACCCCTTTCCATAAAACTTGCACTCTCACATCTTTCTCAACTTCAGAATAAGGAGTTGGCTTTGCTCATATCTTGCTCCTGGGTATTGTTAGGCCATAAATCAGGTGAAACAAAGCCCTTCCTATGCTCTTGAGAGGTGAACACCTATCAAGACATTTTGATGCACAGTCTGTGATCAAGAACAATTGTTCTATCTCTTCCTTACTTTCATAAATGAAAGTAGTTAAATGTATATGGCTTTCTACTCAACACCACAGCCTTCATTTAAACAGACTTTTGTGGCTGTCTGGAGAGAAAACAACATCATTTCTTAGGGGCCTATTGCAGTCACAACAGTTATTTTATTCTACTGAAGAGAGGTAGTAAATGCAAATAGTTCTTGGCTTTGGCTAAGATTATGGAATAGGTAACTGGGTTCAGAGGAAGTAACTTGATTATCACAGTGCTAAATTTTTTAATACCTATATATAAGGCACTTTCCTCCTTAGTGCATTTCTTGGTGTTCAGGCTTTGTATAAGGCTTGGGTATTGTTAGACATCCAGGAAGGGGAGTCACAGAGGTCCATGTGCTGTGCAGAAAGCTCCTAAACTTAGCCAATACGATCCTTTAAGGGAAGGCTTAAACTCTTTGCCTTCTTAGCAATTCTCGACAGAATTTCATCTGTAAATTTACTTCTTGCAGTGCTCCCTAATCCCCCAGTCAGAATTCATGGACAAAACTATTATTGGAGGAAAAGTGAAGCAAAAAAGAAAGAACCTGCACCTCATACAGAACCTGCACCTCATACTGTACTTTGGTTAAAAAAAGCTCTGTTGTTTTGCCTGGTGTAACACCAAGACTTCTAAGGACTACACAAGTTAAGCCTTTACATGACATAAGGGTTCAAATTAGGCAGATTACAAGTATGACCATACCTCTGGGATGTTTTATGTATCCAGCTGCCTCTCCTCATGCTTAAACTGCTCGTATACTTAGATGGCAGTATGTAGTTTCCAGCAGCTTTTCTGGCTTCAGCTCCTAGTAGCATACCTAAAGGTAAGCAGTCCCTGAAGCAGGGCCCAGGACCAGCTGAGTGGAAGCATCTTTCTCAGAAGATAGAGTTGAGAATGCAAATTCTCCCAGACCCTCTTCTTGATCCTTGGTCAGTTACTATATATAACACTTAGATGGGAGGCCTAACACTGCCCCTCCTAGCAATCTTCTGTGAAAACCTTCTGTCAGTGTATGGTGGACATGGTCCAAGCATACTCATGGGACTACATAAGCCTCTGAGTATGGAGGCACTCCTGTACATGCCAGAAACTCAGTGGATAGCAGAACCATGCCCCTAGACCAGCTGTTAGTTGGAAGCCATTTTAGGGAGTGGTTCAAACAGAAAGAGAACTCAGATTTTGTCTTAGGCATCTGCAGGATAGTTGAGTGTAGCAACTCTAAGAAGCTTTTCCTAGTTCATGCACCTAAATTCCACTGGATTTGAACCTTAGTGATGTTCATATGTTCATATTTTGGCTTTAAGCTTTGGCCCTCCTACATAGCCAGAAATGAGGTCCCAGAAGCTTTTAGTTGGGCAAATTGCTTTCAAGAGTATTCAGTGTATACTCTTACACCTGACTGCTTGTATACCTGTGCAAAAATGCATGAATCTTCAGTCTTCAGTTTAAGAATCTTGTAAAATTTCTGTGGCTCAAAATCTTCCATTTCAATGATTTAGAGAAAGAAAAAGACCCAGGAAACTGCTTAAAGCAGAATAGTTCCTGCCCTTAAGATATTGTGAAGTCTAAATATCAACACAAGGATTTGCTTTATTTACAAGCATATTTCAACTAGACATGGAAATATTCCTGTAGGAGTCTGTGATACTTGTACCAGCTTCAGAGCCTCTCAGTTTTCATGTACTGTTCTCACTGGCACTTGATCTTTTTGGTTTAATGTTCATTCCAATTTTTTTTTCCACTGAATATATAGCTAGTGCACTAAGATTTATTTTATTGTAATATGAAACTTCTGAGGCTTGTTTATTGCTACCTGATAGGTCAAATAAGGATGTGCAGTCTATTCTCTATACCCTGTGTGTATTCCTTTTTCACTAGGGAGTTAACTTAGCCAACAACATAAAACACATCATTAGGTAAAAATAATAAATAAAATATTTTGCAATACTTGATCTTCTCAGAACTGACTCATTCAGATCTCAGTGCCACTATTTGAGCTTCTTTACTTTAATGGAACCTAATTAATAAGCCAGCTAAAAGAAACTTGATTAAATAAAACAGCCTAGCATCCCACTCTGAAGATAAGCAACTTCATTCACCAATGATTGCTTTATAAATGAGTATATGAATATTAATATTCATGTGGTTTTGTTGATGGAGCTATTCACACCTTTTCAGATTTCTGCATTTTGAAAGATAAACTCCAAAGAAGGTACAGAAGGGAGTATATCATCTTAATAAAGAACACATTTAAAGCCTGCTGCTTCAATGTGCTTTACTTAAGTCCTGAGTGTCCTTGGTTCCACGAGCTCAGGGACGTTTTGTGGAGCACTGTTTGTGCTCAGCATGAGAACAGAACATCCAGTCTCTTTGCTCTGATCCTTTGGTCCTTCTGTTACTTAAGCAGTTAATTTATTTTAGCTTAGATAACTGCTTCAAACTACTCACCTTTTAATGAATGTTATCTGCCCTGTCAAGTTATATAGAGACGTGGCATCTGATGTTATTCCTTCTAGAGGTAGGTATTAGAAAATTCATCCTCAGCTTTAGCAAGAGTGGCTCAACCTCCCATCTGCCACAGCCTGTTAAGACAAGACCATGGCAGATTTTCCTGGAAGACATTTTAACAGTTTAATCAAAGGGCAAAGTTAAGAGGCTGCATTTTTAGGAACAATGACTGAAATACATCTCCTGCCTATTTCACCAAAAGACTGCAGACTTGGCAGCAGATTGTGCTGGTTTGAGCTAATTGGAGTATTTTAATAGAGAAAATTATATTATAAGCTGTGAATAGGAAACAATGGTGATGTCTACTTCACTCAGGCTTGCTGAGATGTTTGGGAATAAGTACTCGAAACAAAGATAAGTCAGTGTCTCTGGGACACAGCATCTCGGGCGGTCTAGCAGCTTCTGGCTTCTCTCTGCTGAGTAACCTCACTAACCACTTTTCTTCTAATACCCCTGGCCAATCCTCCAAACTCACCTTGCATGTAAGGCAAACTTTGGGGTAAGGTATAGGGGTGGGGAGAAGGTAGAAGGGTGGTTGGGAGCCCCTTCTGGGGTCTCTGATTTCTGGGAGGGGTGTTGTGTTTCTGTATTACCTTTACCTTGTATATTTCTGTAATATTCCTGTATATAGTGTATATATCTGCTTGTACATTGTGCTAAGCTGTAAATAGAGCTTCAGTCCTTAACTTCCAGCTGGCTGAGTCTAGTCTGGGTCATTTTACAAAGTGTGGGGGGGTGGGGAACTCCCAAACCATCACATAGATGTGGCTGATATTTCCTTTTGGGATCTTGCCTCAAAGTTACGTGTGTGATGCCTAAAGCTACAGTAATGAATCAGAGTCTCTTCTTTGAAAGTCTTGGAAACACAAAACATGCTCACAGATCTCTTTCCTTGGAGGATGCTATAGGTTACAAGGTTCCTGTTACAGGCTTACACGTCTAATAACAGCATTAGGAGAATACAAAGTCAAAGCATGCTGATATGTGCATGCAAGGGTCCTTTCAAATCCCACAGGTCAGCAGCACAGGACTTTGACTATGGGAGCCACAAGCCATCTGTTCCTACCATCTCATACCTTAGTGTTTCTTACTTATCTGCATCCTCTGTGGACTGCGGAGAGGCTGCGATGCTCTTCCCAAAGCTGTAACACAGAAATACATGGAAGAGGAGAACTGAAGGTCCTTACCTTTGCACAGCCTATCCCTGACTTCCTGACAGAATGAAGATAGACCGTAGAAAAATTCCTAAAAATAATTGTGGTTTGGTTTGTTTCCATCTCCAGGTTTTACCCTTGGCTGCTCTATTCCAGTTTCTAGGAGAAAATGTATTTCTGAAGCAAGTGGGCTGAACGGTGGCATCAGTTCTTCCTGATTTCTCCAGCAAAGAGTTCAAGCTCCCCAGTTTATCCTCTTCCTTGGATCATGCCCTGTTTTCACATTTTTTAAATTTTTTTTTTTTTTATCATCTTACCTTGAACTTGCTGGTTTATAATAAGGAAGAGGCTACCAGCATCTTCAATGCTGTGGTTCTTGGGTAAGGAAACAGCACTTCAGGGGCATGCATAAGTGTCTTCTGTACTGAGTTTAGGATTGTGTATGTTTTTGTGCTGCTTCAGGCTATCTGACAATATTTTTCTAAAATATGTGCACTCCTTTGGAGTGGCCCAAATCCATCAGCTCATTTTGCCAAGAGTCTGATTGCCAAAAAGCTGCCAGGTGATAATACCTACAGCTTCTCTGGCTGAGCTTGAAATAGTGACCTGGTGAGCTGGCTCTGAACCATTGGTTTCTTCTAGGTGAAAATAATTCTGTGAAATCACCACAAGGCTGTGGGATCCTGGTGCTGCTTTCATTACAACTCAAGGTGATGTCCAGATTGATGCAGCAAGATTCGCAGCACCCACACTGAGAGACATCTGCGTATTTGTTGTCTCTTCAATGCAAGTAGATTTTAGAAAAGAAAAAACAAATCTAAGCACCCACAGCTTAAGATGAGCATCCATGGGAAACATAAAGTTTTCACAATTGGCCAGCTTCAGTTTTTAATTTAATTTTACAACTTTATTATCCTGTCAAATCATCTCTTGGGAAAAAATCTCAAAATTCATGGTCTGGCAAGAGGACAACCAAACAGGACAAAGCATTAGCCAAATGTGTAATAATGAAGAGTAATCCTGTCCTGGCAATGAGAAGAAACAGATGACCAAAAATGTGTGTGTTTTCCATCTCAGACCATGCTGGCTCAATAATGACACCCTGCCAATAGTTGGCTTCATTCAAAGACCCATTACAAATTTCTGAGCAAATCCAAACAGTATGAAACAGCTTATTTGCAGACAAAATATTGGATTACATGATTTTACCATTAAAGATGAAGTGTTAATTTCAACATGTCTTAGATTTTTGAGAGCATCACTTCTCAGCTCTGCTGTAGCTTACAAATATTATTTCATATATGGAAAAACAAAAGCGTATAATTCCATATCAGAGTGCCCTACATAAATGATCCGGGGAGTTTAAGCATTTAAACAGCTCTAGATACCACAACTTGAGTAAAAGGAATTTCTGATGCAAGAGAAGGCCCCTATCTTATGGGTGAGATAACCATTAATGCATGTTGCATTTTGTGCACACACTGTTCTGGTTTGAGCTAGAACAGAACAGGTTTTGTATTCAATGATTTTACCTTTCACCTAAATCTCTTTTTAGTCACTGTGGTTTCTGAAGTTGATAACAAATTTTTGCAGGCAGTGTCTGCTTCTAGAAGAGATAATGCTGCACATTTACAGTTAATTTGAGGATTTGTGTGCAGAAGACTCTTGCCTAAACTTGCTACTATAGAAACCAAAGTCACTGTGAAATCTTGTGTGTAGAAAGGTTGCACTTGAAGGGAGGTGTGGACAGGATGGGTAACCCAACTTGACCAACAAAGTATTCCAAAACATGTATGTCATGCTCATTATAATGCTGAAGGATCATCAGGGTTAAACCTTTTTCTTCTGCAGCTAGTGTTTGAGGACTCTGATGATTCTTCTGCCTTTGATTCTGATTGGAGTTCCTCAATCTAGTTCCCTTTTGCCAGTGAGTCCAGCCTGGATGCTCTGGGAGTTCATTATTAAGTTTGCATATATTTGTATTCATTACATTAACTTTTTTTATTGATTAAAATAAAGTTGCTGTTTCAGTAAAGCGCTTTTCTTGTGGTTTGTTTTTTTTTCCTAGTCCATAACTGTGTCTCTCATTGCCTTTCCATTCCTCTTCTAGAAAGGTAGTGAGGTTAATAGAGAGCATCTGTCATTCATTTAGTGGCCAGCCCAGGCTTCACCCTTGACACACAGAAGTAAGAGGCATGAAGTTTCTTCTAATTTGTTCCTTGAAGCGGATACAGTGGGTGTGAGGTGAAGTGACTGGGGAATGGGTGTAACTTGTGTCTCCTTCCTGGATGTTTACCAGTGTCTAGGTTTTAGACTGAAAAGAGGGCATAAAATATTCCACATACAAACAATCTTTTATTTGTTACCAGAGTTGGAGTGAAGAAAAATCTGGGCACTAGAAAACATGTGAAAAAAGTATAAATCCAATGAAGGTGCATGTGGCAAACGCATACCAGAGTGTCCCTCATTGTGTGAAAACAGGTGCAGTATTTGCAAAATACCAGATTCAGAAACTGAAAACAAATTACCATTGCCATCAGAGTTAAGGCCATGGTGCATGCCTGGGGTATGCCTAATTTGTCTCAGCCACTCATAGAGTCGTCCTAACCTCAGAGTGGGTTCTGTAAGGGAATCACCAGTAATATCACGTTGGGGATCACCAGAGGCTGCAGAATCATGCGATGTCGGGGATCGCTAGGTGTGGGGGGATGGATGATGCAAGACAGGGGTGACCAGACACCAATTTGGTGCATCCAAGATCGTCCCTTTATTGCAGGAAGTCAGCATGTACTTATGCAGGATAGATTGCCTGGTCACAGACTATTTATTCTCTCTTCTGGTTATGGGCAGCTCCTCCTGAGCTGTTCCCAGGCACACTGATAAAGGCCTTCAATACTGTCACTGTCAGGCACCCTGTTTTGCTAAGCTACGTCCTTGTTTTTACATAACTACCTCCTTATCTTGAATGATTCCTAGCACAGAGTACAGCCATGTGGGCAGTCTTATGAGACCCAACAGGGTTCTCAAAATCTCTCTAGTTCTATTAGTGGGTTTGATGGTAGAAAGGTACCACAGTTTGGGGAAATCATCTAGCATAGGTAGTTAATCCTGGGAACCAGGAACAAAAGCAGAAGCTCTGAAATGGTGGCACAGTGGTTCTAAGCATCATAAGATGTAGTTGTCTTGTTGGCAGCTCATACAGGTCTTTCAAGCTTTTAAAAGCCAGGCAGTGTTTTTATATTTCCCAAGGGGATCCACCAGCATTTTCCAAAGCTGGACTAAACCAAAATGGCATAACTACAGTACAGCCTGTGTGAGAAGGACACTGAGGTACATATGTATATGACACTGGATTTACTGTTTGTAGATAGTACAAAATCTATAGTAGCATGGACACTTGAATCTACAATGAAAAGAATCATTAACAGTGATAGCTCCCAGCTTCACTATGCTGATTTCATCCTCACACAATTAAAGCCAAGCACTGCCACTCGTTAACATGGTGTTTAGAAAAACAAGAGAACCTGTAAGTTATTTTTCATTAGGAGTAAATTCCTGAATATTATTTATTCCAAATATTCCCTCCCCTTCATCTGCGTTACTCCAGAGTTTACATACTACTGAGCACTTGCCTTCTCCAAATTAATTGCTGAACTCAGTCTGGAACATTGACAACTGTATAAACCTACAACTACAGATGGCACAAATAGAACACAAAGGATGCATTGACAGGCTGATAAATAGACAAACTAAGCAAATTTGTTCTAGAAAACAGATGCTTTCCTAAACCTAACAAAAAAAATTCTCCTGTTTCTTCTTGGTTTTGCCTCCACATACATATATTTTTATCTCTCTACAGCATTAGAAAGAAGCTTTGTCATGAGAAAGGATTAACAAACTGTCTTAAAAGACAGGAAAAGCAGATTTCTGTCAAAACAGTCAATTGAATAATATGCCCAAGCTATTTTTATTTCTGAAATAATTTCAGTAGTTTTTGGCTATGACTTACAATTGCAATTCTGATTGAGTGAATAGGCAGCAGTGAGCCATTCTTACTCAGCACGTTTTTATCCTGTGTATATGCAGTCCCATTTGCCTAGTGCCAGAAAACAGATCTATTCACTCTGTAGTGCTAGCAATTGTGGAAGCTGGAAATGGTTTTCATTTTGTCTTGTGTGTCACTGATTGGAGTCTTAATTAAAATATAAGATATGATAACTTTGGAGTATGAGTTGCCNATTAGCTCAAACCAGCACACCAGGACAAAGAATCTGAAGATGACATTGCAAGTCAACTGATGAAAGAGATGGGAAAAAGCAGTGTTTGAAGAATGTTGTCCCAAATCTGGTGAAGACTCAAAAGAAACAACTCCAAAGCCATAGCACAGCTGTCTCAAATACAGTCCATACATATTCAACTGATAAACCTTCTTGTCTGCCAAGTCCGTATTAGCAAAACTTTGCTAGAACCACTGATTTCTGAGTAAGAAAGGTGCATAAATTTAGAAGGCATCTGTAAATCTGGGTGGACATAGAAGTTTTTGACAGAGCTTTTTGATAGCAACTAACCTAGGTTTAAGAATTGAGAGGCTGTTGCCAGAGGTTGTTGGGAGCATCCTGTAACCCCTAGTAGAGGAGAATTAAATCTATCAGGGACATATTGGACTTCAACAGCCAGCAGTCAGCTCTAGCAGAAAAAGACATTACTAACACAACAGAGAAATTGCTCAACTGGTCTCTATCTTTAAGACCATGACTAGAAACCAAGGTAGTTTAATGTAAAACCAAACAAAAAAAACTCACTAAATTAATTAATTTCCATCTGTGAAAGTGGAAAAATACAATCCTTGAGTCACTGTGTGTAGGGTTGTAACTTCTCATTAATGCCCAAACCAAAAAAGTAAGCATAAACCTGAAATACTCTCTGTTGCAGAAGGAAATATGGCAAGTAGGGTTTTCATGAAGAAAAACAACCTTTTTGACCAAGTTATTCTTGGTATTGGAGTGGAAGAGGTGAAAAAAGATTTTTCTGAAATGCAAGGGATGTAGCTCTAGTGAGAGTTTTAACGAAAGGAATTTCTGACTTTTCAGTCAAATTCTTCAAAGCAGTTTGGCAAAACTTTAAAAGCCTTAATTGAAGAGTCCATCAGCTGCACTAATGTTTTAAATAAAGTCCATATATTTATAGTGGCATGTTGCTGAAAACCAGAAGTAACTCATGAACAGCAGGTCCAATCTGTGTGAGTGGAAAGAAAACATATGCTCAGTGATTTCCCCTCCTTCGAGCTCTGTCATTCTACACAGGAAGAATTTTATTCTTTCCAGTTTATTGGTGATGTTGAAAAATTCTACTGAAAAATTGATTCTGGTCAAATTAAAGCTATACTATATATACTTTGAAAAAGTTTCTATGATTTTCAATTCTGATGAAATTTAATTTGACTTATTTTAAGTAAAAAATTTCATTTTAATTTATGTCTCTTCCTCTTTCTTTCCTTTTTAGAGGCAATTATTTTTATATGAAGAATAAAATGAAAAAAAAAATCAGAGCTGATATATCACACAAAGCCTTCAGCACTGAGATGGGGATTTCCTTTCAACTTAATATTTTAATAAACCATCAGCAATGGATCTACCTATTCTGGAGCTTTAGTCAATAAGCATCAAAGGCTGGGATTTAACAACTGCTCACTCATAGAAAAATCCTACTGAAAAACAGGTTCTGGTCAAATTAAAGCTATGCTATGTATGCTTTTTAAAGTTTCTATGATTTTCAATTCTGATGAAATTTTATTTGACTTTAGTAAAAATTACCATGTTTTTCTGCATGCAAAATGTTTGCAGAAGACAGCAAAGGAGCTGACTTCCCTTCTCTCCACGCTCAAATGTTTCCCAATTGACCAGAAAGACTAGTAGCAAAGCACTGATTTATCTAGAGTCCAGAGTTAGCATAAAACCTGGTTGCAGCTTCCACTAAGGAAAAAAAAAAAACCACAACAAAAACCTGTAATCAATGGAATAGTTATTTTCAACAACAATTTTTGTTAATTGTGTACAATACCAGCATCAGTTAAATCCTTAACTAGGTTAGAGAGAGCTAAATTGTTTTATTCTTTAATACAAACAAAAGCTGATAGAGATAGATGTGCATAATTTTCCAGTGCAGTCTGTTAAATGTACTCCTTCAGCTTCTGCAATCTCTTTGAGCATGATGAAGCACCACTCTCTAGGTTCTAATTAACCTGCACAGATCAGAGAGGTAAGGGTTTAGGAAACCTCATCTCAGGCCAGTAACCACTAGCCATGCTTAACCTCAGAATGAATGGCAACCCATTTTTGCATTATGGAGCAAAGTTGATGCTGTTTTCATTTGCTGTCCTCCTGACTATGTTAAACTGCATCACAACACTTTGGGACAATGACCACAAGCTATAATGGGTGTATCAAGAAAATTAAGCTCTGCGTGGAAGCCCATTAAATTTTACTTCTAATCTCAATTGCTTCTGTCGGAGACACAAGTATTAAATATTGCCCATTCTTTAATGAAAGAATCTCTTAAAAAATACAAAATTAAGTAGGAAAACAATAATGAACTGTCATATTAATTTTTTAAAAAAAGAGTATAAAGAGTTTCTCCTTAACATTTTCTCAGTAAGTGGAGATGACAAGCTTCCTTGTGCTGCTGTTTAGCCTAATTCAGGCTTAGAGAAAGGTAGTGATAGGACACAGATATAATGCCATGACCGTAGGGGATGGAGAGGCAGTTTCCACTGTGAAAGGTAACACTTCAGTACCATCTCACAATAAGAAAAAAACATCAAACTCTGATCTTCTTAATTACATCAGGACTGAGTAGCTCTGTGTAGTGATGCATGAAGAGTCATAGGACTAT
Organism: Ramphastos sulfuratus; assembly: GCA_013399055.1. Taxonomy (NCBI): domain Eukaryota; kingdom Metazoa; phylum Chordata; class Aves; order Piciformes; family Ramphastidae; genus Ramphastos; species Ramphastos sulfuratus. The sequence continues at coordinate 365,682 of WBNM01000955.1, read as the reverse complement.
AAAATAGGTTGGACAGGACCTCAAGATAGCTGCGTACACGTTAGAGAGTGTATAGGTGGTAGATAGATATGACAGCTTGGGTTTTTTTCAACCACAGGATTGCAGAGTAACACATATTCTGAGTAAAATACAAAGGTCTAGAAAGCATGGAAGATGACTAATCATTGCTTATTCCTCTTTGAAATGTCCACATCTGGCTTTCACAGCAGCTGTTCAGGTATTTATGCTTTAAAATAAAAGACTGCCTGGTCCCACAGAGGTCTGGAACATCTGGATGGTTTATGTGTGGAATAGTTTCCATGGCATCATATCTCTTATGTTTTCCTAAGAACTATCTGTTTGGATATTAAAATGCAGAGAAAATAAGAAGGGCAGGATCACAATACTTCAGTGCTTCAGCCATTTTCTTGTTCAATAGGAAATTTGAGTATTAACTAGAAACACATCCACTTACCTACATTAAGGTAGCAACCAAAATGATATAGCAGTTATGAATGTTAACATCAGATTTTTGCTTCTGTAAGAAGTCAAACCCCAAGTTTCAATTGTCACATCACTCTGTATTTTGTTAGAAGTGCTTGCTCCTCAAAGTGGGTCATGTGTTAGAGGTGGATCCTGTAGTACTTGGCAATGAAACAAGAAAAAGGGAAATGAAGTGGAATATAAACAACCCTTGAACACTGATGTAAAGAGAAACAGAATATTAAAGGTCAGGCCTTATCCTTATGGCCTTATGTACTGATGTGATCCTACTGACATTGATGTACCATCTAACAAAGGGATTAGAGTCTAATTTAAACAAAAGTGTGATTTCTGCATCTATGAGGAAGGACCACATGAAAGTGTCACAGAAAGTCTTTCTGTAACAATTGAATCCAACAATAGAGAGCAATGCAACATCTATCCACATGCTTTGTGCATAGTGTCCTCCCTTCCTATGAGGAATTTACAATATACAGAAATGGGAGTGGTAAAATAAAAGTGGCATCTTCTGTCATTGAACAGATAGTGACCCTCATATCAAGAGACACGTCTGAGATTTCAAAGATATCTGCATCACAACCAAGAATTGCTTTCTATTTATCTCTGTGACACACAGTATTATCCATAAACCCAACCTTTACAGGGCTGAATTAATACAAAGGCATTTGAATGAGAAATGAGTGCAGTGTGTTGACTCTGCAGCTTTGGTTAGAGATTTTTCATTTCTCTATTTGCTTTTTCTTTACTGCATTAAGACCATCCTGAGGATGGAACAAAATATTATGGAAAGCATTTATTGCATTTCAAGGCATTAAAAAAAAAATTTTTTAAAAAATGATAATACTCTCACTGTCTAGATGCAAAATGAATCTCAAAGCAATTAGAGGACAATAACAATTTCAAATTAAAATGTGTACAGTGTACAGATTGATTTTTGCTAAAAGCAGGCATAATGGCAAAAAGACTGCCAGTGGCAAAGTATCTTTGAATATTTAGATCAAGTTTATTTCTTCATAAAACATCCTGGAAAAGCCCCAAATCCCTAGGTTGTGGTGTTTGATTTGTTTGTTTGTTTTTGTTTTTAAATGCTATGGAATTTTTTTTTCTGCAATTATTTTCTTAGTCTGTGGATCCTTAAGTGAAGATGCAACATCTTAATTTTATGCAATTATCTATGTATATTTAATTATATATATAATTTTATACTTTTCCTCTTAAGATTTGAAATGGGAGGTTGAGAAGAGGAACAGTAGGGAAGATGTTAGTTGGTGTTTTTACACTGAAGCACATTAATCAATCTTCTGTTCCAGAAAGTTTTTCAGCATTGACTACAAGCTAAGGTATGAAGCAGACTGATAGCGTTTTATGCACACTGAAACCCTTGGACATTGCAATTGGAAGCTTAAACACCTTTTGCTGTCTGCTACAGGAAGGTTCTAGCAAATGAGAAGAAGATAACCACAAAAGCTACAGCTTCAGGACAGTTTTTCTGAGCCTCCACAGGGCATAGAGCATCCACATGAACTCTCATGCTTAAGTCTTCTTCCAGGCAACCAGTGTCAGAACAAGGGGACACGGTTTCAAGCTGAACCAGGGGAAGTTTATGCTGGATATTAGGAAAAAAATATTTGCAGAAAGAGTGATTTTCCATTGAGATGGGCTGCCCAGGGAGGTGGTGGAGTCACCATCCCTGGAAGTGTTTAAAAAGAGACTGGATGTGGCACTTAGTGCCATGGTTTAGTTAATTAGATGGTGTTAGGTAATAGATTGGACTTGATGATCTCAAAGGTCTTTTCCTACCTTGTTATTTCTGTGATTCTGTCTATTATTGGCTGACAGAAGAAACCATGGAGAGCTCCCACAAGGCAACTTGAGTGCCAAATGACTGATTAAGCTCCTGTGCATCACTGAGAAGAGTCCTATTAGAGACTGAATACCATCTTGGATTTAACCTCACAATAGTTTTGGAGTTTACCTTTTTTTTCTTCCTGTTGCACTGTTATTTACTTTTCCTTTATCTCATACAGCTGATTAATAGCATGCTGAGAACCAACAAGTTTATCAGACCATCTAGTTTTGACGGTGCTCTCTTTGGTACCTGATATACCCAAGAAAGCAATATAGAGACTTGACTGAGATGTGTTATAGGACTCCACTGTCAGACATTTAAGAGTGAATAGAGCAATCTCTATTCCATCCTTTGTGGAGGCATGGAAAATAGAGTCAAAATCTTTTATTTTTTGTCATGGTAGTGTCAAGAAATTGGTCTTTGTGCAAAGAAAATTTCTGACCTCATCCAGGAAATCTTCTTTCTTTAGAAATGCAGAACACGTGCATGCTGGTTTGAAGCTAATTGGAATATTTTAATGAGAGAAATTAGATCATAGGCTGTGAAAAGCAAACAATGGTGATGTCTACTTCACTCATAGGTTTGGCTGAGACTTATAAAAGCAAGGACACAAACATAGATAAGACAGTCTCCCTGTCTGTTGGAGTCTCTGATTCTCTTCTGCTTGGCTCTGTGTAACCCAACCAATCATTCTGCTTCTAACCCCCCTTGCTGATCCTTCCAGCTCACCTTGCACATAAGGCAGACTCTGGGATAGGGTAGAGGGGTGGAAAGAAGGTGGAAGGGTGGTTGGGAGCCCCTCCTGGGCACTCTGATATCTGTGAAGAGTATTGGGTTTCTGTATTACTTTTAACTTGTATATTTCTGTATATAGCTGTACATATTTTTAATATATTGTAAATATCTGCTTGTATATTGTGCTCAGTTGTGACTATAAAACTTCATTCCTTAACTTCCAGCTGGCTGAGTCTAGTCTGGGTGATTTCATTGTGTAGGCAGGCAGGTAACTCCCAAACCATCACAATGGGATGATTTGAAGGCAAAACACCAGTTCCAAGGTTTTTTTACCCCCATACATCTAATTGCATTAATGTAACAATTTTATGGTTTTTTAAAGTACATTTGAGTATAACAACTGCTCAAAACCTCTTCTGAAACTATACCTACAGAGAAAACTCTTCATCTAAATTGCTTGCTTCTAGTACAGGAAGTTTTTTACAATCAAATAAATAGATAGTGAAAATAAAACATATGAGAATGGCCACATCTCCAAGGAAGATAGGATTGATAGCCATATATTTTCATGGCTATTGTTATCCATTAGTCCTTAAATGAACTGCACTGTGGGAGAAGAATGAGTAAAATTGGTTTATTTAAGCAGAGTTAGGACTTCTGTAACTCAGGAGAAGAAAGGGAACTTGCTACCTGGGTATCCATTGGGCATTATTATACTGATAGCAAGGTAGAGTCTACATAGCTGTATGTTAATTTGGAGGATATCTTAATCAAGGAAAAAATCCTCCAGGCAAGCAGTGTTGTGGTGAAAATGCTGGCTTTCCTTGACATCTGTAAGTCTCTGGATGTTGAAAGGTTTTTTTTTCCAGCAAATGCATATCTCATTCTTATATTAAAAATTCATTCACTATACGGATTACAGAATCTTTCATTTCAAGAAGTAACATACATGAATGATTAATTATTTTTTTTATCTGGTAGATCAGATTTCACAGAAAATAACCATAAAATACAAGTAAACAGTTAGTAACTAGATAGCTGTAAGTCCCATAACTCTCAAAGTTTTAAACAATACCCAGCATCGGACAACAGCTCTTAACATTTTGAAAGTCTTACACTTAAAATCTTACTGAAACAACAGAGACACCTATAAACAGATCATAATTCTTTTTTTCATGATCTTTCTTTCACAGCAATTTGTGAGTGATGTGTCTCTGCAGTTGTGAAGTCTCAAACTCACTGTTAAGAAGTTAACCAAGGTCTCACGGCTGCCAAATGCCAAAGTAGCAGGTAGCTCAGTACCTGTCATTATCCCTTGTTGTTCTTGCTGAGAAGGGTGCATTTCATCTTAATTGCTGTGAAATACTGATTTTGCTTTGAAAGGGGATGTTTCCTCCACTGGAAAGTATACAGTTTCCTTATATTTGGCCTTTTGTTTCATACAACATAATGCGTGAAACCCTTCCCTCCCTTGCCACTGTCAGATGTGATGCTGCTGCCTGCACCAAGTTTTTCTCCTGCTTTTCTCCTTCATCCTCCACATTATTTCTGTGTTCTGCTCACAAAATTGTGAGACAAAACTGTCATCTCGGAAAATTGTGTGAGATTTGGGATTATATCCTCAGCCATTGGAAATCATGATAGATTACTGGTTCTACATCAAAAGGAAGCCTCATTTTGGGGTTTCTCACACAACATTTCCTGTTTCTGTAAATGGATTATGTATGGTAGAGTTAGTCAGTCTGAATCACAATGTGAACAGGGAAAAAATATATGGCACTTGTTAAAATTTTTCCATCTCACGTCCATGAGGACTGTGTTCAAGAATACCAGATCCAAACTCCTTGTTAATTTACCCTGATTATAGCACTTTATGTTGTCTCCATGCAGGTAAAGAAAACACTCAATGAGTAAAAGAAACCAATTTAGAAAAATGAAGTTGTTGAAGTCTCCATTAATATAGCAGCAGTGTATTCAAGCAGTGTTGGTTATGAGTCAGTATTAAAGGACATTCCACTCCGTAAGAACAATGTATCTTATCTTACATTTTGGAAATTAATATGGAAAATATATTTACATTTTATAGCAAACACTTGTAACTGCACTTTAAGTTTGTGACTTTTTCTGTACAAGTGAATGTTAATTGACATTTTCTAGGAATCGGTGTAGTCTGGAAAATTGCAGTATCACAGTATCACAGTATCACAGTATAAGCAAGGTTGGAAGAGACCTCAAAGATCATCAAGTCCAACCCATTAATATGATTATACTAGCAGAAAAACAGCTAGTTGTGTTTAAAAGTGCTCTAACCAGTTATTCCACTGTGATTAGAGCTGCAAACCACCCTTTTAAAGCTCCAGGAGGTTGTAGTGTACCATGAGAAACAAGGCACAACCCTAGCAGTCTGCCTCTCTGTGAACATAATTTAGTATTAGTGTTCTTTTTATCTACTATGAAAGATCCCTCTCTGGGTAGGCTTGTGGGCCCTTTTAACAGAAATGGATACCACTACAAAACCACCAGCCTCTGAGGACATCTCTGTAGCACTGATAAAGAAACGACGCTGCTGTTCCCCAGCTGGTTAGGAGCTGTGATGCTGAATAAAAACAAATGTAATCTGGGCAGTGGTTAGAGAGAGATCCTCTTATGAACAGGAGAAGAATAAACAGATGTGTTTCCCTTTAGGATCCACAAATCTCTTATTTGAAATGCTCATGTACCCTACACGGTTCCCTAGAGTCGTCATGTCTTTATGCTCTAACATTAAGAAATGTTGTGAGAAGACAGATGAAGGCTAATCTGGAAAATGCTTGGCACAGGGAGATATAATAATAAGACTAAGTGGGATACTGATCCCACCCTGATGTCATTGTACAAGCTGCTGTACACAGAGTGAACACAGCTTCCCCTGCTGCAACCAAACTGGGCATTAAATATTTACTTTGTTTTTTAGTGGGACAGACACTCCCTAATCACTATAGATTTGGTACCACTGTGTCCTGTAATAGCTCTTCTGCTGTGCAGGCAGGTTTTGCTTTGGGGAAATGTAATATACAGAGTCCTGGGACTTGTTTCAGCAGTGGGTGAATCTCATGATACAGAAATCATGTAGCGCAAATGAATCAACACTGTTCTGCCTTGCTCAGGTCTACCAACACATTGCCTCTTGGAGGCTGCCCAGAGATTCTCTACTTTTTATGGTAGCTTGCATTTTCCAGGCCGTTTTCACCTCAATTAAGTAGACAAAATTCTTAGTGTTTTGCTGGTTTAAGGCTAATCAGAATATTTTACTGAGGGAAATTAAATCCTTAGCTGTGAGAAGAAAGAAAAATAACAGTGACCTACATCACTCATTCTTCTGCTGAGAAATGCAAGTCGTCAAACTGTCAGATGAGCCACTCCTCACACACTTCTCAGTTGGTTTTCACTTCTCTCTGTGTGGTTGCATCTACCTTAACTCTTTAATCCAATCTAACATACTTCCTCTAACATCCTTGTCTTCTTTTTGTCATCACCTCAGATCTCTCCAGATTTATCATGTGAGATATATGGGGATTGATCTGGTTGTTTCTGAAGGGAGGGAAAAAGGAGGAAGGAGGGGAGCAGGTTTAGGTTGGAAGCCCCCTGGCAGTCTGACTGTTTCAGGAGAGATTTTGTGTTTTCTGTATTACTTTTAACTTGTATATATTGTAAATATTTGCTTGTATATTGTGCTAAGCTGTGAATATAAAGCTTCATTCCTTAACTTCCAGCCAGATGAGTCTAGTCTGGGTGCATTCAGTGGGGGACGGCAACTCCCGAACCATCACAAGTGTGCTGAGGGAAGCCCAAACATTGATCTGAGACCAGTTCAAGCTGACTTCCTTGGACTTCCTTTGATATGTCCAGAAATGCATACAGATCCTCACCTCAGAACTCTCATTAGTAGATGCTCACAAAATCCAACTGCTGCATTTTCCTCTAGGAAAACACAGGCTGATCTCTCTTTCAGGATTACTCACAAATTCCTACACGGTTCCCTGATCTTGTATATATTTCCCAGTCATGCTTATCATTCTCTTATCCATAGTTAGAACATGTTTTAAAGAGAAGGAAAAGGATGTGACTGTGGATCTCACATGTTTTGTTGAAGTCTGTAAGTAATGGTCAGGTGAAAGAGACAGTGAGTGTGCCTTATTTTCACATGTGACCATGAGAACACCTTCCAATGTGAGTCCCAGAGGTGGGAAATATGTATAACAATTTTGGGAAGCTTGAGGGTTTTAGATGTGAGGTGGATGTTTAGTGCTTTCATGGGCATCTTCTAACGTATTCAAAACACATTTGGAGTCTAACAATGTAATGATCATAAACATCTAATGGATTTTAAGAGCTCCAATAATTCATGAGTAGGCACAGAGAGAGCTGGTCAATTTATATTTCAAAATACAGAAAATGGCAGTCATCTAATTCCTGGCTAGGGCACCAGTTTTCAAAATGGATTTAGAAACCATGTTCCTTTTAAATGGCTGAGAATTCAAATCTGGAAACACTTCTGAGGACTGGTTGCTTTCTCTCAAGCATCCAGGAAAATGGAATATGCCATGTCTTGCAGTGCATATGTGTCTGCAGTTGCATGTTGTGTTGAGGAATACCTGTGAGGAGCATTCTTTCAACTTGAGCTGTGCTTGCAAGCAGTGGAAGGTGCTGAGTGCCCCAGGGTACTGAATGCAAAGATCACTGAGAGGTAAATGCACATATATCTTTCTGTAGCATGAGCTTGATGTGGCTATGCATCCATTGAACAACAGCACTCCTCTGGTTTCAGTGGTGTGAGACCAAATCCTGTCTCCTTGAGATGTGAAAGGACAGCTATGGATGTGCTTATTTTTCATGCAGGAAATAATAGTTCTAGGTGCAGAACCAAATAAATGAGGATGATTAAAGTTAAAAGCATAAAAGAAATACTGAAAAGACATCATAATCCAGACTATGCATACAGAATAGCATTTTAGATGGCATCAAACTGTGAAGCAAATCTGCCCTGTAGCTCATTAGCCTGACTTGGTGTTGACTTTGGAGAGTCCTTTACATATGTTATTTAATGCAATATTGATTTGTTCCTATGTGAGTTTCATTATTTCTGAATTCTTCTAAGATGAGCAAGTATGATGGAAAAATTGAGTTTTTCTAACTGGCATTAACACTTTACTTTCCTTCGCATTGTTGTGTGTACAGCACAGAGCTGCTCTGAAATGTAGCCAGCACCTTACCCACAAGTGTGGTTGTGTCCTGTGCAGCATTTCACATCTCACTGAGGCTGCACAGATATTCCCAGCACCAGGGAGAGAAACGAGATCTGTGAACACTTCACAGGTTGAGGAAACTGCATCAACATACAGAAAGCAAGCTGCAATAAACTGGTGTCAGACCTGGGCCCAAAGCACAGGGTCTTCTGACTGAGTCTTAGATATTGCTTTGCTCCAAGGATATGAACTAGAACAAGAAGGAGTAGATATTACCAAAAACCAAGAGAAAGAATCTTTAAATTCGAGCTTGTCAAATGACATTCTTTGGACAGAACCCAGAGCCCCATGGCTGAAGGGGCAAGATTCAGCTGCAAATTATAGACTCTCCTTGATCTAAGTCTAGTTTTCATTTGCTGGCTTCTTCTTAAATTTAGCTGTGAAGATTCCAGGACAGGAGAAATGAAGTTTGACTACACTAGCTCTAGTAAGTATAATTCTTTTTACTTTTTGACATCCCAATTTTCTCCCACCTTCATAGTATAGCAGAGAAATAGTGCTAGAGATGTAGTGCTGGCAGCTCAGATATTGTATTATTGCATTCTTATATTACCTGCATTAAACTTATGTTTATTAAACCTCATCCTGGGGAAAAAAAACAACAAACAAACAAACAAACAAACAAAAACTACCAAAAAGGACATGGTTCTATTGCAAGTAGAGGGAGAAAGGCTGATTTGAGAAAACTTAGCAGGCATGCTAGGTGTTGGCAAAGCTTACTGAGATGTCCACCTTGCAAAGGTGCTCTTGCATTCTAAATTTTACATGTATGACCCACAGCAAGCAACAGCCCACTCTGTTCTGTACACAGCCACGTGGCTGTCTCACAGCCATGTGGCACAGCAGCTGTCAGGTTCTTACATCATTGCCTATCTTCCCTGTGCCCCTAAACCCAACAACGATTCCACTCTGGGAACATGTTCATCTTGTTTTTCTGTTCATACCTTTCATTGGCTACTCAGGAACTCTGCATTTTCAGAAATCTTCAATAGAATCTGCTGGGTCAGATGATTTTCCTTGCATTTCAATTAATTAAATGCCTGTATTATTTCTCAGTCCAGCAGAAATCAGCTGTGTGGGTTTATGACTTTTTTTTTTTTTTTAATCAAGTAGTGATTAAGAACACAGAATAAAAAAAGGGGAGTTAGGGTCATATGAAAGTAGCTTTCATATTCTGAGTGAAGACAGATGCAATGCCATTACTTTTTGTGAGGAATGGGGGTGGCTAGAAATTGGATGGCTTTTAATTTTGTTTTTCAGTACTTCCTTCAGCGTTAAGTTAATTAACTGGAAGGTGGCCAGATAACTTGGAGTCCTTACAATGTTTGGGGGATTTTGCATAAAGAGAGACAAGCCCACTACTTGGTGAAATAATTAGATTAGCCCGAATGATTTAAAAGCCTTTGGAAGAGGAGGAGTTGTATAAGCTGTAAATACATAATTCAAAAGCTTACCCTGCTTTTGTACAAGGACTTACTGAGGCTCTGGGTAAAAAAAGACCTTACCTATCAGACATTGTTCTGAGAAGTTCACAAATGAATGAAAGCAGAAAAAGTAACAAAGAAGAGCTGCAAGTGGTTAACCCAGAAGCAGGGTAGGTCCAGGTAGTGAACAGAGGTCAGATCTCTGGGTGCCCACGCATTACCATACTCTTTTTGACCCACACAGGTGTACAGACCAGCACAGAAGAAATGAGGAACAGTCCTAGTGCTCTGTTTGAGGTTATGGTGCTGCATAGGTCATACCTGTCGTGGAAGATACTCCCAGATGACAACCTCCTTGGGACACACCCTGCTGAGCTCCTGATCTTGACGAACAAGGGCTGTTCAAATCTTAGCTAACAGAAAGCCTGGGCTCTGACTGATGGACTGACACATGAGCTAGGGCTTTGGCACACAGATGCCTACATTCCTCATGGAAGAATAACCCTTTATATGGTGATTTCCTCTCAGGATAAATTGAATCTTCTTTGAAAATACAGGATGTGGGTATAAAGTTATGATAGAAACAACACAGAATTTAGATACCACTGAAATATTTAGTGGATCTATTCATATAAAGGCAACATTATCCAAGGCTGACTAATTCTTCCAGGAAGGCTTCCACTCATGATTGCCTTAGTCAGTGGAACTTCTAGCTGATATTCCAAGCAATGACCTTGCTTTATCAGAGGGATCAGTGGCAAGAAGCAGTGATGGAATCTCTGCATGTGACATGCCCTCTGCCTTGCAAATCAGGGGAATACTTGGAAAAAAGGAGACTGGTGAATATAAATGGCTTTGGAAATAACAGTGAGGGGAAAAAACAATCCAAACACACTTTGTGTTGAACATCAGTGACACAATGCCAGCAGACTTCCTGTCAATACTGTACCTTGTGCCATGTGCTATTACAAGAGTTTGAGTTCACTGGATTTGCTAAAGAGACAAGCCCTAAACCATGCCTTTTTTTTTTTTTCCAGAATACACCAAGATCTCCATTTTACAGGAGTGTAACCTTGCTACAATTAGCAGGATAATAAATGTAGACAACACTATCACTATTCCATAGCAAGACCATAGGTCACACACTCAAACCCAACATGTTGACCCGATGATCTGGAATTTCCTTAATTCTTTCCTAAGTGCCTGCCCCAAACACATCTGAAATCAAGAGGAAAGCAGGATCTGAGCATAAATGTTGAGATGATTCATTTTCCTTCAGAATTTCATTTAAACTCTATTTCTAATTAGAGTTTCATGTAGCTGTTAGCAGCTGAACCTAACAGTCTGTCTGTCTTTTGTAGAGAAGATATATCTACATAGATACCTGTACAGGTATCTACATATATAGTACTTTTATGCAAGGGTTAATTATTCTTATACTCTTCCCAAATTCAGTCTCTCAGTCTTTTCTCAATATATCTCATTTTCTCCCATCTGCCTATTTAATATAGAAATCCATGCATATACTGATATATCTTATCTATAGCCTTCAGATACTGGATTAGTTTTATATATAAGGCTGGAGTTATTAGCTTCACTATAATTCTCATGGTAATGACCAAGTACATGATACATATGACTGAGGCACTATAGAAAGAGCAATATGTATCAATTTAGTGCCTCCAAAATGATCCCAAATCATGTAGAAATGTAACTTTTGCTGTTTCTGTACTAACTGGCTCTCACCTTCTCTTTCAATTGAAAACCCATCCTCTGCTACTCCGTCATTTCACTACGAAATCAAACCAGTTTGCCAATATAGGAGGCTTGCAATAGGTTGATTCACCTGTGAGTATATCAAAACTTTCACTGGAACTTCTATTGCTTGCTTTTGGCAAAGCTGCACCTGCCTTATTTAAGTATTTTAATCTGTTTTTTCCTCGCCCTGGAATGATCTTGAACACCAGAGCTTAAATGACCTCTTAAAAGACCTTACCCTGAGCATTTGTTTGTGTTTCCACTCTGAGTTTCCTGTTTCTGGGTGGTTGTTCACAGCCTTGAAGAGTGAGTTTGAGTTATTTGTCTATATATATGTACAATATATGTCTGTATACTGTGTATGTATGGTATAGAATCATAGAATCATGGAATCAATCAGGTTGGAAGAGACCTCCAAGATTATCCAATCCAACCTATCACCCAGCCCTATCCAATCAAGTAGACCATGGCACTAAGTGCCTGATCCAGTCTCTTCTTGAAGACCTCCAAGGACGGTGACTCCATCACTTACATAGTATATAACTCCCAGGGGTTGCAACACCTTCTTTACACCACACTGTGAGCCCCTTGGACATCTTCAGATTAAATGAGGTTCAGTCTTTCTGAACTCTGTACAGCCCTGTGAGACATCTCTATCCAGCTCCTATGACAGACAACCTGAGCTCTACCTCCATGTCTCCTGTACTCACAGAGATGCCCTCCAGTCAGGGCCCTGGACAGCAGAGGTGCTGTACCCAGGGAGCAAAGAGGCAAGCTTGGAAACCAGGCAGTTACCATACATAACTATAAAATCACCAGACTGATGCATGATAGCTAGAAATCTATGGCATTTCTACTCCAGGCATCAGTGTTTAAAGCATAGCTTAGACAGGAGTGCTTTCTTTAAAAGCCTCTAAAGCTTGTATTAACAAAAGTGTTTCTCCTTCTTTAAAGAGTAAATTCTTATATGTATATTCTCATCATTTCTCATATTTTCCACCCCTATGATACTTAGTTTTCAAATCCATGTCATGCACATACTCTACTGCCTTGTACTTATAGAAGGCTAAAATGTCATTGAGGATTTTGATAGGTTGCACCTAAGTGGCTTGCCTGGGTTGACTTTTTGTACTTGACATCATTTACAGTCACAGGGTGCAATGATGTATCTTTTCCAGGAAAATGAAATAGAATAAGAATCCCAGTCATTCCTGACCCCAACTCAAGTAAGATCACTATTTTAACACAAAGCAAAAATTGTAAATTTTTTTGCTTTAGGACATGTAAAGGATCATGACACAAAACGAGAAAAGTTATTGGTGGTAGTTGTGAAATCGTACAAGGCTGATTAAGAGAACTCAGACAAGTACAATTACTAGTTAAGGATGTCTTCTGTTATGTTCAATTGATTTATGTAATTTGAGCAGCAAATTACAATGAAAATTAATTTGGTAAAGGAATATTAAACATATCAGAAATGGTTTTCTATATAAGAAACATGGTGATATAAACTGTGCTCAGTCATTTGGTTCAAGGTGATTACTCACAAGGTAAACAACAAGAGAGAAGACAGACTCCAGTGAAAGGGGATAACACATCAATCATAACCTCACTTCTCCCCATGCTGACTACACTCAGTCCAACCTAATTTTATTTCTCAGCTGGAGTACAACAATGTACTGAGGAGTACAGGTTTCTCAGTTACTCCCAGTGTGGTAGATTTTACTTGTTATGTGTGTAAAGTTTATTTAATTAGTGGGTCTTAGACATGTGCACGTCCCGAGGATACTCTCACCTGGAAGGAGAGGATCAGTGCAGGATGTTTTGATACATCTAAATCTGACTTTTTTCCCAAGATTCATCCCCACCTACTCAGCTACCTCTCATTATCCTTCTTCTCTTCTGTGCATTTTACTTGCAATGTTCAGAGTTTCAGACAGAAAAAATACATTCAGAAGAGTAAACTCAAAGTCTCAAGTGTGTTTCCCATGATTTAGGCTGTATCTGACTGTAATCCTATGGCCAAATATTCCCATAGCACCCATGAAATTGGACTGCAACAATGAGAAGTACAAGTTGAGCAGAATCACCAATGTGGACTTGCACTGAGGAAGGCACTTCTGAGACCACATCTGGATTGTCTGTTTTTGGGACACCTGGTACAAGCAAAACATTAAGGAACAGCAGTGAATCAAAGAAATAATTGGAGAATATGACATTTGAGGGGATGGTGACAGAACTGGGCCTATTTGACATTAAGAAGGAGGAGTCAACATCCTCACCGCTGACTTCAACTGCCTGGTGGAAGGATGTATGGAAGGTAGAGCCAGATTCTGCTTGTAAATGCACAGAGAAAGGGCAAGTTTCTGAATGCACACAAGTTACAGTTTGAAAATAAATTGCGACTTGAGAAACTGTGTTTAGATAGAATGAAAATCATTGTAATCACGAGGGTGATCAAATACTGAAGTGGGGCTCACTTTGAGTCCTTTGAGGTATATAAAGCAACCAACAAGACTCTGAGTAGCTTGTTCTAACTGCATCTACTCTGAGCAGGGGTTTACAGCAGGTAAACCAGATCTGTTTCAAATTAATCTACTCTGTGATTCTGGTAGCCTCCGTAAAGCCTCTGTAAACAAGACCTGGAAAGACTGGTCATACAGTCCCACATTTTGGATATGCATAGTCCAAATCAGGAATATAGGTGGGCAATTTATATTCCCTGCTTAACCACTAAAACAAGGACTTCAGTATTTTTTTTCTATTCCTATTTCCTCTTCTTTCCTTTCTCCACCTGTTCTACTAAACACGAGTTTTTCAGGACAGAGTCACCATTCACAGGCCACTTAAAGGTTGGACTGATGTCTGCCACGCAACAAAAGGAAATGACTTACTATGGCATTTAACCTGACAAATACACTCACAAAGAGAGATGTGTATATTGGAATAAATGCACTGGATGCTTTTCTTTCCTGCAGGATTTTCCGTTTTAGAAGTACCCCAAAACACTTCAGGTCTTTCTATATTTGAGATAGTAATTGGGAGAACAATTGGAAAGGATTGAGCACATAGTGAAGAAAAAGCAGTGGGAGGCAAAGATTTCTTCAGAAGAAAATATAACAGATTTCAGAAATTGAGTGCTCTGCATTTAATAAGACAAGGAAATAGACAAGAGGAAACCAAAGAAAAGGCAGAACGGAGAGCATGTCTTATGACAAGAAACTCAGTGCTGTAAACTATCTGTCTGGTGATGAACTATTACAGTATTACTAATGCTGTCTCCTGAAGAATGGAAATCAAGTGTCAGGAGATTTGGCCCCACACAGAGATAAAGAAAACTGCATGCATCTGTATTTCCAAAAATAACCCAAGAAGATCAGAAAAAAAAAAAAAAAAAAAAGAATGGGGAGTCAGGGGAGTTGATTTATCATTTTAAAGTCACTAGAACCAGCAAAAAAAACCATAAAAAAGGAACAAAATAACTAACTCTGAAGTAAAATTGACCAACAGATGAAGCCTAACATATGCAGATCTCACACTAGGTGTTGCTGATTTGATTTTAATGAGAAAGAAGTAAAAGGGAAAAAAAGATCTGATTTCTCTTCAGTGTAATAGCTCTGTTTCCTGCATGCAGTGTGTCAGGGAGATGAAAAAAATATAATGGTTTTGTTTATCCCTTATATGCATCATACTCCCTATCTCATTTTTAGGCAGACACTTAGCTTCTGAGAACCTACAGCTCTTCATATTCTGCGTTTTCTCCCATTCTTACTGTTCATCTGTTTGACTTTTGTCCTTCTACCCTTTCTCTGCCTCCTTTGTGTCTGTACTGATGTGATTTGTAAGAGACAGGGAAAGCCCAAGGAGGACAGCTTGGTTATACCGCTTGAATAAGTATCGGTTTACATCTATTAAAGATACTGAGGGATGGGGATAAAGTGGAAGAGAAACCCCAACAACTCAGTATAAGCAGTGGGTCAAATCACCAGCCCTCCCACCAGAAACAACATCACAAGCACACTTCATTCCCCTTTTCTCAAGGACACAGTGTCTTTTTGCATCAGAGAGTTACAAACTTCTTTTCCCAGGTGCCACCATAAGCAATAACTGCAGACCCCAGCTGGAACAGCAGCTCCTGTCTGGGCTGTGCACTGTCTGAATGACAACACAAATCCATAGAGTCCTTGTGGTTTGGAAAACTTTATTTCACCACTTACACAGGTTGTACCATGAGTATATTGGATTGTACGCAAATAAATGTGCTTTTTAAGGGCTTTATAAATTTACTCATTTTCTAAGCAGTTCATAAAGTCTTTGCTCAGGTCCCTTTTGGTTCTTCTCTTAAGAAAATGTTTAAAAATAAACCCCTGAAAGCTGACCCAGAGGCTCAAGACTTTGAGGAAGAAGCTCTTTTTCTAAATTTAGAGATTACTCTTGGAGAATCAAATGAAGCAGAACTTTGACAAATTAACTTGACTGCACATAATTAGGATGAAGAGGGAAGGAGAGATCACACCTCTTGGGAATCAAGGAAATTAAACCATAGATAAGTGGATTTGCCTCTACTCAAGTAACTTCATCACTGTATTATCTCTGCTGTTTAGTGCTCATCTGACCTTTCTTGAGACACTTCATTTTCATATTCTTTCTTTGTCTAAGCCAAACAGCTTGTCATAGAATAAATTACCAGAGTCTAAAGAAAAGCTTCATCTGCCAGCTCAGAAGCAATTGGATGTGCTTTCTTAGGTATACCATTACCATCTTATCCACTACAGATACATGAATATACACATTGCCTGTGTTTAAACCATTTGATGTAGCTCACTACTGCTTTGGATAATCACTTTCTGCAAGCCTAGTCACATATTTGGGAATTCTCTATGCTTTGCTCACCAAGTAGCTGTGAAAAAATACAGATCTCTTATGAACTCTTTGTATCTTCCTTAGGCACACTTCTAAAAATGACAAGGTTGGGAAGCATGAACTGAGGTTATTGTGCTTTCCATTTTAAGTCTGTTGGTTTTAAATTGGAGGCTATATTTCAGGAAAGAAGCTAAAGTATGTGTTTATCTTCCACTGCATTTTATGTCATAAGACTAAGCACATCTTCAGGTGTGTGATTGCACCAGGGGCTTCATATTGCATGAAGTGCAATGTGTGTGAGATATTTGGACTTCTGCTGGTATTCTGGATGGACAGACTGAATTGTTTAAAACCAAACTCCTCCTTTACTGTCCTTTGTATATATATGTATGTATGCAACATGAGAACAATGTTTATCATCATATATTCTTGAACATCCACATATGCTCTTTCAACTTAAGGAGACTGAACAAGACAGTTTATGCTTCTATAGTGCCACAGGCAAAATGAGACAAATACAATATTTGAGATGATGAGCAAAGAGAAATTAAGGAGGGATGAGAAAGCACAGAAAAATAACTTGGCCCATACTGCTGTCAGAATGAGCCATATTTGTAAAAAATGAGAAGATATTTGTTGTTGTTGTATTTTATTTTCTTTTATTACTTTATTTTTAATTATATCTGTACATTTATATACCTATATGTCTTTGTGTGCATTTCATCCAGATGAAAATTGTCATGACAAACATATTGCAGATTGATTTTTTTTTGTAGGATTTTTTTCAGTGACAGTCACATTTTTCACCCTTTAGAAAACATGTCAATCCAAGTTGACAGATAAACTGAAATGCTTCTAATTTTCAATAGCAAAGAGAAGAGTTAAACAGGTAAACAGTTGGCTGGTAGTGGAAGTGCAACGAATAATCCTCCAAACATTGCTGATTTTTTTTTTTTAATCCAGTAAAGCTTCTTTATTCCTGCATACTTTTTTTTCAGAGGGAAGCTGCTTCCTGAAGACAAGCACCAATTTTTCTCTGAGTGAAAGCCAGGGAGAAGAGCAGTGGTTGCAGTGTAAGGCTGAAAATGAGGAGGTGAAGGGAGAGGAGATGAGAGTAGGCTTGAAAGAGGTGAATACATGTTTTAAATGATGATGCTATTCGAGTGCAAGGGAATGTTGGAAAAGTGCCAGAAAAGAGACAGAGGAAAAAGGGCAGAGGAATTTGAAGAAGGAAGAGGAAAAGGAAAGACTTGAGCAGAATGGTTGAGGGGGTATGGCTGAGTGATCTCATAAAAGGAGGACAGAGAGCTGAGCAAGGTACAAAAGGCACAGCCAGAGCAGTGGGAAAAGACTGTATTAGCTGCCAAAACCTGAAAGGATGAAGAGGAGGCAATTAGAGTGCTGGGAGGAGACTACAGTAGCACAGATGAGACACAGTCATCACAGGAACCAATAATCTTATAGATTTTCTGCTAAAAAGAAAGTGGATTTTGAGACATGCTGTTTCAGCTCACTGGGAGCAGGGAAATTCATGACGGAGGTAAAGGCTGAAGCAAGGATGGAGCAGGGCCAGGGACATCAAGTAAGACACTGGCTACAGCAGAAAACCCTCTTGCTCTGGATGCGGCTGTGCTGAAGGATGGCACAGGAGGTCCCTTTGCCTGAGCCTGAGGTCAGCCTCTCCCCAGGGTGTGCTGAAGGTGTGATTTGCTGCTGTGCTAAGGATGCTTGTGGCTTGCACACAGGCATGGCGTGGACAATTAAATTACTGCTACCTTTGCTCTGCAGTCTTTAGAGACCTATAAAGCCAAATGAGGTAGGAAAAACTGAAAAAAAAAAAAAGAGCTACTACTCACAGAATATTCTGCCTCACCTGGGAAAGCACTGCTAGGGCAAGTGTACATAATCTGAACTTCTTAATAAAATGTGACCAACCCAAAAATTGTCTTCACTCATTTGGAGACAGGAAAGTGTGATTTTCATAAGCATCTAATCTCAGCCTCTCCATCCTATTCAGATAAATTGCTAGTTGAAGATCAGGAGAAGGCAGACTTCAAAATCTGAGCTGGACTGGTTCTAGTCTATGAAGAGAAATCCTTTCATGTCAAAGAAGATACACCAATTATTGAGGTATGTCTGAGAGCAGACATTTTGTATATCTTGATTTAAATTTTGCACCTCTGTTTTATTTCTTAAAGGAAATTATCTGAAAAGATTGAAATATCATCACCGACAACGAACAGTAACATTCTCAGTCACAGAGGGATTTTATACATGCAGCAGTGCCATATGAAACTATGTAGGCCACAGCACCCTGTAACCTGTAGGAGAAAGCTACTTGCCTGAGACAGGCAAAGGGTCAAGAGCAGAGTCTAGGCTCTTAGACATCAACCGACCATGTGACAATGTTTTTCCACGTTATTGAAAATGTCAGAAAGAGGATGGTGAAGTGAAAAGAACAGACCAAGCACTTGGACTGAATCAGGTTCCTCGAAGGAAAACAGTAGTAAAAGTCTCCAGTTTATCTGAAAAATGATCTAGACTTTAGTGCTGCTAGAGCAATTACTAACACAGCTTCACCTCCAGTTCTAATGTGTTTTCTCAGATACATAATATCAATCATATTTCCACATCTGGCTATGCCAGCAAGCACATAAATTTTATACTTGCTTAACAGAATGTATAATGCAGAGAGATGGCTGTGTATATTTCAGATGCTTTCACCCTGACAAGCCCCAGCCAACGTGTCTGGTTGCCAAAGGAACCTGCAGATTTATCACAGCAAATTGTACTAAACAAGTTGCACAGCTGAAACCCACTGAACCAGGGCACATCAACACTAATCTCTGGCCACTCACAGAGCAGAGAGAAGGAATTGCTTCCTGACAACATTCCATTCACAGGAAAATGCTTTGCAGCTTCATCCTCAGAAGATCACTGATCTTCTCTGCTGACACTGATGCTCTTGCTCACCCCCTGCATGACGTCTCTGCTTCTCACTGGCTCCTGTCAGGCAGCTGCACAAAGAGGCTAGATTTAAGTTTGTTTCTAATGTAGAAGATGGCATGAGACAAAATCTGGTGACAGTAGACTCGTGAAATATTTAGCAACAGGGCGTTTATTTACCTCTGAGGAGCCTGGAGAGGGGGTTCATAAGAAAGCTTTATATGTGGGACGGACTGATGGGGGAAGCGAGAGTGCAAAAAAGCCAAGTGTACAATTAAAATAATGGGGTTCTTGCACATGAACTTAAGCATAATTCTCATATAGGAGTTGTATCTCTATGAACAGTCACACAGTAAGTTGAAGTCATCACTTTTGAAGCCGAGGTACAGGTGGCACATTTCTCCTGACTGGGTGACAAGGCTTTGCTTCATCTCTGTCATTCATGAGAAATACTGCCAGAGATTTTGGTTAAAAAAGGCTATATTAAGGTAATATAAATCTGCAATAGTAGATAGTATAGATATGTAAAGTATGTATACTATATGGATAGAGAAGTGTATGTCTTTTCATAACAGTGTACACATGAAGGTATACTGAAGGCTAAGGCTCCTCTTTAGTCAGGTGGATGTGAAGTGGGGAAATGAGGATAACTAGAGAAATTTTGGAGGAAATGGGAGCCACCACACTGTTTTGGGTTTTCTGAAAAGAACATCTGAATGGTTTGTCACAGCTTGATTCTTGAGGTCCCTCCATGTTGGAATTCTTTTTTAAGAAATGAATCAAGATGAAAGAAAATGCTGGAAGTGCAAATATTTCAGATTATTCCATACTTCACTTGACCAGATCAATTTTGAGTCATTTTCTTAGCTGAATAACCTATTTCAAATGGCAGCAGACCCGGATATAATAAGAAAAAAACAGCAAAATAGCTGCTATTCCCCCTTTACTGCATCTGTTGGCCTAAGATACTGAGTCATCCCAAGAAGGTCTTAGAACAGTAATTTTGATAATGTACAGCTGGCTATCTTAAGATAAGGGTAATGCTAAGGTAATGCATATAAAAGCCTCATAATTATGTACTTTCCCTGTCTGAGGTGTCAGGATGTGTAAAGGTAATAACATCACATTAAAAAAATGCATTAAAACCTACCAACACCGTAAAATAGATTATAAATTTATATTAAGACTGTTATATGCTCCTGGTCTTGCTTCCAAGCATTCAGTACCTGCTCAGTCAACATATTTACCAGTTACAGTGAGAGAATGATGGTCTGACTCACTCTTCGTTTTTCAAGTCAGGTTTGCTGAAGTCAATCAATCCACTCTGGCATAAAAGACATGATAATTAGTCCTGCAAGGTTAGAAATATAAAACTCCATCAGACAAAATACTGTTCTATATAGGACATGTGTCTTTATGGCATATATATGTGCATGTAGAAACATTGTTCTAGTTCTGTCAGTCAATGTTGTCTTTCAGGGGCTCTCATGGGCATCATCTCAGACACAGAGATGCCAAACCACCTGGTAAAATATGGTCAGATTATGCCAAAATAACACCAAATCTCCAAGAGAAGGCTTACCTATCATACCGTCACAATCCTATGCTGAAATGGAAATCTGGGGCAGAAAAACCTGTGTCCAGCACTTGTTCCTCCTCACTCAAAAAAGCTTAAAGCAAGAAACAACAGACACAGAAAGAGCCTAAAATTATGTGTAATATGAACACTCCATACTGAGATCCCTGGCTACTACAAGTTGGCACAGATCTATTAACTTCTGCACAATAGTGCCACTTTATGGGAAGACATGGCATTTAAGAGTATATTTACTGCTGCAAGATATAGACAGTGAAGACATTACACATTTCGTTGCTACAGAATTGCAGCATTCTGCTCACACATACTAATTCACAGCACTTGACAAAGTGTAAAGCCATTTCAGTGGTCAATAGATCACAGATAAGAAAGAGAAAATAGTGAACTGAAGATAAAAGAAACACTGTGCAGAGAAAATTGATAAGAAATCTTTAAAATGTTTAGCAATTTTGCAGACAATCAAGAACAACTCACCTGTGACCAGAGATTTGTTTCAAAATGGCCTTCATGTAGCAGAAAATGAGTGCACAGAGAGGGTGTACCCACAGAGGGATTCAATTCCTGCTGCTGTGGGGCATCTGTCCAAAACAAATACTCAAAAAATATTAACAGTTCCCAAGGAACCTTAATTCCCCATGACACTTAGGTTTCTTCCAGTAAGAGTTATCTAATCATATAATTTTCTGCATATGGCATGTGTACAGCTGATCAGGTCCTGATGATACCATTGTGTTTGACAATCTTCCCAGAAGCCTTTCGAAACCTAGTGATAGGATATTCTGACACTTTATATTGCTCTCTACTGTCCCTCTATGATGAATGGTTTTGAGCCTCCCTCTTTTATTCAAAACCTACTGTAAACCAATCTATAGCCTAAACCCTAAGTTTTCTAGTATGTTATTGTTTGGTTTTAAAACATCTTTCTCAAACTTCGTAGTTAATGTGAGCTGCCAGTTGTACATTTGAAGCCCAGAAAGCCATCCATATCCTGGGTTGCATCAAGAGAAGTGTGGCCAACAGGTTGAGTTGATTCTGCCCTCTACACAACTCTCATGAGACCCCACCTGCAGTACTGTGTCCAGTTCTGGAACCCCTATTACAAGAAAGACATGGATGTGCTGGAATGTGTCCAGAGAGGACAGGCTGAGAGAGTTGGGATTGTTCAGTTTGGAAAAGATAAGGCTCTGAGGAGATCATATTGTGGCTTTACAATATCTGAAGGGTGCCTACAAGAAAGCTGGTGAGGGACTTTTTAGAGTGTTGGGTAGTGATAGGATGAGGGGGAATGGATCCAAGCTAGAGGAGGGTAGATTTAGATTAGACATTAGGAAGCAGTTCTTCACCATAAGAGCGGTGAGACACTGGAACAGGTTGCTCAGGGAGGAAGCCCCGTCTCTGGAATTTTTTAAGGCCAGGTTGGATGTGGCTCTGGGCAACCTGATCTAGTGGAAAATGGTGCTGCCATTGAGGGTTGGAACTAGATGATCCTTGAGGTCCCTTCCAACCCTGACAATTCTGATTCTTTTCTGCATTCACAGAAAACAGCCGTGGCAGTTACAGCAAAACTATATGGATTCTGGTTGCTTTGTAGCTTAACTGGATATGTTAAATTTAGTACTCTAGGATCATGGTGAGACTTGGACTTTTGTAGCTGATTAGCAATCTGGAGACTGGGAGAAGCATCCAAGCATCCTGTAGGTAAACATTTTAAAAGTATATGCTATTTACTACTATCTTGATCTCTGCCACTTACTTTGGCTGTAAGTCCAATACTTACGAGAGCTTGAAGTTTTCAGGCCATATCTCTCTAAAATCAATGAAGAAAGTCCCAAAGTGAGTTTTAACCTTTAAAAAATCATTGACATTTTCTCAAGCAAACCACAAATGCAATTCTCACTTTTTGTTGTTTAAATCATTGCAGCCACAAAGCCTATGACAACAAGCTTTGCTGCATGAGAAGCTGCATCTTAATTTTAAAACAATTCATAGGGAAGATACAAAAGGTTCACCCAGAGAAGCTTTATTTTTAAATATATAAAACAAGCTGACATTTAAACATACTAATTAAACTCAATTTTTAAAAGAAAGATAAGCAAAAATAAGCAGCTTCATCTCCAATGAAATGTTGCACTGATTTCATATAAATGTTTTTGTGCCTTCACTTCCACAATGCTGTAAGGCAGGTAAAAGCACTACTAAGGCTAGCAAGCTTCGAGAAAGTACCTATCCTGTGCTTTGTTTTCTCCTCACCTACAGCAAATTCAAGCTGAGGTGAACCACAGTGAAGTTCAAGGTATATTTTAAACTGTCACCAGTACTGACCCCAGAAATGCTTTATTTCCTCTTTCCTGTGTTGATCATATCCAAACCTCACATGAGCTTAGAGGAAAAATGAAGCTGAAAACTAACCACTCTTCAGGATAACAACAACTACTATGACAATAATTTGTTTTCCAGATAGATCAGTTCCTTAATTTGCTTTACCACACAGTAGTATAGATATTTCTACCAGTAGAGAACAGGAAATGTGGAGACTTCATAGCACTGGGGAGAGTGAAGGACAGTTTCTCTCAGTGCTGCTTGGTGTTGCATTGCAGTAATAACCCAAGTACCAATGCAATGAACATAATTTTGCTACAGGCTACATGAAACATAGTTACCACACCGTTGCCATAGAATAAGGGTACACATAAGGGCAGCTACTGCAGCTCCATTAATGCTCGGTAGCTCCTTAAACTGAGATAATTTAACAGTGGGTCTAAGATTTGAGAAAAGAATTTGAAAAGAATCAGTCTTAATTATCACAATAGCACCAAATATAGAGCACTTTACATTTTCATAGTGCTTTACTGTTGCTAGCCAATTCATTAATTCAGTTCCAATGGCAGACTGAGATTATGAGCAATTTCAATGTCTTTTGCTTAAGGCTAGGGAAAAAAATGCTATTAAATCCTCACTCAACTCATAGAAACCTTTCTGTAATCAGAAGTATAAATGTGTCTGACCTATCTGAATGCTAACTGTCTCATAGTGTGCTACTTGCAGGCTGTGCTCTTCCCAGGGGAACATGACAAGGTTCTTTAAAGGCCAAGGACTGCAGAAATAAAGGTAATGCAGGAATATAGAGAGGTATGTTAAGTGCTAACATTTCCAGGAAACTAAGGGCTATGAAAGAAAGATGTATGGAACCCATTTTGGTTTGTTTCTGAACCACTTCTGTTGACTGCTAAATGTGTACAAGGGTAGTACATGTGGAAATTGATGCATTAGGACAGGATGCAAGCACTGAAGCACCAGACAGAGCAAAGCCTAATTCTATAAATATAAAATCTTCAGAGCAGAATAGAATTGTGGCTTCTGGGCACAGAAACATGTCTATAAGTAAAAAGAGGAGGTGTTGGAGAAGGAATACAATGTGCTTGCCTAGAGTCTAAGTGTCCAGCAGCAACTGGAAATGGTCTGACCCTTCCTTGATTTTATGGCTAGAGGCTAATTTAGAACTGGGTATATACACACTGCAGAAAAAAACCTCCAAACCAAAAAAACAAAAAAGCCCCAAAACATGACAAGAACAACTGAAACCAACCAAAAACCCAACAAAACCCCACACCCAAACAATAACAACAAAAACAACAACAACAAAAAAATGCCCAAATAACCAAATAGAACAAAATGAAACAAACCAAACCAACTGAGGTAGGTCTCGGAACTACCATGTCAAAGAATTAATTAGATTCCTAATTAGAGGAAGGAATTCTGCTTTGAGTTACTCTAATGTGGAGCATGGACAGTCCAGAAGACCCACAGGGTCCTATACAGGGTCAGGTTTAAATTGTTGAAACTTAGGTGGCTGGGTTTTAACAGGTGAAACTTAGGTGGTTTCTTGAGTTTGCCCTTCTGGCAACATTTAAAAAATGTTTTTTCCCCTCTTTTACAACTAAATGGAAATGAGAACAAACCTTTTATCTGCAGCAGTGTCAATATGTTACATTGAAAAATAAATTACATCCCGTATGAGCTTTTGTTATTTGCTAATATTTCATCCTATCCTTTCATTAGTGTAGCAATCTCTTCTTCCATTAATCTCCCGTGTTTGTGCTTGCATGTAGGAAGGGGGATGTGCAAGGAGAAAGTGAGGTAATGTTTTATAGCTTTGATTTTTTGCTGAATATATCTGTTATTGATATCACTCAACATGAGAGGAACTTTGATTTTTTGGTTCATTGTCCACAAGTAGTCCACACCTGTGGTCATTTGCGTTGATGTTTCCATTGATGTATGGCACTGTGGGGAAATTTCCTTTACTGTGGTATATGTAATATGGTTAAACCAGCTTTCCATGCTGAACTGACTTTACTGGTGAGGACCTGGACCAGAGGCAAAACCATTAGCAAAACCAGAGTGTAAAATACCTTATTGGGTTGAGGGAGAGGAAAAAGGGATCAATTTAGTTGCATTTATTTATTTACTGATTATGTGTATGGTAATAGTTTGTTGTATGGAAGATGCAGAAAGGGACAACTGTGGAAACATTGAACTTTCAAGCAACTTGCTTAATATCAGTTCTGCAAGAATTTAGCTGGAAAACTAAGGAAGGGGTTTTCAGAACAGGGTCTGGATTAGATGTCTGCACTGATTTAGCACAGGAAAAATGGTGCTGACTGCCCAGCAAGTTTAACAAAGTTACTCTTGATTTAATAATTCTAGACACAAGAGACAACTCAAGCTCTTGGGGTAAATTATGGATCAAAGTTTGGTTAGAGATGGAATAAATCCATGCATTAAAGCCAAAAGCTTCACAGTTACAGAATGAATGACACGTAAGGAAATGAAACTATAACTTTGACTTGTCAGTTCCAAGAACAAAGGCCTTTATGTCCTGAATAAAAGGAGATATCTTGTACGTATTTTTGGCAACTGGTCCTTTCTCATCATTCTAGGTCAGTCACTGGAAGGTGGATGCTTTACCCCCAGAGCTAGTATTTTACAGCAACTAATTCAGCCAGGGATCAGTTTGAAAAGCAGCACCTTCCTCTGCTCTTGTTCATGAGTGACTTTGTAAGAAAGGCAGAAATTGTGTGTGATACTGAAAGTCAGAGGGAGGATAGAAAGCTTGAGAAAACAACAACACCACAAAACAAAACAAAAAAAACCCAACCCAAAATAAAAAACCCAAACCCCAAACACCTGATCTTGGAACACCATAGGAAAATTTGTCCTAGTGAGTCCTTCTTGTGAGTTTTCAGTGGAATTTAGATCAGACAAGGGCTGATCGGGTGTTATGTGTCACTATATCAACATGTCCGAACGCTGATGAGGTAGTGGAGTTTCTCTTGCAGGTGATGGACCAGCTGTTGCCCTTAGTCTCTCCCAAGACTCCCCCAAAAGATACCTGTTAGCACCAAATATGCTTGAAATAATAAAACAAACCCACAAGTGCTGGCATTATTCTTAAAGAGGACATCAATATTGAGCTGTGAATTTAGTGACAATTATGTCCCAAAAATCTAATACTCTTCTTTTTTTATATTTTGGAAATACCTCTTATTTTCATTAATGAACATCTTATTTTCCAAGACAAAATATTTCATCAGATCCTATTTAGTCGCTGTTATCTAGTGAACATGACTTCTTTGTCTTGTAGAAAAGGTTAACATTCAGAAAGATCAATTTCTTCTTCCCCAGAAAAAACACTGTGATTAAGTTCTTACTGAAACAGATGGACAGTTCCATCCACAAAATAGAGGTATTTATGCAAATATCATTGAACTAATTGATACTCAGTTGCACTGAAGAAGCAGCACATAAGATGCTTTCATGGTGTCAACATTTGTGACTATGATTTACTATGTTAATGATTTCTCATAGTGAGCCATTATCCTAAGGGAGAACAAAACCTGTTTCGTTTGGACTCAATTTATTTTCATGATCAATATAGCTGCATGAAAAGAAAATGCATTATGTAGCCTCACAGTAAATAACACATCTGAAGAAAAGTGTAGATCATTTGCTTGGACTTTGTTCCATAAAGAAGTGACATTAAAAAATGTCCAGTTTCTCAGGATCCTTTGTGTTGTATCATTTTAGGAATAATACGCATTTAAATATTATCTACTCAGAATCAATTACCATTTAGTTAATTTATAGCCCCCGAAGAAAGAGGCAAACTTGAACACCTCATTAACTTCAGTTAATCAACTGTAAAATATTCAGAAAGATCACATGCTTTAAGCTATTCTTTATTAGAGATCCTTACCAAGCTACCATGTACAAAATCCTCTCAAACTGTAGGACAGTTTACATTTTCCATCACTGCTAAGGCTGGAAGCCTTAATACCAACTGTAAAAGGGAAAATTCATGTCTTACAAATCACCGATGAGACCCACATTAGTCTTCCTTTAATATGTTTGATTCCCTTTCAAGTGTAGAAATCCTATAAGTCTTAAAAATATAAACTGGCAAGGGGATAATTCAGAAATCTCTAATTCAAAATGGACTCTATTACCTTAACTGTTCAGCTTGGAATTGACAAGATCATGGCTTGCAGATATGTCTGATGGTTTCATCAAGTGTTTGTGAAGTAGAGAAGGAAGATACCGTCTCAGTTTGAAAGGTGGCTTATAGGCAATTGATTAATCTCAACAGAATATAAACATCAGACATCATCAGCTTGAATAAATACTGTATCCATTAGAATGGAAGAGAGTTTTCAGAAGAAACCGATGCTCTTGTATGGCCATGTTAGTGCTGAAGATGCATGACAAAGAACATACCTGAAAAGGAGGTGAAAGAAAAAGGACATCCATTTGCAGAGAAGTATGTGGCAAATAGGAAGTGTTAGGTTATGGGAGGTTGGTGCTTTATTGGCAAGTCAAAGATCACCACAGAAGACCTACATGTTTTGATTTGCCCAGGTTATCTTTAAGTCCATATAATAGAAAAAAAAAAAAAAAAAAGTCTAGGCAATCAGAAGGTGGGGTTTTTTTTGGTTTTTTTTTGTTTTGTTTTTTGCTTTTTTTTGTTGTTTTGTTTTTTTTATTGGGGGGGGCAAGATAAAGCTAGATGTCACAAAACTGAGTTAAACTCAGCACTACTCAGTGAGCTTAACTCAGTTGCAATGTTGACCATTCTATCATGAATTTGTGGTTGTTATTTTTTCTAATGTTTTCATCTAGCTCATTTACATGTAGATCACACATATTTTGTTGTGTTGTTTGTTTGTTATCCCTTGCTTGGAATTATTTCTCATACCCCTTAGAGGTGCCACATTCCCCTTTCTACTATTGCCTGTGCATAGGAAAATTATGGATATGGTTTCCTCCTACCTCCTGGGAGAGGTTAATAGTAAGTGCATCTAATTCCTTTACTTCCAGCAGCATCATTTTAACTTCCATCATTACTGAAACAGATGGACAATTGCATCCAATAAATAAAATATTCCTGTAAATATCACTGAGCTAATTGATGACCATATGAACCAAAAGAGGGAAAAACAAGACACTTACATGTTGCTAGCATCTGTGAGCATAATTTACAGCATTAATGGATCTTTATACTAAGTCATTATCATGGTCACAAAGATTCTGGAACCTAATTTATTTTCTTGATCAGCGGAGCTAAATGCAAAGATGACACAGAGCATTTGTTGTAAATTATACATCTGTGGCTATAAAATGCAGACATTCTCAAAGAAGTTTTTTTGTTTTGGTTTATTTTTTTCCCTGAGGAGATTGCATCAGGGTTTTAATTTTTCATCTGCTTTTAGTTATCTAAGAGAGAACATTTTTCTTTAAAGATTTTTTTTAGACATTTCTTCCTCTAGAGAAAAGGACACAATTCTATCTATAATCCATCTATAAAACCTGACAAGTCTGTGAAATTTCCCAGAAGATTTACTTCATTACCACTGAGAATAGGATATATGTTTCTTAGTGAAAATATGCAACAGTTTCACTGAGGCCACAATTATGGGACAAATTTCCTACTTGAAGCTGAGACCAAATATGTCACCTTGCACTTCTAGAGAAAAAAAAAAACCAAAACCTGGATGTTTTCCTTGTTTGCTCCGATATTATCTGTAAAAACCTGATGAAGTGAGACCACTACCCCTCAAATGTGTAGAGAAACTAAAGAATTATTTTGTTTTAAAACTGCAGAGCATGTAATGCTAAATCTCCCAGCACAGGAGAATGTCCAAGTTCACTAAATCAGATGTCAACAAGGTGATTTTTTTGCAGACTTTTACTGTCACCAGCTGCACTGGTGCTTTTGTTTTGGGAGGAGGCTGAGATGTATGAGTGTGGCACAGGGGCTAAGTAATCATAATCACACAGCTTCTATTTAGTTTGAAGCATGGAAAACAGTATCGTATCTGTTTTTACAAAAAGCTGTTTAGACACACTAGCAGGTGCCACTATTTGACATGGGGAGTACAAGGCATGAGAAAATGACAGGTGGCAGAGTGCACAGTGGGAACTACCACAGTGGCTCCTTGCATAATGTGATCTCCTAGGAATTACCTTAATAATTTATTAATAACTAAGATTATTTCACTTACTTTACTTTAGTACTTGTTCCTAATATTCTGTAAGAATATTACTTGAAGGATAAGGTCATTTTGCAGGTTTTAACTCAATAGGTTAAGGGCTTTAAAAGATGCAAGTGTCAAATTTTAACAGTCTGGAAAGAATTCATCCAGTAAATGCGTAGGTTTTCTTCCCCTGTAATCACCTTCAGAAATCTAAATCTCTCGGCACTGTAGAGGAGAAATTCAAGTTGCAAAACATTTCACATTTCAGATGCATACTATTACTTTTCTGTCTTCAATCCAAACTTCGAAATTCTTTTTCTCTCTTTTTTCATAATCTGTTAAGTTAAAAAAAAAAAAATATCAGTGACAGAAAGAACTGCTGGTAGCTGCAGTCAGTGCTGACTCAAGTGATCTCTGATAGCTCTCTAACAGATAGCACATCTTGTTACACTGCACAGTCACATTCAGACAGATAATGTGCAATTCTAATTCAAAAAGTATTAGAACACAATGTTTCTGTCTTGCTGCCTGATCTTTCAACTGATGTTTTTTTACAGTCCATTTATAGTCCATTGACTCTTAAAAAAAAAAAAGTCTTTGACTGTTAGAGAATTTTTTTTTTGGTCATAACTATATTTTTTTTTCCAATACTGCTGTATCACTGAAAAATACAACACAAGAGTAGTATAATACAGGTTTTTCTTTACAGTTGAGATTGGCATTCAAAATTTGTCATACTCAGAGTATAAAGTGAGGAGCTGGGACAGGAAAACATTCCCATGACACTAAAAACATTAGGACACGTTGCTGCTGAATTCTCATGAGAATGGATAAAAGATACCTGTGAGGAAGACCATCTCAGAAATGAAACAAGAATTCTCTTCTTTCATTCTTCCAGGCATTTCCTTCAGCTCCCAGAAAAGGCTGTGAGTTATCCCAGACAAGTATTCACTAGTATTAGTTAATACGGATGTATGTTAAAACACCTCACTCACAGCCTGTGATAAGGATTTGTTGCACTCCATCTTCCATTCTTTTCCAACAGCTTTGAGAGAGGATGATTGTGCAGATGAGGAAGCTTTATGGAAAAACACAATCTCCTGATGCCTTTCTGATCAGCTTCATAGCTCCTTGCCTATCAAAGTGCATACATTTGTTTGAGACCACATGAATAAGGAAGCTACAGCCCCTTAAAGCCAGAAAGGGTCTCACCTTATTGCTTATTGGTCCCACCCTGGCATGTTTATTGCTTATTCTCACAAGACCACCAAGTGACTCTTAGATTTATGCATTTCTTACCCTCTCCATGAGTGACATTTATAATTTCAATACAACTGAGAGAAACAGTTCCAACCACCTGGCACAGAATGGGCTACAGATTTAAACTTTTCCACGTGGTACTGCAAGACTCTTCCTAGACAAAAGATATGATGTTCAGTAGTTTTCTGTGACTAAAGAAGGAACCTTGCCAGAGAGAGCTGATTCAAAATCGTTCTGGAGAACTACTTCTAAGAATCTACAGTGCTAGAGATCTGCAGCATTTTCTGCAATATTACTGGAGAGAAAAATCCCCATGTCACTAGGGGAAAATTCTCCTTCTCAGTTGTAGATTGGTGAATAAATATTGCTAATAATTCTGTTAGCAATATTTTTTTTTTTATTTTGTAATATCCAGAATTAGTTCTTCACTATTTAGTCATGGGACCACAAAACATTCCAGTTCCACCTTTTATATACTGGAAAGACCTTACAGAGAAGCTGTTAATAGAAACTAAATGTGAATCCTGATGTGAGTGATCATTTATTGAAACTGCCTTAGATAAAGAACATATGACTTTAGGTGAGGTGCTTCTGTTAGAGCAAGGGAATTAATAATTCTATAGTCAAAGGCACTAATGAAACCTCATATGCAATACTGTGTAACATTCAGGTCAAAAAAAATAGTAACTCAAACTGGAAGTGATGCAAAGAGTATTCTTGGAAACGGGAAAGCTTACCTAAAGACAGGAGACTAATGAACTTGAGTGTTTCAGAAAATAAGATTGAAATAAGATCTGAGTTTTGAGTATAAATTCATCAGGAGATAAGCGTCAGAGAGGAAGATGAGCTAAAGGCCAGGGATGGTACAAATACTCACATGAACACTTGATGAAGAAAATCTTTCTGATCATCAAAATGGAGTTTTGGAACATATTTCCTAAAGAAGTAATAGAACAAAACTAATTTGCATTTTGAAGATGGTGTTTATTAATTTTGTGCAAAGGAGCTAATTAATGAATCTCTCTTTTCTAGGGGTGAAAGAGAGAAAGTAAAGAAATATAGGACACTGGAATCCAACCACAGACTATTTGTCCATGTCTTGGCCAGAAATGAGATAGAATTGTCGTTCTTTCAGGAAAAAGGATGTGGTGGCCAAAGAAATTTACCAGACCAGCTCAGATGGCTTGGAAGTAAGATAAAGCTATATTTTACAACAAGCTAAATTTACAAGCATATATACAAAATATATTTACATGTGTTTACAATTATATACAATTAGAAATAACACAAATAGCCAGTCTTTCCCCTCTGGACAATGAAAAGTCCAGAAGGGGCCAATGCCACCTTTGTTTCTCTCCCCAGACAGCAAACCAGCAAGGCTCATGAGTTATCAGTAAAAGGTTAGTGTGGAGCAGGCAGAGAGGCAAAGGAACAGCAACGGAGCCAGTGCCCAAAAGCAAAGAGAACAAAATTGTTTATATATTGGCTTTTTATACCAATTACCAAGTAAATGAATGACATAGACTTATTATTAGTATTATTTTACAACCAATGCTATAATTTATTTACATTTTGCACTGAACTTTCAGGAAAGTCTTGATTTCTCTTATCAGAATATTCCAATAAACCTTAAACTACCACAAAGAAAGGGAAGAAAAAAAGAAAAGAAAAAATAAAAGAAGAAGGTTGCAGAGGCAAAAAGCTGTGTTGTACAGGAATGCCATTCATCTTATTCGCCCATCAGACTGGGGTAAAAAGGCCGAAGAGATAAAAAGATCGAGCAATTCAGGCTCTTGACAGTTGAGGGATCCAAAGTGTTGAAGTCACTTATCTTCAGTGCCTGGTTCTATATACTCTGATGGCTCCTGACCCACAGAGGCAAATACCATATGATTTTAGACATCATGCTCTCCTTTCCTGTCTTTAAGATATTCCATTTCTGTCCTTGACTTCATTAACTATCTTGAAAAGCTGTTCTAGCTCAAGCCAGAACACATCCCTAAAGGGACTACACTCTTGTTCTGAATGACAGGAAGGGGAAAGTACTGAAAAACTTATTCCTGGCTTCATGTTTTGTTTCTCAAGACATGACACACTGTTGTCCATGGCCTACAAGAAAGAAGTAATTCCAACTTTGAGATTTTTTACACCGCAATTACAGAAAGGCAGTAAACAGACAGCTGATGAAGAATGAGGAGACAAAGAGGAGAAGAGCACCAGTTAGAGAACTTGGAAAAGGCAGACTTGGAAAGTGCACTACTTCAACTACAGATACTGAAGTTAGTCCAGCAAACAGCAGAAGAAAAAATGTAAAAAAAGTCATTGGTAAAAGGAATGCAAAATTCTGAGAATGCAGGAGAGATTAATTTCCTTATGGCATATTTCTTGTGTAGAAGATAAGGACATGGCTGCTTGTTTCATCTAAGAATGGGAAAAAGAGAAAGACTGCACATTTCAAGTTCAAGGAGAAAAAAAAACCTAAAAAATGACAGTCCCACCAATATTCCCCAGTTCATTTCAAATAGAATTGATAGGTAACTATGCTTTTTTCTTTTCCAGTTTCTTATCACATCTCAGGATAGTGGTTGCTGAAGGCTAATAAGTAAAACCAGATACTATCATTTCCTAGGCTTCAACCCCTCCTTTCTGGTAATTACAGGCACATTTCAAGCCTTTAATCCCATCTGATTTGGTTTTTTGGTTTGTTTTTTTTTTCAGCCTATATCATCTTCACAATTCGTTTCCATGAATTTATTTATTTCCATTTTCTGCTTCATATAATGAACCACATCTTTGTTTCAAGAGCTCCTTATCTCCTGATCCCCTTTGGGATCAAAAGCATGAAATTTGATACATTAGCTGTTCTATCCTGTTGTATTAATTAGGAATGAAGATCATGTTTTGAGAAATTACTTGAACTTTATGAAGCATTTATTGAAATCACTGCCTTTTGAATATATACAATTACAGAGCATCAAACACAAAAAACCCCAAAGCACTCAGGAGAAACAAAGTTAGAAATCAAACTATCATGACTGGAGCAGACATAATTAGCCTAAAATGATTACCTCCAGTTGTCTCTGTCTCCTAGGTAAAATGCCAAAGGTAAATATCAAAATGCTCCCCTTTTCAACACGAAAGAGCAGATATATTTTCTGGTAGTTAGAAGGCAGGATATGTTACTGGTTTGATTGGAAGTAGTGTCAAATCCTGTGCAAAGGTTGACAAACACGACATTGTGAAGGCAGTTTTTGATCAAGTTTCTTCTGAGAGGTGTTTTTATCAGAATTTGATGGATCTGTGAACAGAAAAAAAGGCAGCTCTTCTTCCTTTATACCTTCACAAGTTTTAGTTCTTTGTCCTATCCAGTTCAAAATATCACACCCCAGCCACTAAAAGGAGGGTTACAAACTTTGGCAAGAAGTCTGTGACACCACTCTGAGAGACAAATGAACACCCTCTGTTCTTGCCTTTGCTCCTGCTTGTGCCAGTGCACGAATGCCTATGTGCTTGCATGGTTGTGATTTTATGGCACTGGAGTGGAGCTATATGTTCAAGGAGATAAGTTTAGGTCCATCCCCATGACACAGAGCATTTCTGTGCTGGAGTTTGACAGAGAGCAGAGTGGAGAGGAGGGGAGAGGAGCAGTGTGGGGAGATGGTAGCCCACTATCCTTTCCTCCTCTCCTCCTGGACAATGAATCCATCTGTTGGATCCAGCAGTTTCAGAGCAATGTCAGAAGCAAGAGAAGTTGTGTGAAATTCCTATTTTCTACCTGCTCCAGTAACACAGTAAAGACTTTGGAGTCTGGATCTCATGACAATTCTGAAGTCCAGTGAAGTTCTAGTAGGTGCTCCAGCCCATGGCAGTGCAGCTTTCTTAGCATGTATTTAAATGCAGTTGAAAATAATGAGCTTATGGATGAGCTTTAATCCAAAGACAGAAATACAGGCTTTGCAGAGTCTAAGTTTCATAACACTCTCTGTTTAGCATTGTAGGATAACACATCCAGCTATGAATGATCAGATATGTACCTTCAGTTTTCCTTGCTGTGAATGTCTTTCTGTGCTCTTGGCATTATCTCTAAAGAGAGAGAATAACATCTTTTAGCCAAGGGATTTCTAAAAGCCTGTAAAGATTATTCATCCTCCCTACAGACTCAGAGCAGAGCAATCTGTCCAAAAGTCTTCTCTGAGTTGTTTCATACTACATCTTCTGGAGAGTCATGTTCTCCCTCTAAATACCACTGAGAGGCAAAACCTAGGAGCCAAAGCAGACATGAATCATAGAATCATAGAATGATAAGGTTGGAAGGAGGCCTCAAAGATCATCTAGTTCCAACCCCCTGCCATAGGCAGAGACACCTCCCACTAGCACAGGTTACTCAAGGCCTTGTCCAACCTGGCCTTGAACACCTTTGGGGAGGGAGCATCCACAACCTCCCTGGGCAACCTGTTCCAGTGCCTCACCACCCTCACTGGAAAGAACTTCCTCCTGACATCCAGTTTAAATCTCCCCTCTGACAGTTTAAACCCATTGCCCCTTGTCCTGTCATTGCAAGACCTTATAAATAGTCCCTCCCCAGCCTTCCTGTAGGACCCCTTCAGATACTGGAAGGCTACTATAAGGTCTCCTCGAAGCCTTCTCTTCTCCAGGCTGAAGAACCCCAACTCTCACAGTCTGTCCTCATAGGAGAGGTGCTCCATCCCTCTGATCATCTTTGTGGCCCTCCTCTGGACCTGCTCCAACACTTCCATGTCCTTCCTGTGCTGGGGGCTCCAGAACTGCACACAGTACTCCAGATGGGGTCTGAGGAGAGCAGAGTAAAGAAGTTTTAACAGAAGTTATACTGAGTGCAGACACAGGCCAATCTGCTCAGCCAGCTTAGGCAAGTTTTGGCAGAGTGCTCAACAGCATGGAATACCAAAAATATATATCTTCTGCTTCTAACTTCACAGCATTTTCTTTACAGCTTTGCCTACGTTGTCCACTTGTTTTCATTCTCTCCTTTGGTAATGTTGTCTTCCAAGATAACAGTGATAGGCATATTTATGCAGTTCACTTTGTAGCAAATGTCTTCCTGCTTGTACTCTAATGTGTTTCCTGTCACGTTGTTCATTATTCTTTCAGACTTCAGTAATTTTCTCAGCATGATATGGTTAAGAATAATGAAGCATTTATTCCTATTCAAGAAGCTAATTAAAAGACTCAGTTTTATTTCTCTTAGGTGGGTTGATAGCTTAATTATAGATGTACCATTAAAAAAAAACCAAACAAATAATTTTATGTTGAGTGACCCTATATAACTAGACAATGTCTCTGTTTCCATTTTCTCCATGACATTGTATATTACAGTTCCATGAAAAAAAGAACAATATAAAGAAGTTTGAAAGAAAAAGCTATTGCTAGGGAGCTGCAAATTTATGATGAGTAATTACTATGTGAAACTTAAAGTGAATATTATTTGAAGCTGGAAAGGAGATTTCTATTGTATGTCTGAAAGCAAAATAAGCCCTGGCTATTGTCTCCACTTGCCACCTCCAACTTAGCTCATAAGTAATGGTGCATAAGTGATACATGGCTACATGCCCATCCCAGATTTAATTTTTCAAAGTGGAGAAGTCCATGGAAATTCTGAGACAAAGAGTGCTTCATGGGGTTTTGCCTTTGTTACACTATGTGATGAGAATGATTTAGAACTACACTGTGATGCCTTCCAAACAGGCTTTCAGACTTATATTTGACATTTATTGTCTTCTTGTAACAGTTTTCTTTGTTAAAGACCATAAACTGTGAAATAAAGAATGAAAACATAAAGAAGCCCTCTGAAACAGGCTATCAGAAGCACAGCAGAAACAGAAATAACTCTAAGCACTCGACCCCACTCTACAAAGCTCCTGGTTCTGCAAAGTTTCAGTCTGCAAGAAAGGCAGGAGATCCCCCACAGAATAAGTCACATTGGAAGCATGTGCAGAACTGCATGGGATACTGCAGCCAGGACATGGAGGCTGTGGAACAAGAAGAAAACTTTAGACGAGAACCAGCCTCTGCTAGGTGTCCAACAGGGATCTATGGGAGCCACTGTCCTGAGAAGCTCTGGAAGGGATCTTCTGGTCTCCTGCAGAAAATCTGCCTTGACTTCTACCTGGAATCCTAATGCAAACTGTCAACCCATTTATTTGAGTGGAGAAAAGGAAGACAAGAGGTAGATACCCTGTTGTAGTCAACAGTTTTGCATCACATACTAACCTATATCTTAAGAGGATCATAAGGGGCACACTATGTTAGAACCTCTGTAAATACAAGGGAAGGGAAACAAACTGGGTAAAAGCACTCCATCCTTGTACTTCATGCTAGACTTGTCCTCCCTTCTGCCAATCATGGCTAGCAGAGAATCATCTGATGACAGTGACCTTTCTGTCCAGGATAACTACTTGACTTACAGACTGTGGAGGAGTATTTCCTGCTGCTGAGCATAGTAACTGCAGCTTTTGTTCACAATTGACTGCTCACAGATTATTGTCTGACATCAGAACCTAATTCCTATTTTATTTATCATTTCAGATATCAATTTATTTTCTCTTTCTCCTTCTTTCTCTCATTTCTTTTTCTTTTTACTTTGTCTTTAGTGATGTTAGACTGCAACTTTGAAAGCTCGTAACAAAAAGGCTAAGGAAAGGCTTAAACACATAACTATAGTAATGTAACTGCATTAATAGGTTGGCTCCTTTCCTAGAAAGTAGGTTTACCACCTGTAGGGGTCTTTGATAATTTTCAGACAGGAAATCTCAGAGGAGAGAGCACTGAAAAGTCATACAAAGATGAAGCAAATTATTTACTAATGGAGGTAGGAGGAAAGTTTTCATCTCCTTAAGATGAAATAAGGCTCAGTAATAAAAGCCTGATAGAGGAAAGGAATTTCATGTACAACAACACAGGCTTCAGGGAAAGAGTGGACTTGAAGAATAGATATTAAAGTAGGAACTTGGTGATTTTGAATGGTGTATACTTTCCTGTGCTTGCTTTTGATGAATGACAATGATGTTTTCAGACCACCAGTTTAGAGATAAAGAGCTCAGATCTCTGAGATCAAACACAGTGACCTAAGTTATTTGAAGATGGAAAATTCAAATAGATATCTCACTTAATAAACCTCAACTAGTGGATATAAACCCCCAGATTTTTAATTTAGATGATCTCTCTTACAAAGTGTTTGTCAGATTTGGGTGCAGTCTGAAGCCATTATTTGACCAAAGAATACCAAAGTAAACATCAAAACATACTTCATTACTTGCAAAATCCACAGCTGAATTTCACTGACATTTCTATAGCAACAACTTTTAATGTAGAATTCAAAATTGCCATTTAAATATTGGTGTCCTGTGTGACATAAAGTAAATATTTGTCTCCATCTCTGCAGGCAACTAGGTATGAAACATGTCCACTAAAATTTAAGAATTGACACTGTAAGCTTGAATGCTCAACACCTAAATAACAATCTAAAGGCTGTTTAGCAAAACTTACTGCAAGACTCACAAGGACTTTGCACTGGGATCATCAGGGCTCCTAAGTTTTAGACTGTGATGTTTAATTAGCGAAGAAACATTTCCTTATTATATCTTGGGAATTCATGCCATTAAGAATTGTGAAGCTGTATGCAGCAACAGAAGGCACAGGGGCTTGAAAAAAAGTTAAAAATACAAATTAAAAAGCTTTAAAAAGCTTGAAAATCTAAATTAAAACTTCTGCTAGAACTTTTTAATAGATGTGAAATACAACAATACTTCCTGTAAAGGCTGGATGAAGAAGGACCAAAATACAGTTCCATATCATATTCTTTCATCATTCTATTTTTGAAAAAGAAAATTTCAAGGTAGGTTTGTTGGAGTCTGAAAGCTTCCTGCCCTTGTATATATCAAATCTTTGCTGCTGCTGCTGGTTCACTCACTGAAAAGACTCTTCAGGAAAAGTAGGACCAATTTCACTGTCTTAATGTACTGTTTAAGTAATGGGCTTCACATAGTCAACAAAATAATCCTCATCTGCTGGTTTTTTCCATAAGATGACATTTCTTCTTTTGGACAGCTAATGAATTTAAACCTCTTTGATTTCATGGATACCAGATCTCTTGTTTAAGGCTGAGAGACATAATGCTGCAGTGCAATTAGGTCAATTAAACCTGTCAGTCAGAGGACTCTGCTATCCTCTAACAACAACCTGAAAGCAGAGCAGAATATGCTTTGCTCCCCACTTTCTGAAGGTTTGATAGCCTTGGAGAAACCAAGCAAACTGCCTATGTGTAATGGGTTAGCCTCCTGTTCCACTCCAACACAGGAGCGAGGGGAAGTAACACAAAAAAATCTCTGGGTTGAGATAAAGAGTTTTAATGAGAAAAATGAGACAATACAATGCACAATTACCTTAGCCTATTTGCAGGAAAAAAAAAAAAAAAAAAAAAAAGGAAAAAAATTGTCACGAAATGCAGAAAGCAGCAGCAACAGAAACCAGCAAGCTGACAACTCCCCATCTCTTCCTGTCCCACTCCCATCCCAGTAGAAAAAAGCCCAGCACCCCAAACCCGGAGCCAAAAGCAACAACTGGAACAGGAAGCCTCCCATGTTACAATCTGAACGTCAATCCCCCTAATTAATATCAATATATGTCAGGATCTGCACACCCCAAGGGCACGAGCAGCTCCACCTAACACTGTGCTTACACTTTAAGGACAGGCAAATACCAGCGCGCAGGGTTTTTCTCTGATACCACTGGCACTGTATTCTTCCTGCCTATGATGTCCTGAGAACAACAAAGATGGGGAAAGACCTCCCCTACATCTGGGATATGTTCACTTTTACACATAGCAGTTTGACCACAGGGAGATGTTCTGCCTGATTGTCTTCACTACCCAATGCCACACGAAAGCTTTTCTGATTAAAGGAGGAGACTACAACAGTGCCTGCCTACAGCTGATACACCAGAGGACTTCAAAGAATTTTAGTGAGTGGGAGATAAAATTCAAGCTCTTCCTGAAACCCAGCACCTGGCTAATCCACATGGGAATGTTTCCTACAGAAGTCCTCTTAAGGTTAGCAATGTATTTTGGGGTATGCCACTCAACATTCACATGACAATCTTATTTTAAAATTTAATCTTATATAAGATGCAGTGGTTGTTGAAATGCACAGCAAATGTTCTGAAAACTAATGTATTTTAATAAAAAAAATATTATTTCTTAAGATAGGAAATTTATCACTGCATCTTCCAATAGGATGAAAGGGAAAAGTCAGTCAGGCAATAGGTGATATTCTGGCTTTAATAGAAATAAATATTTAAGAGAAGTGGGTAGAAAGGAGAGGCAGTATTTAATCTCTTGCAGGATGATGTGATGCCTCAATGCCCAAAGACTGCAGACATAGGGTAAAGATAAGGTGAAAATAAACAGAAAGCTGGGCTGTCAAGTTAGACTGGAATATGCAAGGTACCCAGAGATGAAGGAATGGCCATCTTGCTTGACAGGGAAGGACCCAAAGACAAGGGAAAAAAAAAAATCACAAAGAACTCTCCAAGTATTGTCATCCTTGACTAGAAAGAGAAACTAAGATTCTAGCTTCATAAATGAATGGCTGAGGAAGGCTTCAGATGGATGACAACTGCAGTTAAGATCTGTGAGTATTTTGTCTTAAACTTTCACAGCTAATTCAAAAGCTGTATTTTCCAGTATGGTTCCTGTCTTTGACAATCTGGCCACATAACTTCCTGTACTCTCAGGCATACACTATCTCATCTCTGCACCAGCCAAGCTGCAGGGGTTTTGGAACGGCATATTGAGTTTGTGTCTGGCAGGGCTTTGATAGCAGGGACAGGAAATACTGGCATGGGTCTTGTAAGAAGCTTGAAGAAGATACCCTAGTTCTAAGTAAGACCCATCTCTGGTCAAGGCTAAACTAATCAGAACTTCTTAAGGGGGGAAAATCTGTTTGATGAGTTCCCTTCTTTTGGGAGATTTTTTGTTTGAAGAGATGAGTGGGACAAGGAAGAGACAAACATGTGGAAACTGAGGTGGGTGAGAAAGGAGAGGCATGCTGGAACAGTCATTCCCCTTCTGTCCACAGTGAAATGGCAGGCTGAACTCCTTGTAGCCCTTGGAGATCAATGGTGGGGAACAATCATCCCAGGAAGGACCCCACACTGGAGCAGTGGACTGCTCCCAGAGAAGCCTATGACTTAGGGAAGTCCAAGCTGAAGCAGTCCATCACTGGGAGAATTGAAGCCCACAGAAGGGACCCATACTGGTGGGAGAATTTTGTGGAGGACTGTGTCCTGTGGGAGGAATGCCATGTTGCCATAGGGAAGGTCTGCAAGGAGTTTTCCCTCTGAGGAGAAAGGAGCTGTAGAAGCAATATGAAATGGAGTGGTACTGACTGCAACCCCTGTTCCCTGCTCTGAGGGAAAAGATAGGAGACCTTGGCTTGGGAAGAGAGGAGAGGTTGGGGAAAGGTGTATTTAATATCTAATTGTATTTCTCACTCTGCTACTCCAATTCAAATAGTGAATTGCTTGTGGTTTTGCTTAAAGTAAATTGATTTTGCTTCCCTCAAGTCTGTCTTTTGTCCCTAACTGCAACTGAGGAGAGAACTCTCCCTGTCCTTTTTCTTGATTTTTAAGCCTCTTACTGTGTTTTCTCCTCCCCATCTCACCAGATGGGGAAGAGGAGTGATGAAGTAGCTGTGTGGTACTTTGTTGCTGGCTTGGCAGGTCCAAACCACAGCAAACAATGGAGGTCTTGTCTGTCCTGCAAACTAAATGGAGCTAACCCACCATGTCTTTTGCCTCAATGAGGCAGTTTGTCCTACAACATTCGGTGCTCTGACTTACATATCTCATGAATCATGTGTGTTATGGAGGGGTAATTAATTGATGTGAGATAATGATTTTCAAGTATTAACATTGTTTATTAATACTCAATGTTCAGAACTCTCAGCACCTCGACCACTCATTTTAATAATAATTGGTTCTTTACATGGTCATGGAAACTTTATACCGATAATAACACAGGATCTAGAAATAACTAGTAATAATATAACATTAATTGAACTGGAAGAGAAAGTTCCTGCAGTCAATACACCACTTGCAGTCAATACCCTGCTTGCCCACTAGATGGACTCAACTTGTTCCTTTCTGCTTATGGCAGAAGGCAATGGTGAATTACAAGAGACTTTAAGTATTTACTCACAAAGTATCTCCTGACTCACAGGGCTGGCTACAACTTCAGACAGTACCCAAATGCTTTCAGGGAATTCTGTTAATGTCTTGTCAGCTGCTGAGACTTCTGATTCTTCCCAGGCTTCAGAGTGCTAGGGAAAGGAGGCAGACAATCTCTGACCTGGTCCTGATCTCCTCTGGATGATCTGTGTATCTCCAGGACTTCCTGTCTTGGCAGGAGACTTTCAGGTGCAGGCAGGATGTCTTGTGATGTGCAGTCTCAGCATGATGTCAGGTTGGCTATGCACACCGATTGTGTGGAGGTAT
The DNA here is from genome assembly GCA_013399055.1 of Ramphastos sulfuratus. Lineage (NCBI taxonomy): Eukaryota > Metazoa > Chordata > Aves > Piciformes > Ramphastidae > Ramphastos > Ramphastos sulfuratus. The sequence goes on along the minus strand of WBNM01000955.1, from coordinate 323,422 downwards.
TTAGAGCCTGTTCCTGGTAAACTCTCGGCAGGCAGTTTCCAGGCAGTTCAGGATACAATAAGACAATAGTAATAGCAGCAAACAGTAAGCACGAATACAACAGCAGAGCACGGATACAACAGCAGAGCAGGTTGTGTCACCCGCTCATCTCCTTTTATCAATACAGCAAAAGACTAATGGGCCTTCAGACACAGAATAACCAATCACAATGGCAGTTAGCCAAACTCGATCACATTAGGTGAAGCCATAGGCTTGCCTTACCCCTTTTAGGGCAGAACACAGGCCTTGCACAAGGCATACACAAGCTGAGTGTGTGTACCTTGTTTACCACAGGATGCAAAACAAGTCTAGGCAAGCCACAGTCCTCAAACTCAGCGGCTCCAGGTTCTTTGTCCTCTTTCCAGCAGTCACTTCTCCCCAAAACAGAAGGAGGGAGAGCAGAAAAACATGCCTGGGCAAACCAGTACATGTATAAGCCTATTTTTGCCTATTTAGGCCTACCATGACAGTATGCAATTACATGAGCATGCCAGACAGAAAAGTCCATGTTTAACACTGCCTCTTGGATTCTGCAGGATGTAAAGCAATGTCCCGCATGTTGCTTTATGATGCTGCTGATAAGGGCAGTGTTTCAGTCGTGGAGGATTGCATCAAGACCAAAACTGTGCTTACCAGAACAATAGAAAACATAAGTGTCTCCTTGGAGCCTGGATGTGGAGATCATATTCTTTACAATTTTGAATGATACATCCTTTCACAGAGCTTTGGGGGTTCAGCAGGCACTGAATAACAAATATATCCCTGTATACTAGGTTACAGTAAGTTAATATCTCACAGTGAATCAATGTGTCCTGCAGTATATATTGGTCAGAGATGCTTTGGAAAGCATCAAAGAGTGATAAGAAAGTCTTAGCAGCATGGAGGGTCATTTCAAACTAGGTACAAAGCACAGGGAAAGAGAAGGCTTTTCAAGCTGTTAGCTGCTCTTCAAAAGACTAATTCTTTAGGATCTGTAAGCATTTGTGTGTACAGTTTTATTTACTTCAGGAGTTTCTTTTAGTCACTAAGCAGTCTTTATAAATGCAGAAAGTGTATTCACTTACATAAAATCAAAACAGTAAATATACTTCAATTGTACATTATTTCACCTAGGTATTATTGTGTGTTTTACTTGCCTTCAGTTTAAGTGACAGTCTTTCATTGTGAGCAGTTCAGAGCCCAGAGAAGATTAAGAGAAAGCTCCTCTCAAAACACAGAAGTTTATATGTATTCCTAGGACATAACTTTCTGTTTTTATAATTCAAAATTGTTGTTGTCTTCTGATTCCTGGAACAACTATGACCCAGAGTCCTCACTGTGCAATCTTTGTCAAAGGGTGTGTTTTGTTGCAGCTTATCACCAATTCCATGGTCTGGAAGGTGGCTTTTCAACATGGGTAGCGGGACAGACAGATATGTAGTACATATAGACAGATTAGGAAAATACATTAGAATATTACTTGTCATTCCTGTCTTTATGTTTTTTTCTGTTGGCAAGCTTTTCTTTGGGTAAACACTGGCTTTCCCTTCTGTTTTGGTGTATACAGAACAACTCTGATCCTCATTATTCATGATAGCAGAGCCAAAATAATACAAACTACCTCCTCTTAGTACTGACTTTTTTTTTCTTTTCAAACTTCAAATTCCCTTTTCTAAACCTGCAAAAAGAGCTGTCAGTGCTTTGACTCAAATGCTATTGAAATCTATGTTTTTCTTTTCTTTTCCCTGACTTCATGTTCTCTAAATTTCAGATAACCACAACACCACATATCCCCAGACTCCTGATCTCATATATCCTGCAAAACATGAAACCACCCAGATCCAAATTCCCACACACATTTCCAGACACAGGACAGAAATTCCCTGCTTTTCCTCTGATATTCCACCAGCTCGATTACTTCTGCCAGAAGCCTACATGTATCCACAGCCATTAAAAACCTCCTTTTTTATCTTTTTAAATCCACAGTACTAGGTGGTGGCCAGAACATCGTTTCTGTGACAATTTTTACTGATTTAATATTGTTTCACCGCTTTATAAGGTTCCTCAGCAATTAGAAATACAGGCAAGAAACAGTTAAAAAAAGCAAAAACCAATCAATATAGAATATTAATGGAGATAGCTAAAGGAAATGCAAATTGTATTTCAACTTGTTTTCTTAAGTTTTTAAAAACAAGTTTTCACCATTATGTAAATGTAAAAAGTAGATATCGAGACAAATGCCCCCAAATACCTGGCCAGGATGATCTCCTCACCACTTATTTATAGACTTTAGAAGCTTCCCAAAAGACTTTTTCTTGCTGCATTAGTTATGAGGTAATTTTCTCCTTTTATTTTTGCAGACACATCTATAACTACAACTGCCCTTTGAAGAACTGATGCAACTCAGATCACTTCTAATAACTAATTAACAGTTGTCAAAATAAATGACTGCCAGAAAGGAGGCAGATTTGTTGTTTTATTTTGTTTACTTATATACTCAGTAACCTGAGAAAATAAGTATATGGCAAAAACTTGGGAAAAACTTGAGGCCTTAATTTGCCTAATTTGCTGAAGTTACTTCAGCCTTCAGAGGGCTAATATAAATTCTGTGCATAATTTCAGATGCATGGAGAACTACTTTTCAGATTTTAGTGCAGCATATTCCTTTCTTAGGCATCTCACTGGGGTCAGAGGTGATTTGCATTTTGCTCAAGTAATTTGAGATGCAGTAAATCTTAAGCTAAATGCTCTAGTTTTCATAAATGAAACATTTATTGAATTCAGTTCCACTGTGTGACTCCTCCTTTTATTATTGCTGAAAGTCAATACATTAATTACTGTCAAGGAAGGCCAAAAAATGGTTGTAGCAGGATCTCATTCAGATTGATGCTTAAATTTGCAATTACCATTTGATTCTTATTCACTGCCTTATCTACAATTAACGGCCACTGTCCACAGCATAACAGACTAAGGACCACACTGCAAACCCAAGATTACAAATAGACATAAATGGACCCAAATGAGAAAAATAGCTTGAATGTACTTCTCAATTTGTTCCTGCAGTAACAAGGACATGTTACAGAACAAGTATTCTGGAACTCTGAGAAAGTCCCAGCTGAATTCAAATAAGCAGCTATAATTTCTATGCAACATTAGTGTCAATTGAGATGGCAATAAGACAGAAGTTATTTTCTAATTACGATTAACAATGACAATCTTACTAGATTGCAATTGATATATAAACATTATGAGTTTAAAGTGTGTGAAAAGAAACACCATAATTTGAGTCATATAAGAACTGGTTTGAAGTCGATGTCATTAAAGTGTGACTGATAAACTCAGCCTGCATTTCATTGGAAATCTGCAATATTTGCTATATATATTAATTTAAGATAAATGTGTAACCTAGTACTAGCTGTAGGACAGAGACACGATCATCTGTCAACCTAAATTTCTATAGAATCTGAATCCTGGCATGCTAACATCCAGATTCTCAAAAATTTGAGCTGCTTCAAAAGGCTTTTAGGTGTTGAATTCTCCTATTAAGTCAAATGGTAGTAGTTAAAAAATTCTATTGGGTATTAAATCTTTATATTCGTTGCAGCATAACTTAGTTCCTTTGCTGCCCAGATCAGCATGACAGCTTCAATTCTTATTTGTAGGAAGCAATTGAGCATAAAAAACAAAGTGGGTACATGCTATCAGATCTTTAAGTAATTGATTCACTAAACATTCCTTGAGAAGTGATTTTTCAGTAAAAGCCTTTGTCTCACCTATGCAGAGGTGCACAGATGCTACATGAAGAAATGTGAGCTCCCTGGTTTTGTTGAGGTCAACACGTCAAACATGATTGTTGCACAGAGATGCTGTTGCTCAGGAAAAGTTGTGTGTGTCAAAGGGAAGTGTGCAGGACTGAAGGCCTGGTACAAGGCTAGGAAAACCAACATAAGTCTTGCAAATTCTTTGTAGATTAAGTCATGCCAAGAAAGAAGAGTTTGCTGAAGTATGATCTCTGGGCATTCTATTACAACCCCACAGAAATCCTCACACCATTTTCCTAGGCTGATCCATGAGGAGAATTAGGACTGCTTTCAGCTCCGAACAATGCCTTCACAAAGAGCATTAAGAAGGCTTCAAACGCTTATCCATTCATCAACAGAAAACAAGTATCCTGCCAAGAATTACCAGAGACTGACACAAAGGTATGGCAAAAGGACAGCATAAGGCAGAAGACAGATCCAAACTAGACATCAAAGGAAGAGACTTCCAAGCGGAAGAGGATTAGTATCTGAGAAATGTGAAGGAAGAAGTGCTTGGGTGCAAGCTGCTCCTTATCTAGCTTGATGATTCAGTCTGGATAATGAGTTATTTGTTGTTTGTTGACTCTAAAGTAATTGCTTGACAGATTGTGCTGCAGATGTCATTGTCTAAGGCATTTCTTTTTTCATCAGTTTTGCTTTTGGGGAAGAAAAACGAAGTGGCAAAGAACATTTATTGTTAGTAGTTAGCAGAGTTATTCCTGAAAGCAAAAAGTGTTTTGAAATTATGAGCTGGATAACAGAACTGGGTACATTTTTAATGCGGTGTTATTTCATTTCATGGAGTAATAGATCTGCAAATTGGAATAAGAGGGCATTGTAGTCAGAAGCTTTAAAACATATTTAATTGGAAAATGCTGAAACTATATATTGTTTGTGTAAGCTTTTCTCAGGTAAAAGAGGTATTATTGCTAATTTTTCCAAATGCAGAAAAATTAAGACAATAAATAAAAATAATGTGAATTGCATCGATTTAAACAAATCCACAATGGAATGCAACTTTCTCACCATTTAATAGACATAATTGACAAAAATGTGTGTTCATGTGGAATTTAAAGCAAAACCACACAGTATAAGGCAGATACAGGTTTTTTAGTAATTAAGGGCTTCATTCTGCTCTTACTGAGGTCAGTCAGAGCACTGTTAGCTTTGGTAGAAGTAGGATCAGGTCCTTTGCTAGAAGTAGGATTCTGAGAAAATGAAACAAAATCTGTTCTTTTGTTGGATTAAATTATTTATGACTGGTGACCCAGTGAAAAGGAATAAACTGACAAACAGAATCTGGTAAAAGATAGAAAACAAATACAAGTGGAAACTTCTCAGAGGTGCTTGGAATTAAAAGCATGATAAAAACTTTGAAGTATCTTCTTTCCTTCCTTCTTTCCTTGCTTCCTTCCTTCCTTCCTGCCTCCCTCTTTCCCTCCCTCCCTCCCTTCACAGAATCATAGAACCATCTGGTTGGAAAAGTCCAACCATAATGAGATGCTTCCCTGTACAAAACTGTTAGATCATGTCCATAAGCTTCCCATCCAAATGTCTTTTAAACATCTCCAATGATGGCAACTCCATCACTTCCCTGGGTAGCCTGTTTCAGTGCCTGATGACCCTTTCAGTGAAGAAATTTTTCCTGATATCAAACTAAAGCTCCCCTGGTACAACTTTAGGCTGTTTCCTTTTATCCTATCACTTTTTACTGTGGAGAAAAAACTGTTCCTCACCTCACTACAGACTTCTTTTAGGTAGTTGTAGAGAGCGACGAGGTCTCCCTTCAGCCTCGTCCTCTCCAGGCTGAACAACCCCAGCTCCCTCAGATACTCTTCACAGGATTTTTGTTCAAGACACCTTCACCAGCCTCACCCTTTTCTGGACAACCTCCGGCATCTCAATGTCCTGCTTGTAGTGAGGGACCCAGAACTGAAAACAGTACTCAAGATGTGGCCTTACCAGTGCTGAGCAGAGGAATAAGATCTCTTCCCTGGTCCTGCCTTCCTGCATTCCTTCCTGCCTGCCCCCTTCTTTTATCCTTGTTTCACTTGCTTCCTGCCTTCCTTTAACCATACTGTGATATAGGACAAGCAAGAGTGTTAAGTACAAAGGAATAGTGAAGAGAGAAAATCCTGCCTCCCGCACCCGATGACCACACCATCTAGAGAAAAATCTCTGGGATAAACACTCAGGGGTTGCTAAATCCTACCCAGTCATACCTATAGCCTTCCCAAAAAAAAGGAATTCTGAAAGTCTAGAACATGTCTGAGTTCTGCAGAAACAGGAAAGACAGCAAGGGTTGAGCATCCTGGCTGGTAAATAGCTTGTGCATCTCCTGCCAGCAGGTCTCTGGAGGTAAAGATGGAGTTTGGTTTTTATACCTTCCTTTCCAAGTGCTTGTTCTTGGGATTCAGACAGACAAGTTAAACTCTTCATCAAGTGCCATTGATGGATATCAGATGAAGAAATTAAAACTGTTTTGATTTTTTTTTTTTTGCATGTGTGTGGTTGATTTCCCAAGTTCATGTCCAGTACTAAAGAATAAGAATAAGAAATAAGAATTGTCAAGCTTAATGGCATGAGATGGTGTCCTGAAGTGAGTAGAAAAGAAACCTCCTCACAGCAGTGTGTTGTTGACAGGTAGCTTGCTTCTGCTATGTATCCTATCCGTGCATAGCATGTTCCAGGTGTAGTCTGACCTGCTTTGCAGGCTGTTCAGAGGGCAACCTCACTCACAACAGAAGGCAGTGCCAGAGCAGGCAACTTCATTAATTAATTTTCATTCCAGCTAGGATGGTTTAAAATTGTTAATCTTATGGTCTCATCCCTTTGCAAACAAGGACAGAAATGCAATTTTCAGTTGATAACTTTGCTTACTAATAGTATATTAACCAAGTAGTACTGAGCTCTGAGCGACTTGACAGCACTCACTGGCTAAGATTTTCAACTGGCTCATATGGGAGGCCAGATAAGTTCATATAATCATTTCCACTGTATCTCAAAGGTTATTTTTGCACTGGTTTCTTGATTTTGCATTTGTCAGGTTATTCTATCACTTCTTGGATTGTTTATGAGAAATTTTAGGTAACAAATTTCAGAGAGGTGACTTGCACATGCTCACTATATAATTGTCTCATCAAATTCATGAATAGAATGAAGTAGTAATATGTACAAACAGAAAAACATACTCTACATATTTAATTTACCTATTTAATAACTCAGGACTAAATTTAACTATTTAACTATTTAACCTGCTCAGAATATGGCTGAACAATAAGCTCACATTTCGAAGGAATAGCTGGATTGTTCAATTTTATACTGATGAGTAATTTTTTAAGGCTTTTTGAAAGTGCATATGTTGTTTTCATAATTTAAAACAAAGGACTTCATATGCATTATGAAACTTTTCACAGAGACTATATATCTGTAATGAAATCATCCTAAGAGTTACCTTAATAAATGGTATCTCACAGTTTCATGTTTAAAACAGTTTGTGTTTAAGTCATAATCACTCTTTGAGTCAAACCAGAGCAAAACTGCAAATCACTAACATATGAAAGTACCTAATAAAGCTTAAATGTCAGCATTTATAGATTTCTTGTAAATGTCTTTAATTGAAATTAAACATCCGATTTAATCACAGAAAACAGCAAAATGTTTTAAAATCCACTTTTTTTTTTTAGGAAACATATTTTGAATTGTCCAAAAAAAAGGATATTCATTGCTAACTAATGCAAACTATTCCATCAATGTTCAATTATTACAGCTTTCTCTACAATATAATTGTTTCTTCACTTGTTTTGTAGATTTGAAGATTAATTCAGAGATTGTCATCTCTTTAGGTTAAAGAAGGGTCACTGTGGACCATTGTACCTTAGCTATCTGTATGGCACACATTTGAGCTGAACAGTGTGTGGCTGTCTGTAACACCATTGTTGTAATGTAGTATTTATAGAATCATTGAAACATAGAATGATAAGGTTGGAAGGGACCTCAAAGATCATCTAGTTCCAAACCCCTGCCATAGGCAGGGACACCTCCCACTAGTACAGCTCACTCAAGACCTCGTCCAACCTGGCCTTGAACACCTCCAGGGAGGGAGCAGCCACAACCTCCCTGGGCAACCCACACCAGTGTCTCACCACCCTCACTGGAAAGAATTTCCTCCTGACATCTAGTCTAAATCTCCCCTCTGCCAGTTTAAACCCATTGCCCCTTGTCCTCTCATTGCAAGACCTTGTAAATAGTCCTTCCCCAGCCTTCCTGTAGGACCCCTTCAGATACTGGAAGGCTACTCTAAGGTCTCCTCGAAGCCTTCTCTTCTCCAGGATGAAGAGCCCCAACTCTCTCAGTCTGTCCTCACAGGAGAGCTGCTTCAGTCCTCTGATCATCTTTGTGGCCCTCCTCTGGACCTACTCCAACACTTCCATGTCCTTCCTGTGCTGGGGGCTCCAGAACTGCACACAGTACTCCAGATGGGGTCTGATGAGAGCAGAGTAAAGGGACAGAATCCCCTTCCTTGCCCTGCTGGCCACGCTGCTCTTGATGCAGCCCAGGACTCGGTTGCTGTCTGGGCTACATGCACACACTGCAGGCTCATGTTGAGCTTTTCATCAACCCAGACCCCCAGGTCCTTTTCCTCAGGGCTGCTCTCCAGCCATTCACCGCCCAGCCTGTATTTTTGCTTGTATTTCAGTCTTTTCCAACCCGAACAGCAAATTCTCCTCAATTCATTAATGTCTCCTCTCCTTCTGGAGGAACAGTGGTGAAGTCTTGCATAATAAGCAAGCCTGAAACTGTCTAATACTTAAGTACTTTGTTAATTTAACCCTGTATAGGTGTAGGCTGAATCACATTCTCTTTCTAGTGAAAATCACCTGTCTGTTACATGTGTGACACTAATAAATTTTCATGTTATCTGTGTTTGACGCAGCTGTAATGAAAGGTATTAAAATTAATAATGATATAAATTTTGATATCCAGGCAGAGATTGTTAATAACTATGAAAATTGTTTATTAACATTAAATCTCGCCACAAAACTTATATACAAGGTTCAAAAACGCACGGTTTGGAAACGTATACATACAGGGAACAGGCAAAACTGGATAACTTTAAAGGCAACTAGCATAAGCAAACATTTTTTACTGGTAGAGAAGGTTTGTGCGGTCACTTACACCGCTTGCAGTTGATTACCCTGCTTAGCCACTGGATGGGCGCAGGAAGCTCTTTCTGCTTATGGCAGAAGGCAATCAATGATTACAAGAGGCTTGAAGTATTTACTCACAAAAATAATCACGGGAAAACAATACCCAAACATGTGGTGGGGCTGCTGCCGGGCCGAAAGCTGCTAGAGGCTTTGAAGGGAGGCAGATGATCTCTGACCTGGTCCTGGCTGTCTTGGTAGCAGACTCATGTGTAGGCAGGACGTGCAGTCTCGGTGTGCAGTCTCGGCACGGTGTCACGCTGGCTGGTCCTGGCTCTCTTGGCAGCAGGCCAACCGCATGGATGCCTCAGCAGGCACGGACACAATAGCAGAGCGAGAGAGGAGCGAGAGCAAGCAAGCGAGCTTGTGCTACCTGCTCATCCTTTATATAGTTCAGCCCGAGACTGATGGGCCTTTGGACATAGACTAGCCAATCAAGATGGCACTTTACCCAGTTTGCCCATATTAGGTGAAGCTGGGGCTTTTGTGGCCACCACCCCCAGCTCGGAAGGAGGGGGGGCAGGGGAGCATGCCTGGGCAAGCCAGGACATGTACAAACCCATCTTGGCCTTTTCAGGCCTACCACGACAGCAGCGAAAAGCTGTGTTTGCTATAGCAAACGCCTGGTCAAGCTGGCACTCTTGGCATGGACAGGGTCACTCTGTGCTGGGTTAAGAACTGGCTGGATGGCTGGGCCCAGAGGGTGGTGGTGAATGGAGTCACATCCAGTTGGCAGCTGTCATGAGTGGTGTGCTGCCAGGGATCAGTGCTGGGCCCAGTCCTGTTTAATATCTTCACTGATGATCTGGTTGAGGGGGTTGAGTCCACCATCAGTAAGACATCTGCAGACAATACCAAGTTGGGAGCATGTGTCCATCTGTTAGAGGGCAGGAGGGCTCTGCAGAGGAACCTGGACAGGCTGGAGAGATGGGCACAGTCCAACACCATGAGTTTTGACAAGTCCAAGTGCTGGGTTCTGCACTTTGGCCACAACAACCCCAAGCAGTGCTACAGGCCAGGGACAGAGTGGCTGCAGAGCAGCCAGGCAGAGAGGGACCTGGGGGTAGTGGTCGACAGGCAACTGAACATGAGCCAGCAGTGTGCCCAGGTGGCCAAGAAGGCCAATGGCATCCTGGTCTGTATCAGGAATGGTGTGGCCTAGCAGTATCAGGGAAGTCATTCTGACTCTGTACTCAGCACTTGTCAGGCCACACCTTAAGTACTGTGTCCAGTTCTGGGCCCCTTGGTTTAAGAAAGACGTTGGGGTGCTTGAGCATATCCAGAGAAGGGCACCAAGGCTGGTGAGGGGCCTCGAGCACAGACTTACAAGGAGTGGCTGAGGGAGCTGTGGGTGTTCAGCCTGGAGGAGGCTCAGGTGTGACCTCATTGCTCTCTACAACTACTCGAAAGAAGGTTGTAGCCAGGTGGGGGTTGGTCTTTTCTCCCAGGCACCCAGGGACAGAACAAGAGGACACAGTCTCAAACTGCACCAGGGCAGGTTTAGGCTGGACATTAGGAAGAAATTCTTCATGGAAAGAGTGATTGCCCATTGGAATGAGCTGCCTGGGAAGGTGGTGGAGTCATCATCCCTGGAGGTGTTTAAAAGGAGGCTGGATGAGGCACTTAGTGCCATGGTTTAGTTAATTAGAAGGGTTAGGTGATAGGTTGGACTCGATCCTAGAGGTCTTTTCCAACCCGGTTAATTCTGTGATTCTGTGTATAACTTGTTTCACCTGGGGTTGTCAGAGTATTTCTAACTAAAATATACCTCAATGATATTGGCTGCATTTCTTTCCTGTGGATTATCAAGGTCCCTGATATATCTTTCACATGCCACCATCACTGCTTTGGAATTCCTTGGACATGAACCTGGACAGCCTGCTGTATCTGACTGTGCTTGAACAAGGCATTTGGACTGGTTGATGTCAAGAAAATTCCTTCCAGCATCAGTGACTCTGTGATTCTATACCAGGCAGTGCTAATACTGAAAACACGACATTTTCTTAGTGGTATCCCATTCCACAGGTACATCATGATTCAAAGCTCCTTCATCACACTGGCTCTGTGTAGTCTTGAGAAAAGAAGTCTGAGAGGGGATCTTATTAATGCCTATAAATATCTGAGAGGTGGGTGTCAATGAACAATGGGTACAAGCAATGACACAGGAGGTTCCATCTCAACATGGGGAGACACTTTTTTATGGTGAGGGTGATGGAGTACTGGAACAGCCTGCCCAGAGAGGTGATGGAGTCTCCTCTGAAGACTTTCAAAACCTACCTAGATGCATTCCTGTGCAGCCTGCCTTAAGTGATTCTGCTTTGTCAGGAGGGTTGGACTTGATCTCTGGGGATGTCTTCCGACCCTGTGATTCTGTGATCATGATGATGATGATCTTCACTGACGTTTCAGGAAATGAGATTTCACTAATCAGTTTGTTATTTACTCTTCTTCCTGTTTGCACTGCTAGAGCAGGACACTGAATTCCAAGGTAATAGCTGCAGCAGGAAAATTGATTTTCCAGGTGCAATCTCATGATACTGCTCTTCCTAAGAGCTGCAATCATCACCATTTAAAGCTCCAACTCAGCCTCTTCTGCAGAAACTGCAAATATATCTGTAGTTCTATTTGTGTTTGTCATGGAGTTCAGGTTTAGGTTACCCGGGTCAGCAGTGATAACAAGGCTGCCACTGGGGTATGGAATTGAGCACAGGTCCCAATAACCAGAATTTTTCTGATGATAGACATTGTACTGGAAATAATCACCCAGCTGAGCAACCAACTACATGGCTGGACCAAGTGCGTGGTTTGAGTATTGTAAGATGAATTCCAGTTTCAATAATATCAGAGGAATAACTCCTAGGGAAGCAACAATAAAAATATGGATCAAAAAATATGTTGGTTTGTGTAAAGGGAGAGAATTGATGGACTTTTTACAACCACAGATGTAGTTTTGTAAGGATGGGAAAAGGCTTTAGAATATTTAATAAGTCTAGAGTTTTTTTTTGATTGGCTAGATGATCTGAATGATGGTGATAACTGTAGATAGAGCTGAGCCTGAAGATTGGTCTTACATGCAGAAAATACTGCAGTGGTTTACAGAAATAAAATAAGTGAACAAAGTAAAATCAATACCTGGGAGCACACGAGATGCTTCAGATTTAGTAGCATTGATTAAAACATGATTGTTCGATATCACACGCAGGGGAATCATAACTGTTTTCAGGAAGAATAAAATATTCTATGCAATATCTGAGAAACAAGACAGAAAAAACAAAACTATTAAAACAAATGCTAGGAATTAGCCAGAGCTTTTGGCAACCAAAGCTTATAAAAGTACAGAAGATTAGAGTGAGGGCCATTAAACTGAATAGTATACAAATTGTAGTAGCAGTGAGTGTCTTAAGGCTGGAAGTCTTGTTCTTGAGTTCAAAACAAAGTTACAGGCTCTGTGTTCTGCTCATGAGCCTGACTTATTTCAGGAACTTAGGTGTGGATTCATTCTAAACACATCCTGAGTTGAAAACTGTTGTCTTAGATTCCTTCTGCAGTTAATTGGTAAAGATAGACTGATGTAAATTGCCAGCTGATTGTCACCCCTCCTGGAGCCCTGATTTTCCGGTTTCTTATTTGTCTTTTCACTCTCTTTCTTTTGTTATCTTATTTTTTCTTTGCAGTTCTCTGGTTTTGGCACAAACGCATATTTGGTCATGGACTCTACTGGTACAGCAGATGATGTTTTAGTTTACATCTGTCTCTTGTACTCTTCTGGCAGAGGTACATGGGCTCATAGCTGACAACAGCTTTAGTACTGAGTAAGAAGTTTCTGAATTACATGTTTTATAGAAAGGTGTACCAAAAAATCCCTAATTCACTTCTCTTTAATTTTTTTGGCTGTTTCTTCAGTCAACTCAGGAGTTGTCATCTCTCCCTTCCAAGGAACATTGACATTGATCTTGCAAAGGGTAGGTAGGCATGGAGTTATCCTTCCTAGATACATTAAGTTTCACAACAGAGTTTAGAGTAATGGAAAAGACTTGAAAAGTTGGTGAAAATGGTGTACTCTAAATATCCATTTCCAGCCTCTAACTTACTTCAGTCTTTCATAAGTGCTTCTTTTTGTTTTTATCAACTATTCAGGGAACTTTGTTACCCCACTCTGTCCCCTGAACACAGATGATGAGATGGTGAAGTAGGTGGGAGGAATAACCACCTCCTTAATATGCTGAAGAGGAAAGGTAACTGTTGCAGAGCAGACCTAGACAACTAAATGCCTAATGAAGCAGTGCTGTGTTGAGGATGAGTAGGAGACATATTCTCTCTCTTTCTCTCTGGTCTCTCATACACCTGAAGATACATCCCTCTACACAGCTTTTCTATATAAGAGGAAGTAAAACATCAAGGAGGAGTGACACTTTTAAAATCACAGAATCACAGAACCGCCTACATTGGAAAAGACCTCTGAGATCATTGAGTCCAATAATTGGCCTAACACTGACAAGTCCTCAATTAAACCATACCCCTAAGCACTGTGTCTACATGATTCTTCAGTGCCTCCTGGGATGGGGACTCCACCACTGTCTTGGGCAAGCCATTCCAATGCCTGATAACGCTCTTAGTGAAGAAATTCTTCCTAATACCCAGCCTAAGCTCTCCTTGGTGCAAGTAGAGGCCACTTCCTCTTGTTTTACTTGTTACTTGGTTGAATAGACCAACCCCCACCTCTCTACAACCTCCTTTTAGGTTTTGCAGAGAGTGACAAGTTCTCCCCTGAGCCTCCTTTTCTCCAGAAATGAACCACTGAAAATCTTCCACAAAATCTCATTTGGTGCCAGCGTTTTGTTACTTCATCAAAAGTAACAAGCAATCTCAGGTAATACTATCATAATATTCTCCTAAGTGCCATGTGTTGTAATAGAAAATCAAAACCGGACATATCTTAGTATTTATGTTTGAGAGCTTAGTTGTGAATCTGTCATATTCTCCTGAAGTATCTTTGGAAGGAAAAATAACAATACTTTACATTTATATAGCACAGCACTACTCACTCTTATAGTGCTTTCAAGTTATTACCTAATCAATCCACACAGCACCCCTGTGCAGCAAACACATCATTGACAAATTCTCTATGCTCTAAGAAAATATGCACCCTTGAGATCTTTAAACAGCTTAGCTACACACAAAAAGTTTGGATAAACACACAAGATTAAATTCTTTGCTTAAACCAGTAAGAGTTTTGAGGTAGACATCAGCAGTGCCAGGCCTTTGCCACTGCTATCTACATAGTTTGTATGAGAAAACCTAACATTAGTTGAACTTCTTGTGGGTTCCTGTTATTATAAAACACAGCTTATTAAGATGTTGAAATAGAGGGCGTGTAGTCTGTGTAGTAGAACTGTTTAGGAGGCAGGAAATCAAATGTTACCACTGCTTCTGATCGGGGTGAGTCTCTGAAAAGCAGCCCTGCAGATGGGAGTGCTTATTGATGTGCAGCAAAACCATGCCAGAGATTGTGCTCAGTAATGACACCGTCACAGCTCTATGTGTGTCACTGCTTTATCTGAAGGGATGAAAGCAGACAGGGATACAGACTTCTTCCATTCTGGTTAAAAACAGACTCTCAAGATGAACATCCCTTAACTTTCCAATGAAATATATATGGTTAGAACCCATTAAAATATTCTAATTTTCTGTTTTTCATCTGGCTTCTGCTAGTAGGCCAGACAATTGGAGGTCTGGGTCTTTGTGTCTTATTTTACTCACTGAAGAAAGTTATAGGATTTTGAGTGGGAAAAAATGTGTTAAAGGATATTGGTATCCCTTCAGAGGAGAAAGAGAAGTTCCTGCAAAATAAGAATCAATTCATTTATAATTAAGTACCTTGGACTGGGGAACAGGAATAAGCAACCCCTTGCATGTGGCTATCAGACCCAGTGATTCAAATGACTGTCTTTAGTAGTGTACTTAAATGTGTTTCAGGCTACCTTGATTTTCTCCATGAAGCTCTCTTCCTCTTAACACTATGTGTATGGTGTGCAAGATCCAAAGACTCTGTGGAAAAATGCTTTGTGGCCTTTCAGTCATTTCTTCAGGAACTCCAGGCCAGTCAGTAACAGCATCACATTCTCTTGTACTTCACTACTTGAACAATCTTTTCTCATCTGCATTTTTTTTTTTAAAGGCAAAATAACTTATTTGATTCCTACCATCATTTTTCTCTTTCTTTCTCATCTGCTCCCTCAAATAATATTGGGCTGTCACTTAATTCCTAGGGTACCTAGAGACAAATAGTCTGAATATTTTTCTTTTAAAACCTGGATTTCAAACTTTCTGTGCTGGGTGTTTATTAAAAAAAAAAAGGGGGGGGGGGGAGGGGGGGAAGCGGAGAAGAGATTTGTTTGATTAAGGCTGTTTTACAAGAATTCATGATAAGTGAGATGAATAATATCAATAAAGATACAGAAGGGAAAAAAAGCACCGTTAATTACTTCTGGCATTATTTCATTAGGGAATAACATCTGACTGCCTGATCTCTGACTCTCTCAAATAGTGACATTATACAGATAATCCCCTAGATCATGGGAAATTCCCTGCTTCTAAAAATGTGTTCAGATAAACCCAGTTATGAAGCTGATTAACCAATTTGAAAATTTCATGGGTGTAAATGACCTGTTTTCTTTTTTAGAAAATGTCTAATTTGGAGAGCCTGTGCTTTGTATTATTATTGAGGAAAAACATTCTAATTCTACTCTTATATTTTAGATCACGGGTACTACTCCATCTATAATTGTAGCTTCATCTGTAATTAATTTGTAATTCTAAATCCCATCAGTTCATTTTTCCTGGGATGGGCTTTTCATAATACTTTGCTATTTTCTTTAACCATGTTATCACTGATTCATTTGCCTCTCATATCAGTCACTGACAGTTTTTAATTTGAAGCTCATATGCACTGCCCTTTATGATCTCATTTTCAACCTCACCTGTATTTTTAAACAGTGTTATCACACCAAACGGATTTCACCGAGAAGAACTTGCTTTGTCCACTTTTGGGAAGCGTCACTTTGGTGTGTTGGGTAGCACAGCAAGGAAAAGTCTTACTGTTAGCTACTCTTGGTCAGTTTCATCAGTAATTGCATTAATCTTTAGGAAACTTTTTCTTTATAAAGGTCTATTTTAATCAATGTTGGTTAGGCACTATGACCTGCACAAGAGATATGCACCTGGCTTTGATACTTGCTGCTAGTTGTGTACCTTCACTGTGACTATCATAAAGAGCTCATACTTGTCTAGAGCAGATGCCCAATATTATACCAAACACCTGTTTCCACTATTAATTTTTTATTCTAACCAGCTTCTGAACAGACCTCCTCTTTTTATTACTCTCTGGAAGTCTAAAAAGATTTCCACAAAAGCCATTTTGGTAAGTATTTTCTGTTTATTACTATAACACCATAGTGGAACTTTACCAAAGATGCAGTTTTCTGCTGACCCCAGTATTTTGCTTAGTCTTCTTCAAAAAGTGAGCGACTGTTGCACACATACTTCATATAATTGCAAAATAATCTTTGATGAGTAAGAGGTTTCTATGTGATATCAATGTTGGCCTGGCCTTGCTGTTGGTTATTAGAACAAGCACCCACTCAGCCTGGGTGAAAGCATATCTATGTCCTTTCTGAATACTCTTTGAAGATTTTACTTAGAAATATGTGGGTGTGATGGAGAGTGGACATGAGGAACAGGCTCCTTAGGCCTGCTATTGTGAGGGTAAAATCCTACATAAACCATGATGCCAGTTAACAGAATTCAAGATGACTGGAAGAGATGGATTTCCTTGACCCCGGACATTGTTCTATTAATATCATGATATTTTGGAGTCACTTTTCCAAGTCAGAACAATATCTAGAATGAGAGATGAAAAACTTGTATTCCAGGAGGACATAAGAAACATACCCTGTTTGATGAGTAAAAATGCTTGTGTGACCTGTGTGACAGTAGAGGTCAAAGTCTGAAATAGAATTTGACAAAAAACTGCAGTATTTAAATTAACTGCCTTTCAGTTTCATTCAGCAGATGAGCCTGAGGAATGAAACACGTTTGTGCCATTGAATGTTGCCATTTCTTTCCAGTTAAACAAGAATTATTAGCTGGCTAGATAAGGATTGGGTGAATCAGTAAGTTCTGCTGTGTGATAAACAAAAAAATTCAGATAGATACGGTGATGTTTGCAAAAGATCTTTCTATCTGCCTGGTTTTGCTCCTGCTGCAGCTAAAATGAGATTAGCACAGTACTGGAGATGTGGAATGACCATGACCCATAAAACTTGCCTGGAACCAGATTCACTCCTGACAGATCTCCTGAATGACCTTAGATGGCACTTTATACCTGGACAACCACGAGGATGAAAGTGTTAAGCATCATGAGGGGCTCTAAATAACCTGATAGTTAAAGATGTCCCTGATCTTTGTGCGTGGAGGTTGGACTAGATGACTACAAGGACTTCAGAAGATCTGTTAGGTCCTTATGAATCTCCATGAATAGACTTTAGTGGGAAGTTCAGAACTGAACTGTGAGCAGAGTTTGTAGCTGTATAGCAAACTGCCTTAACCTCCAAATCCTGGTATTTACATACAACCCACCTCACTCTTACTCCTTCCTGTGCCTGGGAATTGCTTGAGAGAGAGCAAGTGAATCTGGACATTGTCCAGACATATGTTTAACAATTTAATGTTGTAAATATTACCATTTAGAAGCTGTTTGAGGTTCACTGCCTGGAAAGGTTTCTTGGTACTGTTTAATTTATCAATACAGACAGAGCCTGTGAAGCATCATAGAAAGCTTAATTCACACAGACAGACCCACAAAATTGAGAAAAAAAAAAGCCCCGAAACACTTCATTTTTTTTTTCTCCCTTGTAACAAATTTTTTTAATTCAATTGGACAAATTAATTTATATCATTAATTTATATACGCTAAATATTTAACTTCAGTTGAAACTAGCTTCAGTTGATAGCTAACATTTTCCATTAAAACCCTCACAAATTAGATGACATGGCATTTTTAATGAAGTTTTCCTGTGGAAGTGTGCTTACACCTCAGCCTGTGCTGGGTTTGTTCACTGCGTCATTTTCATATGACGCAAGCTTGTTTGAGAGCTTCAGAACTTGATGTGGTGTAAGTGGACTCTTGCAGATTCACCAACAGTAGGTCAGCATCATGTAAACTTCTCAACTGTGCAGTAGCAATTATGACATTTTACAGAACTCTTAGGTTTCTAGAGATTATGATAATTAGTCTTTTCAGCATCTGAAGTCTCTCAGAATACCCTTCCTTCTGTGCTTTAAAATACCAGTGCTTGCTAAATGAACTTCTTCATTATACACAGAAATAAAGACTGTCTGTGCTTTTAGGAAAAAGTCCAAAATTGTCAAAGACTACAGATGAAGGCTGGCAGCAAGAAGTGCTTTGGTAAGAGTCCATCTGGGAAGGTAATGCATGCACATGGAGGAGAGAGCATAACCTGGAGATTAACATGATGAAGCAGTGCTGCAAATTTTCATCTGGAAAGGCAGAATTGCTTTCAGCTCAGACAATAAATTAGATGATGATTCACATGCAGGGTTAATGATAATATCTATGGTGTCAGAAGCATGCAGTAATTACAGCTGTAAAGATGAGCTCTGATGCTGTGGCTGGTACAACAGCTAATTTAGTGCTGCTGGAAATTCCTTTGAAAACACTGAAGCTAAAGCCTCAAATGAGTAACTATGAAACCACCTCCTGTCTTTCTGTTTATTACTTGTTAACCTTTTTAACCTCTGTGTCAACAGGCACCATATTTTCTAAAGCAAAGAAAGAAGTAAACACCCCCAAAATATTATCTAAATGCAGGATCCCTGAATGGGTAGCCACTTTGCTGTCATACATCAAGTCCCTACATGCAAGGTCAGTTCTGTGCTTTGGAACAGTGACAAGTGATTGCTGAAACACAGCAGATGAGTGAAATGTCACCAGAAGGGATTTGCAGGACCATGGGACTACCCAAATATTCCCTTTACAGATTGCCAGTCACTCCTTTTTTTTACTGACAATTCCTTTGCCTTCCTTTCTTATTTCCCTTTGGCTTTAGAGGACCATTAAAAGGAGACACAGATGTCATGCCCTGCTGTTAAAACTACCAGTGACAGAAAAACTCAGGCATGATTGTACATGGAAGAGGAATGATTTTGAAGTTTTCATGTGTAAGAGCAGATAGTCTTCTTTAAAGATAAAAAAAGAGAAAAACCAACCAAACAAAAAAAGTCTGAGTCTCTGGTTTGTGCACCTTCTCTTTCCTCCTTTATTTACATAGTTAAATACTGTATGTTTGTCTCTTCTATAAACAACAGGCTTTTGGACAGAAAAGCATTAGCCTCCAGAAGAGGTGAAGGACTCTAGGAGGCACAGTGCAACAACTGATGCATATAACATTTAGGTAGACTTCAGCTAAACAAAACCCAGCTAAGGAAAATCAGCTCCTTCCTAGTGAGGAACTCAAGTGTCAGTATGAGAAATCCTACCTAACATGATCTGGACTAAAGAGCCTCCTGCTCTCCCTAGAGATGCTTTTATTTCGGAACTGAAATGTCTGTCATATCTACCAGACCAAAGAGGAAAGGACACTCCTGAGGGACTACACCCTGTGGACAACCCACCTCAGTGCAGTGACAAAGTACAGCAGTGGAAAAACAGTAAGAGGCAGAGAACGTCAGAGGAAAATAATTAAAGTAATTGCCTGAGTCACAATTGGTTTGTTTACAACAAAGTCTCTATATGGTTCTTTTTATAATCTTCTTAGCATCTTGTCTTATGAGAAGCATTGAATCATTGCCTGGAAGGTCCTAGCACTACATAGGGAGCATAAATATATCTACTGCCTCACAGCAGATATCAGTACAGTGCACAGCTATAGCCATTGTCACTGAAGTTACACCCTGAAATCAGCCTGTTTTGCCAAACCAGCAGCGCAGTGATAGATACCAGTAAACTGACGCCGAAAACAAGAGATAGGGTAGCACAAGGAAATTCCCTCCAAGACAGGTCACTCTTAGTTTGCTTGTTGAACTAAATCTGTGCTTTGCAAGTACAGAGTCAGTAATTACTACCTGTAGAATCATTTGGCTCTTGAGCAGTGAACTCTGCAGCAATCAAAGGCAGAAAATGTTGAGATTGACATGCATTTTTATTTATACTCTAGCATATCCACATATTTCTAGTACATGAGGAGTCTCAGGGCTGGAATACTCTTGAAAACATTTCTGTGACCCTTCCTTCAGGGGTCCCCGGGGATAATACCCCTTTAGCCTGGGGTGTTATCCCTTGGGACATAGACTACTGGATGCAGTATCTCACTGACATTCCTTGTGGGAGTGCAAAAAAAGACTTGTGGATCCTTAAATTTCCCCACAGCCTCTCTACAGCCAGAAACTCTTCCAGAATAATCATAAATGTTTTGTAGCTTTTGATGAGATGAGGGGAGACATGGTGTGTTTGCTCTGTTGTTTTTCTGCCTTTGACTGCAGAAAGCTGGGCTCTTCCCTTTCAGTCCCACATTCCTATGGACAGCGAGCTCTGGGCTCAGGGGACCTGGGAAGACACAATGCCTCACAACAGGAGCTGTACAATGAAGCCCACCTCAACACAACTAGAGTAAGCAGATGGTCACAGTCAGCCCTGCTACTGCTCTTTAGGGATTCCTCTCCCAGACAGCGTCTCCCGTACTGAAGTGCATTCCTGTTACCAAACATTTGGATGCCAAAAACTCTAGTCCTAACAGACTACTATAGAATTTACTTGATCCCTTGATAGTAATCTCAGAGTGACCTCTGAAGGCAAACTTGTACATATGCCCTGTGGATTTTCCTATACAAAATAAGGACAGTATTTCTGATTGCAATACACCATTAATTTACTTTTATGTTCCTAAACTCACTGTCCAAGGCACTATCATTCCTGTTTATGCTACACCACCTTCTCTGGGCATTTGTGTTGTATAAATAATAATGTCACCAGGAAGTGAACTTTGTCAGATTGGGGCTTGTATTTACACTCTTGCCGCAAGCTGTATTGATCAGGCTGAGGACTGCTTGACAGTGAGCTGTGAACATGTGATTTGGCTCACATCATGTTCCCTTTTACCTCTGTAAGATTTGCNGACGAGAGCAGAGTAAAGGGACAGAATCCCCTCCCTTGCCCTGCTGGCCACACTGCTCTTGATGCAGCCCAGGACTCGGTTGCTGTCTGGGCTGCATGCACACACTGCAGGCTCATGTTGAGATTTTCATCAACCCAAACCCCACTTACATCTCCTCTCACATAAACATCTTATTTACCATTTCCCCATCAACCTCGGTTTTGCTGGTTTTATACCTTTGTTATGGATACCCTGGTAATTTCTAACCTTGACAGCAATTTTGTCAAGCTATTACCTTTTTTTTGCTATCTACAGTGTTCTGCCATTTCTCATTTTGCTGTCTTGTTAGTGGCACCACAGGTCAGCGTAGACCATCTGCATATACATCACTTCCCTTTGTAATCTGTAGCGTCCTGCAGTGCCTCATGCCTTTATCTTGTCAGAGGCACCACAAGACAGAGTGAGCCATCTGTACATACAACTTAACACATACCTGCCTGTACCATCTGCCACTATATTTAATGAGCAGAGGTAAATCAAAACTATAATTGGCAAACAATAGGCACTTCTCCTATAAATCAAACAGCAAAAATCCCAACTACCTTTGAAATCTATTAAATAAGAAGTTATTAGCAATCAGTCATTGTTACAGCTATGTTCTTGATCTTGATTTACCTCTGGAGTCATGTTTTAATACATTTTGAAATGGTGTCCTGTGAAAGTGAAGGCACAGCATACCTTGTGTTTCCTCCTTAGTTCCAGTCCCAGCATTCACAACACACTGAAAATCCAGCCCTAAACCCTCAGTGGACCAAAAGACCTTGTTTTACACAGGTGGATATGTTTGGCTCTGTGCAGCTATGGAGACACTGTATCTGGCCTTTCCCATGCAAGGCAGAAAGGAAAGAGTGGTTAATCCTTCGTGAATGCTAATCACCACAGGTATGCCTAGGTGCTGCACTGGCTCGCTGCACCAAGTGTCCTCCACTTCCACCACATCTGGGCTTGTCTTTTCCAGCTAATTCAAAGCACTTGATCTACACAGGTTTTACTTAACATGTACCACTAGCAAAATAATGATCTGATTGTTTTTACTCAGTACATTTTAGTTGGAGCTAACTTCCCAGAGACAGATTTAATTAGCAATCAATTCTCACTCAATGCTGTAGACTTCAAAAAACCTTTTCTCCTCACTGAAGTAAAGTGAGGAGAAAAGATTTTCTCCATGCTGCCAGTAAAGTGCATTGTAATTAGAAGTAAATGTAAGATCCCTGCCTTTTTTTTTTCTTTCTATGTAGAAAGAGTAAAAGAAAGGATTACTTCATTTTCTCTAAGAGAAACATGAACTAAAAGCAACACAGTAAATTCTCAAGATTTGCTTAATGACAATGCTAACACATTTATAGTAATAACTTCCAGACAGAAGACTCGGGTAATTTTCAAGCTCAGCCAATGGGTCAGTCCCACAGTCAGGCAGGAACAAGCTGCTGGGGCAGAAGTGGAACACTTGATTCAGCTCCACAAAAAAGTCACTATCCATCTCTTACTTTAATTTTTGTTCCACAGAATGGTCTTTGAGGACTCCGTTTTTCAAGTGCATGCATTTATATTACATAAAGAAACAGATCTTTGGTCCTGTGTGTTCTTTCTTGATAGGACAAACAAAGCCTCTTCAGTCTAANCCCTGCTTGCTCTCTCTACTCTGCATCAGGAGACATCTGCCCCACTAGCTGTAGGGATGTGATCCTTGGTAATGTCAGGGGACATGAGGACATCTCATACAGATTATAGCCTTGGTCTGAGGTTGTGGTGTTTCTGTCTCATGAAGAGACATGCTTGTCAGAAAAATGATCCCACGGTGCCCTTGGGATAGCACAGTAATTCATTGGCCCTTATCCTGGGCACACATCAAAGCTCTGAAGTGCTGTAAAGCCCAGGAGGGCTGTGTGTGGGTGTATGTGTATATGTATAATATATGTGTGTGTGTGTGTGTGTGTGTGTATATATATATTTTTTTTTTTTTTTTTCCTCCCCCACCAAGTTTGTGTGTTAATGCTCTTCAAGGAGCCTGTATGAACAAGACATTTTCATGATCTTGGTCAAACTGTCTGGGAAAGCTTGCCAAGATGTGCTCTGCAGCCAAAAGCTTTGTGAACTGCATGCAGCTTCACCTAGGGAAATGCCATAAACTCTTACAACTAAAATATTTCACTTGTGTGGAGATTGTATGACAGAGCTAATGGGCCTAATTTGAGGATGGCCTTTTACAGAAAGTTTAATATCACACACTGGGCTTCTGTGATGGGGCTTTTTGCCTTTTACATATGCAAACAGCATCCCCCAGGCTATGCCATCAACTGAACTGCAGAGAATTGTTTGAGGTTGTCTCTGCCTGACAAAGTCATTCTTTATTCCCCATCTGTTACCTGGATAAACTTGAAAATAAGCTATAAAGCATTCCAGAATGTTCTGGGATGCTTCTGATGAAAGTGTGTATAGTGTCAACCCTTTCCCTTCTTAGTGAAGATGATGTAAATGTTGACTTGCTCAGATTAAATTTTTATTCAATATATCAACTTTCTTGCTTTTATTACCATTTTGTATCTGTCACCTTCATGCAATCCTTGCAGATGTTCAGCTTATTATAGAGTGGACCTGGTGCCTACAAAAGCAAATATAAGCATTTTATATAGGTAGCCACAACTCAGTACAGTGTTTCCCAATGACTTGGACATGCTCATCACTACAGGTTGCACCAAAGTTTAAGATGAACCCTTATGCCACACACAGTTACATACAGAGCTCTTTCCCATCCATTTTCAGACATGAATGATGACATTTTCTTCACTTTGACTTAAAAATTTATGGTACTTCAACAACAATATCTCATACACCATGTTATAGACATGCAGATGAGGTCTGGAGCATTCAATCACTTCTCCTTGTTCACCAGCACCTGGAGGCAGAGCATCCTCTCTCTGGGAGGTTTTCCTCTGATTGGGAAGTTTCAGGGGTTTTCTTTGCTCAGTTCATGAGGAGTATCATCAGAGGTTCCCCAGTCAAGGTATTAAAGATTGCAGTGGTGACTATATTCAGTCTCTGTGGAATATGTGACAGAACACAAAAGAAATTGAGCTTTATAGATGATGACACTGCATCACAAAGCAAGGCAGTGAATTTTGCAAGGGCACTGCAGAAGGTCATAGGGCTTGAACAGCACCTCATGGCTAGTACATTTCTCTTCCCACTCAGTTATGCAGAGATGCACAGCATGGTTCCTCAATGGCAATATTCATACAGAAGAAAAATCATTTGCAACAGGTGACTCTGACTAACCAGTTGCCTGCTATGGGCAGGATTGCAGGGGTAAGAGATACGGTGGTGAAATAAGCAAGTGACACCTGCCTGAACTGGCTTGTGAGGCTTCTTGATTTCTCCAGCCTTTGGTTTGGGAAATTTGAAATGACAAGACACTATTATTAGTTTCTGGCATTTAAAAAAGTCACGCTTTAATTAAGGGAAGAAAGAAATAAGGTTTATGAGTGCATTTAAATATTTGTTTTTAATCAGTTATTCCCTACAATGGGCGTGTGATATATTACCTTTCATATAACATTTGTGGACATTTCAGAGATATGTGTGGAGCTTTAACATGAGGGCCATCCCTGGTTCTTCCCCATCATCAAGCTTGGGTGAATGCAGCTATAAATTTGCCATAACATTCCTCAAGAATCGTTAGAACATGCACAATTAGGAGTATATAAAAAAATCAAATATTAATGCTTGAGTTCTTTCCTTCATTACTCTTTTTCTTTTATAAAAAACACAACTCAGACATCATCCTGTTAGAAACTTTTATTTTTCTCCACCTTAAAACTCAATTCATTTGCAGCAAAATAAGTTTGTTAATTCCTTGATCTGAAGATCTGACAGCTCATATATTGATTAATCACTCCACTATGTTGCTGTACATTATTTTCAGCTTACAGCCTTGTCTCAGTTGCTTCAAGCTTGTCTAAAACATTAATGCATGGAGTCACAGCATTTGAAAACTGATTTGAATAGAGGGCAGGAGAAGGGTAGGGCTGCACAGCACTGTGAATTATACATCACAGGAGCACGCATGTAAGACTTTGTTGTTGTAGAAGATAGAGGAAGGAGAGGGCAGCACAATGTGTCAAGCATGCAGATAGGAGGTGCATTATCTCTCTCTTTAGTTAGGACTCACATTACTTCACTGTCAGTTGAAACAGGAGAATCATATCAACTTCTTAACCTGGAGACTGAGCTGCAATTAAATTTAGACTGACTGTTCACACCTTACATAAGATAGAATAAGCCATGTTATGTTTCTGCCAGGCCTTCTTCCATCCTTCATGCTAAAGTTACATCACAGTTCTCTATGCTAATTGTAATTCAATGTCATATCCGTGAAGGATTCTGCCATGGTACCCTCAGCAGCAGTCAGTATGTGCAGCAGCAGCCTTGGTTTTGGTGACGGAACACACAGCTCAGATTCAAGAGCCCTAAATATTGGTTTTGCTTTTACTTGTGATATGAGGAGAGGCTGAGAGGACTCGAAGTCTTCAGTATAGAGAAGAGAAAGCTCAGGGGATCTTATCAATATGTGATGGCAAGGAATGAAGAAGTCACACACTCTTCTAGTGTCCACAGAGAGAGTAAGAGGGAACGACCACAAATTAAAGCATGTGAAATTCCAAGAAAAGATTTTATTACCACATTGGCAGTCAAGAGAGGCTATGGAGTCTCCACTCTTGGAGATAATATAAAAAAGCTGCCTGGACACAGTCCTGAGAAACCTACTCCATCTGATCCTGTCTGAGTTGAAGGAGACAATGTGGCGAGTATAGACTAGGTGATTTCAAAAGGTGCCTTTTGACTTCAATTATTTTATGATTTTTCAAGTAATTTCAGGCAAATTTCTTCTCTCCTACCATTTGCTATCTGCTCAAATAAAGATCTCTATTGGAAAGCTCTTTTTATGGGTGTATTTAGTCATGTCAATGATATAAATATATATATATGTGTGTGTGTGTGTGTGTATATATATATATATGTACAACCTTTTCATCTGGGGTCTCAAAATATAGAAAATTATGAAACAAAGTCAATAAAACTAATATCAGGTCATCATCAAGATAAAAGGAAATTATACAAGACAGGGAAATGTTTTCAATTAGAGCTGTCTCTCCTCTGGTACAGGATCTTGGTTGGACAGATAACTGTACTGCCTGCATTTCCCTACCCTGGTGGTAAGCACCTTTTCCTTTCAAGTCGATCACATCTCACTCAAGGGATTCTAATGTTAATCACCTAATGATTTTCCAAGCATGTTATTTTGATAGTGATACACATGACCTTGCTGATAAAATAAGCTTTGAATGACTTGACAGTAGTCTTGGAAAAATATTAACTTTTATGCATCGATCTGGAGTGATTTTATCGACTAGAAGAGCTGCTTGTTGTGGTTTCACTCTGGTGTGATTTGTGGTGGAATCTGANCTTTCACAGCCTGTAACATAATTTTCTCTATTAAAATATTCCAATTAGCCTAAAACCAGCACACTGATCCTATGTAAATAGTGTTTATTGAAAATCAGAAACTATCACATTGTAGGAAGTACTATATGCACTATGATTTGTTATCCACCTATTTGAATTCAAGCTATATTAAGAGCAACATCTGTCTCCAAGTGAAAACATGAAAGTAATTAGATAGAAATTGACCTTTTATTTGTTTGCCTGGAAATTCTCTTCATTGCATCCCTAAGGAGGCTTTCAAAGCACTTCACAAACATTTCCTGAGCCTTACACACAGGGTGCAAGAGAGATAAGAATTCATACAGATTAAGATCAGATATCTTTGCAGAAGAAATCCTGTATCTTGCACACAAGCTGTGGTCCATTGCAGGGAATATTGAGTTAAATTTGATACCTCTGTCAATAATCAAGTCAAAGAAGACATGATAACTGTCTGTGTTGGCATAAATTTTTTGTCTCATTATCCCCTCGTGTAGTTTCAGGAGCACAAACATATTGACATTTTAAAATGGTAGGACCTTTGGGTATATTTCAGAGTTCTGAGCTGCTGCTTTAGGAAGGTCTGTTTCGGAAAAGAAGCATTTTGTGGTTTCACTTTTGATTGGAAAGGAAGGCATCTAGCTGCATAGCCTTAGGCATTTGATGTAGGTGTTTGGTTAAAAACTATTATTTTGGCAGTGTCAGTGGAAAAACTCTTGTCTTGGGTAGTTTCAATTAGCTTCTTGACTCTGTAGAGCCTGATGGCATATATTGCGGTTCTCTCTCTGACTTTCACATGTTTATACACTGTTTTTCATTCTTATCTGAAAAAACAAATCTGTCCCTACTGTCATGGAATATAGTGCAATTAGATTATACTTAATGTGATGTTTCCTGTTACTTAACTTCATCTTACACAAACTGATGTTTCCTTGCACTCATTATAATGATATCATTATGATTCATGAAAAATTATTTTTGGTAGAAAAAGGTTAGGGAAGCAAGCTAATGGGGAAAAAAAAAAAGCAAGCTATTATAAAGTAATTAGTACTATTTATCAGTTTGATGTTTATCACTGTTTTCTATGTCCCATGTTTCTGTTTCTTGTTCTAGGACAATTTCACCCAGTGAATCATGGATAGCATTTCTATGGCATCATCAATAAAAACTTTCTATTGATGTTCTGTGCTGTTCCCTGCTCTAGCTGCTGTGAAAGGGCACAGCTTATTATGGAGTGATATATTAAATAATGTTATGTTCCCTACCCTATTGCCACAGAGGCAGGATTTGCTCAATATAGAGGCAGCCTAGAGGATAAATAATTCTGAAAACTCTTGCAAAATTGTGACCATCAGAAAGAGAAGAAACTATTTCAACCATAAGTCTGTTGACACAAGGACAACTGGGATGAAATTAACCTTGGGTAATGGAAACTAAAAGAAACTTTCTAGCACATCAGTAGAACAATGAAGTCTTGGTGTTGCTGAGGCAAAAATAGGCTGCTGCTATTCAAGAGGGAATTTGATCAGTTTTATTATTTTCTGCCAACACTGGCCAGTTGTTTTTGGTGACTTTGAAAGTTCTTTCCAGCCCACATTGTTTAGCACACAGTCATCCCTGCTACTGGAAGCCAATACATGCACTCAGACATAGGTAGGACAGTGTGCCACAGGTCACCAGCCCCAGGGTCGCATAACAAAGCAGCAAGGTCCCATGGCACAGTGTAGTCTCACAGAGCACTGTAAGAATAAAATAAACTGCTTTTTGCCAGAGGGAGAGGGGTGAGAGTATTGCTGACATAGAACAAATGGTTTCCACTTGTCAGGAATAAAATGAAATAAATGCTTGACTTGAACCTTTAGGACACAGAACAAGGATTTAGTTCAATTACAGTTCAAGGAGCTGAGACTGACCTATCTTTATGGAGTGTTGAACCTATATAAAGTAGTAGATTGAGGCAGAATTCAGCTGTACTAAGTCTTGAATGTGGTGGTCAGAGTTAAAATCACAGGAAATTCATCTTCTAGTAAAATCAAAGTATGGACATTAGTCTGGTCACAGTAATATCACTGGATAACTACAACCTGAAAGGTTGTATATGATTCAAGGATCTGCTTGTTCCAACCAAGTCCTGTGTAGTTCCAGCAATGACTTCCATAGAGCAAGCTAAAGAACTCAGAGTTTCTAAATTGTGATCAGATCTGTTGTTATTGCCAGATTATCTTTCCTGTTGCTTCATTAGTTTTGACCCCAGTTTGAGAATCTCCATCTCACAAATTGAATACATCATTTTTTGTATCTATTAAATACACCCAAGTGATAGTCTCTTCTCCTATTTTGCTGTTCCAGAAGATTTAAAATGCCAGTACTCTGTGACCAAAGAAAATCTGAGTGAATTTGTCATGAAACTGCTATTTTGGGGATCCTGAAAAGTGGACAGATTTTATTCACTTTGGTCTAGAGGATAACAATGTCTGTGCCTTGACTTGTTCCACATTACTTCAAATTTGTGTGTGGTTTTCAACTTGAGTACCAGATAGCCTCGAAGACTTCATCCAGGAGCACTTCTGGGAAACCTAAGCAAGCAGATACTAGGAAAATATCCAGGCTTTGGGCCACTGCTCAAACACTGCATCCTTGCTTAGTTCTCAGGCCTCCTGTTATCTTGTTATTCATTCACATTGGAATAAATCTAGTAAAAAGCAGGATTAATCATCTGTTATCCACTCCTCCAATAAAATAGTGTTCATTTGCCCACTACAACTCAGTTCTACAGAGTAAATACTCATTTGTCCTGCACATTTGAAACTCATCACAGATAGTATTTTTTCCCTATGAAATCAGGTGCTTTTATCAAGAGCTAAATGAGCTGGCAGTTTCTGAGCTTTCCTTTTCCTTTCTATCCTTGCATTTTCAAGCCCAGATGGTGTGCCATGTAACATACTGCTCTTTTCAGCCTGCTGCATGGAGTCTAAGAAATAGAGGGTCCAGACTAAATGAAGGAAGATCTGCCATAGTTTATAATGAATCCCACACTGCTGTGTTCTGAGTCCAGGCATAATGGTGGCAGAACTGGTGGTGCAAATGGAATTTATTCTTCTACAAAATCCTGGGTAAGGTGCAGCTCAGACCTATTTCCCCCAGACTGTGAAGAAAACCTCTATTTTGGGTGAGAAAATTATTGTGGAGTATTAACACGATATGGTTGCTCTGGCAAAATGTTGCTGGTTCCCATATTACAGGAATGTGGGACAATGTTGACTGGTTGTTCCCTGTATATCTACAAATAAAAAGGATTTGAAAAGTAGCAGGCACACATCACATCAGTGCTCCTGAGCAGACATTCAGTCCAAGGAACAAGCTGTCCCTTAACAAAATAAAAAGCATTGTGGCTACAAGTGTATTTAACCTGCCAGAAAGGTAAAAGTATGGCATTGTCTCAAGTGCTTACTTCTTCGGGGTATAAAATGTGGAATGATATTAACTTTCCCAAATTACAAATCAGAGTGTTACTATCTGGGAATTGCTTCTCTGCTCTTATTCCAGTCTTCATCTGCTGTTTTTTATAGGAACTGCCAAGGCCCGATCCCAACACTTGCTAGACCATCCTTTATTCAGTGGTAGAAGGTGTTTCATATCCTTTAGCCTCACAAATGTAATTGACAATTTTTCCAAGTTAATGAATAAAGTACCTGTTATTATATGTATTTCTCTCCTAGTGGAAGGAAATAGTGTTATCTGCTTCATGCACATTCCTCTGCACCACATTGTTTGAATAGCCCCAAGCACAATTTTATTTTTAATAACACAATAATAATAATAATTTCAAAAGACTGTTTCTCCTTGGCTGCCTGCAAGACATAGTTTGAGCTTTGCAGTTTTACTGCTTGCTTGAAAGTGAACAGTTTGAATTAGATTTCAGGCACATCACAGTTTATGCAATATGTTTTCATCTTGATGCGTTGTAGCAGCAAGTAGAGGAACATCTTTAACAGTATGTTCTTTTAGAGTACCTTTTATCCACTGCTCTCCTGATCCTTGAATAACAGATTAATTTTCTCTGCGTCCCTGGAAAGAGGAAGGCAGAGACTTAAGGGGAAGGTGAGGGGACAGGTAACAGTGGCTTTTTGCTTCCTTCCCTGGCTTCCATCTCCTGTTGCATAGGTGTTCAATAGATACCACCTGGGACTGCGTACAGAGGATGAGGCTGGCTCAGCTGTATGTCACAGGCAGGGGACACAAAGCCTCCCTTCATGACTGGGGTTGAATCAACAAAGCTGTGGTTTCAGCACAAAGCTCAGCTTCCTCAAAAGTTGGTTCATACTCTGAGCATGGCCCCACACAGTTACCGAATTTCCTCTCACAGTTATTTCTTCTGTGAGATTGGAAATCTTCTCAGTGGCAGTAAATTGAAAGCACCATCACAAAGCAAAGGAAAGGAAACATCTAGACAAAAGAAGAAAATCACACACATACTCAAAGCTTTCATTTTCTTGAAGTAATGATATTTCAAAAGGTCTCTTTGTTTGTTTGTTTGCTTGTTTGTCTGTTCAAGTTCCCTTGCATACAAATCTGATCCATATTCTTTGTTTTCTCATTACCCTAGTTTGTGTATGCATATATACAGTATATACACACATGCATGCACATGCTTCATATAAGCAAAGACATCAAGCTTTATCTTTGAAGANAGCACTCTGAAGCCTGGGAAAAATCAGAAGTCTCAGTGGATGACAAGGCAGTAACAGAATTCCCTGAAAGCGTTTGGGCACTGTCTGAAGTTGTAGCTAGCCCTGTGAGTTGGGAATTGATATTTTGTGAGTAAATACTTAAAACCTCTTGTAATTCACCACTGCCTTCTGCCATAAGCAGAAAGGAGCTCCTTGAGTCCATCTAGTGGGCAAGCAGGGTATTGACTGCAAGCGGTGTATTGACCGCAGGAACCTTCTCTTCCAGTTCAATTCATGTTATATATTATTACTACTTACTTCTAGATCCTGTGTTATTATCGGTATAAAGTTTCCATGACCATCTGAAGAACTGAAGGTCGGAGTGGTGAGAGTTCTGAATATTGAATATTAATAAACAATATTAATAATTGAAAATCATATATTGCATCAATTAATTACCCCTCCATAACAGAAGAAAAGACAGTAAGCCAATTTCCTAGAAGAAACTATTAATTATTACAAAAGTTGTTACTACTGGGAGCATTTAATCTTAATTAAAGACAACTTGTGAAGACAGATGAAACAATTAATTCTGCAACTATATTGGTAAAATAAGTCTCTGTTAGAAGCCACCACTCATTTCTACAGTTTCCTTTAGTCCAAGTGATTCCAGTGAACTCTGGCACTTTTTGTTGGATAGCTTTTCACCTTTTCTCTTCGAACGGTGGCCTTCAGAGGTGCAATTTAGAGCATGTCAGCACTGCTGGGTCTCTCAGAGGCATATAGAAAGAAAGCTTGAATAATTACAGGGAGGTCTCTGCATCAGTGGCTCCTTAGCAGAATAGACACTGTAAGCAGTAAACAGGCAAGAAAGCTGAAGTTCTTCCCAAAGCCCCACAGCAGGTTGTTGGCAGAGCTGAGACTACCTTTCAGGTGACCCTTGAAAAGGGTCAGAGTTTTGGCAACTGGATCATCCTTTCAGATGCACCTACACAAACCTCATTATCTCACTTGAGGTTGCAAAGAACCACTTACTCAGCAGCACAGAGCTGCAGCGATTGTCCTGTTGTTAAGTATAGAAGAGCCAGGATTTACCTAGAGGAGAGGAAGATTGCATTTTGTATTTAATTTTAATAAAGAAACTAGGGAACATTTTACCTCGTTGTTTAATTTGATCAAAGCAGCTTTCTGTTTGTTAATTTACCTCAAACATCTGCCATTAGCAGAAATTTGTCTCTCATGTCAGCTCCCTCTCTCTGGCTTTCATGAAAGGGTTATTACAGCTCAAAATTTGCCAGAGCCTTGTTAGTCTGACAGACTGCCTTGTATTTGCCCAAAATGTGTCTAGTAAGAGCTGTCAAGGCTGCCAAGAGTTCAAATGCACAGCCTGGTAATTTAGTGGAAAGCACTGAAGAGTCTCTGCCAGTTAGAGAACGTTTGAGGTAGTTCAGTAGACTTTGGTTTAGTACGGAACTTGCCAGGACAAGCCTGACAAAGCAGATGAGATATGGTCTTAGAAATGTGTTAAATCAAACCATAATGCAGTAAATTGCGAGGAGGATGGCACAAGTGGTTAATCAGCTGCCAGGAATTCATGCCCAGTGTCTGAGAGGTAGTCAGATCGATGACAGAAATGTGTGATTGGGTAGCATGGGGTACACTGCATGTATTTATGTGAGTGGAAGTGCTTGCAAAGGGTGCAATAAAAATCCTATTTGCATACAACTTTAGCTCTGCCCAGACACTATCATCAGTCAGCATGACCACTCAGCTGATGGTGTTATTAAAGGGCTATCTTGGTTAATCTTCACTTTATGTTTGCACACTTAGTCAAACAGTGTTCTGGTAGATCTGTCAGCTCCCTGAAAGCAGGGAGCTAACGAGCTTCTTGAGATCAGCACCTGTACGTATGCAAACATGAAGAGCAGGAGTGTGTTTGTTCTCTATCTGACTCCAAGCTGCAGCTTTAGGTCTATTAATCATGCTCAGCACCTCAAAGGCTTTTCTAGCTTGCTCATTGCCTGACCCAGAGGAGAAGTGCTTTAGTGCTTGGCACTGAAAAGCCAAAGCTTCTGTATTTTACTCTTAGCTCTGCAATTAATTCACAGCACAGGCCTGAATAATCTGTTAGGAAATTGCCATCTAGAGGGACTTTGACAGGCTTGATAAGTGGGCCTGTGTGAACTTCATGCAGCTCAGCAAGGCCAAGTGCAAGGTCCTACAGGTGGGTTGAAGCAATCCCAAGCAGGGCTACAGGCTGTTGCCTGGATTGAAAGCAGCCCCATGGAGAAGAATTTAGGCATGTTGATTGGTAAGAAGCTCAATGTGACCTGGTAATGTGAACTTGCAATCCAGAAAGCCAACCCTATCCTGGGCTGCATCAAAAGAAATGTGACTAACAGTTTGAGGGAGAGGATTTTTCCCTTCTACTCCGCTCTTGTTGGACCCCACCTGGAGTACTGCATCCAGCTCTGAGTGCCTCCAACATAAACAGAAATCCAGAGGAGGGCCATGAAGATGATCAGGGGTCTGGAACACCTCTCCTGTGAAGACAGGCTGAGAGAGGTTGGTATTCAATCTTCAGAAGACAAGGCTGCCAGGAGACTTTATAGCAGAAACAGGATGCTGTAGATAAACCTTTATGAAGTCTGAAGTCAGACTTTCAGGAAAAGTGTCTTCTGAGATGATTTAGGGCAGGTAAATATGGTCCTTCAAAGTCTGTAGATCTGGCAAGTGCTAGACAGCATGAAATGCAGAAATACAACTGAGTCATCTGAATGGTGGAAGAGTGAAGTAGTCTTGAATGGGAGAGGTTTGGATTTATGCACGTAATTTTTACCTGCTTCCCATTGTGTGTGCTTATAGTTTCCTTAGAGACAGTGCCAAAACCAGAAATCAAAAATCATTACTTATGTACTAAGTAAGTTGTCTGATTTTCACTTGGACTTAGGAGACACATCTGGTCTATTTAAAAACTAACAAGATCATGAATGCAATGAAGTCATATGAAGATGAGTGTCCCAATTGCTACTCTTATTAATCCTGCTGTTCAGGTTCATGTTTAACAGGAGGCATATGCAAGGCTCATTTGATATCAAAACAGTGAAGAAACTCCTAATCTGTCACTGTCACAGACATCTGCAAGAGCCACCTGCATCACTGTTCAGTGCAGGGAGCAACTAAGTAGTGTGAAAAGTCACTGTGAGAGACACTGAGATATTGATTGTGCAATCTGTTTTCCTTGTCAAAATGGAATGAACCTGTCTCAGAGAATCCAATTTCTCTACATCTCACCAGCTCACAACAGGAGGCACAAGATGCCGCAGTGCTTTGGAGATATGTTGCAGTCAATGAGCTCTGCTATAAAGTAAACATGCCTCCTGCCCTCGACAAGTCAGTCCTGGACAGCAGAATAATGCTTGCTTGTCCTCTGTGCAGCACAGAGAGCTCATACTGAGACCATTTCTCCTGATACTGGCCTCAGATGCCTTCCAAGATGTAGAAACTCAGATCTTATCCCAGCTTTTACAGTGAACTCATACTACCATTATACTTAAATATCTCCACTTCTACAGCCTGTGCACAGTAAATCAAACAGCACCAGTGTACATTCACAGGCACTTGAGTGCTGTCATACACACACTGCTGGAATGGCTCCTAGCACAATCTTGGCTCCAACAAGCTAGAACACTCCCAGAGAATCCTCAAGCCAAGCATAAGAAGGGGACCTCTCCCAGTAGGTAGTCTGTGTGTTTTTCCAGTAACCCATTCTGTTCCTGGGGAATAAAATGGTGTCAGATGCACAACTTTCCACACCACCCTGTTTCAGCTTCAGAGAATTGTCCCGATTATGGTTAATTTTCAACAGTACCGAAACCACAGAGTTTGACTGGCTTATTGGCAGGGTCAATTCCCAAGCAGTTTCTCTTTGGAGGGAAAGTCAGTTGATGATTGACTGGTGATACCTGCAAAATAATGTCCCAAGTGTATCTCCTGGTGCTTTGAGTTTAGTCAAAAACTCCAACTGAATTGTAGGAATACCTTCCTTAGCTTCACTTCATGTCAGGTGGCTCCTTTTTGATTCATCCATTGCCCCTCTTGCTGTTGTGGAAGAGGGGAACTGCAACCCTGGCTCTGGACCTTGGTCATTTACTCTGGTTGGTTGTTACCAGAACCATATCCTTCAGAGAAAGACATAGGAAATGGCAGAATATTTTGACTGAGCAATTTCCATCTCTGGTTGTCTCATTAAACTCAAAGGCTGCTCAAAATCCTGAAACAAAATCCTGACTTTCATCTCCAGCACTCTAGGAAAGTCAAGCAAGGTGATCATTACCTGCAGCAGTATGCAGAAGGCTGGATTTTCCACCCATCTACCACACAAATCACTTCACCTCTCCTTTTCCTGTCTTGCTTTAGTTAGACACTCTTTAGACCAGTGAGCATCTTTTCTTACATACTTGTCATAATCCTGCTGCAAAGAGGGTGTGTAATATTGCTGTAATAAGATAGATATTATCACCTATGATGATATATATCATAGGCTCTAGAGAGGAAATATGTTTAACTGCTATTGTAGCATTTAGTAGCTTAATTATAACAATGAAATCTTCATGTACCAGAGTAACTACAATCACATGAATTTCACCTTTCAGTATAAACTATGTTTTGTTTTATCTGTATTTTATTTTCACTTAATTGTTTTGGTCAGTCAAGTGCTGAAAGTTCAATGGTCTATCTCCTTTCCTGAGAGATATTTCTGCAAAGCAAAATGCCAGTATTTCCAATCAGTTTCATGAGTACAGTAGAGAACATAATGGTTATGTAGTTATTTTGAGTAATCAGGGTGCAGTAGTCACTCAAACTAGAGAGTTAAATAAATGCCACCTAGTAGCCTTGTGAAGTAGCCTACATCTTTAATTTTGTGGCGATGAATTGAAAACACTAAAGTGAATGCCACTACAAGGACTGGACCTGGCAAGTACAGAGCAAGACCTCAAATGTTTTTGCTTGCTTTTACTCATGTAAAGCTGCAGGCTGAATTGAACAGGGAGCAGGCTGCCTTAAGCACATCACAGGATAAAGCTTTTAAGCAAACCTTTAACACAAGTTACAAAGATTCACCCCTTACTGTTGTATCATGAGAAGAAATAGACACAGAAAGTGAAGACATGTTCTCATTCCAGTCTGACCTCTTTTTAACAGTGCTTCAGCTACCTTTGCTTCACTTTATTCTTCATCTGCCATTTACAAACTCTGAAGTCTGATTTTCCCCTTGTTTCAATTCTCTATTTAGTTTGTTTAGTAATGCTAAGATGAAAGGGTGCTTTGGATAGTATCAGAGATCTGGTAATCCAGATCTCTGAACTGAATTCCTCTGTTGATTACATTTTCTTTAAAACTATGCATTAAAAGAAAAAAAAAAGACCCTATAAAACTGTTTAGGACTGTTTAGCAGTTCACCTTTGCAGTTTTATAGCCCCATTGATTTTTCAAACACTGCCTCATCAGCTATCTAGTCTATAGGTGTAGCTTTTCTCCTCTTCCTCTCAGAGTAGGACAACAATACTGTTATCCAACACTGTCAGCATATTAGATACTTCAGAGCATCCCATTCAGAGGAGTTTCCAATCAACATATGTCTTGAAGAGTTTGTATTCCTGAAGACTGCAGAATCTTACAGTCAACCTTGTCCTTAATTATAACAGCTCTAGCAAGGACTGTCATCTCAACAAGAGAGAGAGATGAATTTGTGTTGTTTCCCCTTACCCTCACATCAAATCTAGAGCTGATCATACCTTGATTTTTAGAAACAGACATCTCTGATATGACCAAAGAAATGGCTAGTGGCTTTTTCCTTGTAAGGAATAATTCAAATATGGGCTACAAACACAGACAAGAGAACTCTGATATTCTTCTAGAAACACAAATGTTCTACCTGAAAATTACGGAACGAGATAGTAACCTGTAGGACGTGACAATCTCTACCATATAAATAAAAGCCAAATAAAAAAGATCAGGAAGACTAAATTATATATGCAGAAAAATAATGCATGAAACAGTGGAGAATTATGAGCAAGATCAGGAGCAGCTCTGCTGTCCCAAGAAGGAGTTAGCTCACCTAGCAAAGCACAAAACTAGAAGCTGGGTCAGTTGGATGAATTAGTGAATTTTTCAAGAGGCTTGCTCTTAAAGTAAGAATGATGGTTTCCTCTGCCATTTGTCTCCTAGCAAAATCAAGCTTCATCACACAATTACTCTAGTCATCAGTTTTTGTTATTTTGGTTTAGCTTTAACCATGAATGTCTGCAACAAGCAGCTGTGCACAACTATGACTGACTGTCACCTTCAGTTTATGGGATTAGTCTGACCTTCAGGGAGGCCACATTCTAATTTTCGTCCCTGCTGTGAAGTGCAGAGTGGGAGCTACTGCTGTTCCTCTACCAGACTCTGCTGTTTCTTCCTTTGCCAGTAGACAGCTCTGACAAATTTTACAGAAAACTGTTGATCATCCTGGGGACACAGGAGTTAAATTTCCTCTCCCCTAGGATGAGTTTGGCAGATATATGCCGATTCTGTTTTCAGTTGTGCCATTTCTCTCCCAGGGCTTGCACAGCCACAGCTGTGAACAAGTTGCAGCCTTAAATTTTTAATGCTGGAGGCTATTCCTAGCTACCTCTTCAACATTACCACCTCCATTGCATCCTATAATGTACCCATGGAGATATCTTGGGTTCCACTTAATTGGAACACCATTTACATTCATCTGTCTGGTTTGTTTGTTCATTGAGTTCTTAAATGGAATCTTGCTGAGGCACAGTAACAAGTGTATCTTTGCTTATCTGGTTTGGAAAAAAATATTTAAACCACATTATCTGCAAACTCTTGCAAAAGAAAGATGAACAAAAGAGTTCTTAACTCAGGATAAAAGATATTCAGTTAATAAGGAGGAAAAATAATACTGTTTATGAATGACTGGATGAAAAACAGTTGCTGTGATCAGTTTAATGTGATGAGCTGAGCTCAGAGTATTGTTTTCCAGGGTATTGTACAAATATAGAACAAGAAGCAGCCTCTGAGCTGAAGATTGAAATAGAAAAAAGGTAGACAAGGCATTGAAATTGTCCTCAATTTACAGGACTGAGGTAGAGAGAAGGTAACATTGCACTGAAAGTCTTGGAAAACCTAACAACCGATAATATTTTTTGCCAGTTAAAGTCCTGTGCTTTAAACTAAACAGTATCTATCTGATTTGCAAAACCTCCATGTATCTATATCTTCCTCAGTTAGGAAGCAAGCTCATATTTATTGGAGCTTCACATAAAGAAGACATTTTTAGGAAAAAGAACACAGTCCTCTCTATATGCAATTCTGTGAGTTAGATTTTTTTTTTTCCTTTTTTTTTTTTTTCATATATTCCTTGGTTACTCATTAACTAATCAATTTCTGCCAGGAGACAAGGTACTTCCTAACACTGGTTTGAGTCAGTGGGTACCACTGAAAAGACTGTCTCTACCCTACTGCATCCACCCTCTAAGTGTTTATAAGCATTGATAATATTTCCCTTCAGTCTTCTCTTCTCCAGGCTAAAAAAGCCTCAAGTCCCTCAGCCTTTAAGAGAAGTTCTAGTCCCCTAATCACCTTCGTATCTCTTTTTTGTACTCTTTCAAGCAGGTCCCTGTCCTTCTTGCACTGGGGAAGCCAGAACCGGACACAGTACTCCAGGTGAGGCCTCACCAGGGCAGAGTAGAAAGGAAGGAGAACCTCCCTCAACCTGCTTACTACACTCTTCCTGATGTGTCCCCGGATACCATTTGCCTTCCTGGCCACGAGCTGGCTCATGGTCATCCTATTGTGCACTGGAACTCTCAGGTCTTTTTTCACAGAGCTGCTTTCTAGCAGGTCAGCCCCTAGCCTGTACTGATACACGAGGCCATTCCTTCCCAGGCGCAGGACCCTACACTTGCCCTTGTTGAACTTCAGAAGGTTATTGTCTGCCCATCTCTCCAGCCTGTTCAGGTCTTACTGGATAGTAGCACAGCCTTCTGGTGTGTCAGACACCCTTCCCAGTTTTTTTGTCACCAGTAAACTTGTTGAGGGTACCCTGTATCACTTCTTCCAGGTCGTTGATGAATATGTCAAACAGGACCAAACTGAGTACTGACCTCTGGGGGACATCACTTGTTATGGACCTCAAGTCCAGGACTTCTGTCACAACATNTCAACCCAGACCCCAAGGTCCTTCTCCTCAGGGCTGCTCTCCAGCCATTCCTCACCCAGCCTGTATTTGTGCTTGGGATTGTGCCTACCCTGTTGTTGACAGCGGCTACCTGCCATCAGGAGTGCTGGGTTCAATGTTTGGTTTAGATATATTTGCATACATTTCATGTTATCATTGTTAATTCATTTAAGTAGTTTTAATTTTCTTTTCCAGTTCACTGGTCTTTTCCCTTTATTTCTTTTCTCTTCCTTTTGAGAAGGGAAAGGTGCTGGTAGAGAGCATCTGTCACTTTTTCAGTGGCTAGCCCAGCCCTAACCCTTGACATTTATTCATGTTGGAATAAGACTACTCCACAATGGGAACCAGAGAAACTTACTATTGAGTGGGAGAAATAAAACACTGTTTCTTCTTATGTGACATTGTTCAAAGTCAATAGGAGCTCTTATTTTAAAAGAATTTAACTCCCGCTATAGCCCTAGGAAGTGTCATCTTCTCAGCCTTGTAATAAAGCAAAGTACAAAAAAATCCTACTTTGATGACACTATTAAAAACAATGTTTGTATCATATTGCCCACACTTAAAATGAATAAGAATTTCACTGCAAAATCTCCTGGCAATTCTCCCTCCACTGGGAACATGCTAATGAGATATTGCCTTACTCTATTGCAATTTGAAAGACAGAAAGACAAAGTAATGCAGTCTTCCCATATATATATATATATATATATGTGTGTGTGTATATATATATATATATATATATATGTATTATTTATTTCGTTTTCAAGACACCCCACATATTAATGTTAACATAAACACAGTCTGAAGGAGAGCAGAAAAACTAGCTTCCAGACCCTGCTATTTCAGGAATAGTGAAGTTACAAATATAAATCCATTGAATAATCAGCTAGATCAGAATATAACCACTTCTTGTACCCTTCGCATGGCTGGTTTTACCATCTAGCAGACACAACATGGCTCAGTATCCACAAAAGTGATGGAATATAGATCATTTCAGCAGCTATCAAGTGCCCTCTGGTGTAGATGGACATACAAAGTTGCTTCTGCTGCTAATAAGAGGTGAAGGCTCTCCTGCTCTCAGGTTTGACACCACACAAAGACAGATGATGGAAAACTTCTGGCTCTGAGTTATTGATAGCTGAATGGAGGTCCATACTCATAGATTATACTCTCTCAGTAAAAAGGTCACTGAACCAGGATGGATGGGGCAACAAATGCTCTGTCAGCTACTGGCATTCATATCTGATGATTAAGGGATGAGCGCCTGAACTTCGGGAGACAAGCATACAAAGG
This sequence comes from Ramphastos sulfuratus, assembly GCA_013399055.1. Lineage (NCBI taxonomy): Eukaryota > Metazoa > Chordata > Aves > Piciformes > Ramphastidae > Ramphastos > Ramphastos sulfuratus. Next base: position 282,484 of record WBNM01000955.1, on the reverse strand, counting down.
CATTTTAAATGGGATGTAAAGAGAGTTTTGCTGAAATACATTGTGGCTTCATTCCATTTTTCCACATCTGTCAGCCCGAAGTCCTGTTTGTTATCTCATCCGGCATCTACTTTCCTGTCAGACTTCTTTAAGGGCTCTGATAAGCCTTGATGCCTCCTTCCTCTTCAAATGAGAACACAAAGCCTTTTCTAAGAGACTTGGGAGGCAGCACATATACAGTGAAGTATCACCTCAATGTCTATTGTCTCACAAATAATAATGCCAGAAGCATTATGGAACCTGGCCAAAGGAAGCTGTAATACCAACCTTGAAAAAAAGTAGACAAAGCGGCTTTCAGCAACACCAAGAAATGTTTCCTTCCATATGAAATTATCCTCTTTTGCCTCCATTAATGCAGAATATATTGCAGCGAAGTCTGCTTAATTTCACATCATATCCAAGCAACAGCACTATTCATAATTACACATGATTAGATGTGTTAAAAGGTGGAAAGTGAAAGCTTTGCATGGAAATTTTTGAGGTTATTTCAGCATAGAACTTACTAGGAGTGTACAAATATAATCAAAACTGAGAGGAAATAAGGAAACAGTTTGCATCTTTCAACTAAGTTCATGTGCACTTCCTGCAGATTTTAGCTCTCACATCTTGGAAGCATACATTTGCAAACACATTCACCTAGTTTCCACCAGTTGTAGAAAACCTGAGCAACCAAAGGTGTGGAAACAACTTCAACATGGGCACTGGCTTCTCTGCTCTTTTGAAAGCAAAACCTGTGTCAGGAGGTCTTTCTGAAGTTGCAAGGCATTTACAACATGTCAGAAACAAGCATACTATTAATGTGGCTTTGTAAGCAAATTGTTAAACTACAGTGATACAACACTTTACAACTCTCTAGACATACTCAGAGTGGAACCATAATATTTTCAGTCAGAGATTTGTGCTGGAAAACCGTCTTGATGTTGGCAAACATCTGTCATGTTTTTTCTCCTGCTTTTTGTTTCTGAGCTCAAGAATCTTATTGGTGGATCTGAGAAGACTTGAATTGGAATCCTAGCTATATTGTAAGCTACCTTTTTGATATTAATGTAATCTAATTTTCTGATGTTAGTTACTCGGTTCACGATAACCCATTTTCCTTATCTGCAGCATTTTCTCTATGACAAAGTGCTGAGCACAAAGCATAGCCATCATTTATAAATTGAAATGATTGTCATCCCCTTTTCATTGAGATAAATTACATCAGCCAGATCTTTATTCTCTTTATTCTCTTTATTTTATTTTATTTTATTTTATTTTTAGTTTCATCTTATCACTCTTTGACAAAGTACTTCAGTATTGATCTCATGCATGTTGTAGAATTGTTTGCAGAATCATGATGTCTTAATTGTGTGGTAAAATGAGGTCACAAAAGTAGTGGTGATTGAGGCTCCAATCAGACATCTTGAAAAAATAATACATGCAGCCAATTCATTCTGCAAAGTACATTCAGTAAATGAAGTAGTAGTGAACATACTAATCAAATTTGATGAAAGGTGAGATTCCAGCTGAGCCAGTACTCCAGAGCCCAGCCTATGGCCAGCCCTACTACTACATTGACAAGCACAGTTCAGCACAGAAAAGTGGTTCATGTTGCAGTAATTTCATTATAATTAACAACTGGCCCTATGATGAAGCCTTGCATATTAAAAATTAAGTTGTTGCAATTAATATTGTAAATGTTGCCAAACATGATGAAAAAATATGGAAGGTTCTTTTAATTTATATATAGACATGCAAGGAAAGTAGAGTTTAACCCTCTGAATTATTGTATCATGTCTCAAGCATGAACAAACATATATACTTATTTCTACCGTACAAATTGACTGTGAACTTTGTAGACAAGGTCACTTTCATTAGAACCAATTAGAATAGAGATAATCTACTAGAGCTCTTTGATGAATGAACAAAAACCAACCAACCAACCAACCAAAAACCCAAAAAACAAAAAAAAACCAAACAAGTTTATTGTTAAGCATTAAATAATTTTCCTGTCAAGCAGGCTGATGTTTTAAGGATGAATTAAGAGGCTTCCAAGAAGCATTTTACATTGAGGAAGCTACTTGACTATCTTAAATTTAAAAATAATGATAAAGACAAACAAACATAAAAACAACCCACAACAAGCAAACAAATAAAGAGGGAAAAAACCCACAAAGGATGCATAGGATTCTCCACAAAACAATAGTGTTTGCAAACCAGGCAAAAGAAGCCTAATGAATACACTCAACTATTGAGAGCCATAATGCATTAAAATTTCCACTGAAGTGCTCAGCCTCAGCCCAGCTATCCTGTTCCCAGTAATCTATAAAGCTATTTAAATATAACTTATATTGGTTTATTATTTTACCTTTAAGAAGAGCAGTTTGACACCTGAGTGATTTTCAATTTTGCCATTCAGAATACAAATTAAGTCTCTAACGACTAGCTTAATTTTTACAGCCTGTAACATGTATTTGGTCTGAAAGATACCCCTGGTAATATGAGGCTTTAGATTACTTTGATAGTTCAGCAAAAGTTGAATACAGTTCAATGCCTTCTCACAATCATATTGTGGCTGATTATGTGGCTGCATTTTTTTCTGGACATTGCAGTATGTAATTTACAGCACATTTCTTTTGTGGGGTTTGAAAAGGCAGAGATCTCCAAACTGTAGGGTTAGGAACAACTTTTACCTGTATTTCTTGTGCCACAGACAGGTTGCAAGTGGATGAGGAGTTTTCATTAAACCTCTCAAAAAATGTGTATTACTATGGGAAAGAGCACTCAACTGGAAAAAAAACCCCTATGTATGTGCTTGCAGCTCTGTTAGTGGGAACTGCTATTCAAAATGTGGAATTGACTGGGTTTGAAATGGCCATACAGAGCTAAGATGTTCACAGAATAGAACTCCTCATCTCCCTCCTAGGTATTTTTGAATCTACAGATTTAAATAAGAATTTTTTTTATGCAACTCTGGAAAAAAATTGGTTCACGATTAATTAGGCTCTTCTCAGCTACAGTACATACTAGATGCCTTTGAATGTACTGACTAGATCACAGACTCCGAATGGTCTGGGTTGGAAGAGACCTTGAAGAGCATCTAGTTCCAATTCCCCATTTATGGACAGGGACAGCTTCCGCTAGATAGGTTGCTTGAAGTCCCATCCAACCTGGCCTTGGACACTTCCCACAACTTCTCTGGCACCTACAACTTCTCTGGGCAACTTATTCCAATTCCTCACCACCCTCACAGTGAAGAATTCTTTCCAATATCTGATTCAAGAAGATACTTTGTTCAGGCACTGGCAGATTAGGATGAAAGGCAGAACAGACAGAGTCCTCCTTGGACATCAACTATTGAAAGAGAGATCTTGACCCTTGTGATTCCTCAGATTTATACTGAATATGACACAAGCAGAATGGAATCCCTTGTTGGTCAGTTTAGGATAACCTGTCCTGTCCACTCCTCCCTGCAGGTGATGACCTTTTACTCTGCACCCTCTACTTAGTATACAAGATTTAGCAGTAACTTTGGTCTGCACACCAACCCTTGGTGCTAACTATAAAAATGGAACATTATCACTGCAGATAATGTCTGCCATTAAAAATGTCTGCCATTAAAAATGTGTTTACTTAGAAAAGACTAAGCTAAAATGTAGAATCACTGCACAGAATTAGTTCTATCCCAGCTCAAACCAGGAGTATATCTCAGACCAGAAAGAAAGTCTGCAGCAATAAAAGTCCATTTTGGTTTATGTTCAATCCCTTTTAGACCACTCTCTCACCAAACAAGTATTGACAGCATAACACACAGGGGTTGTTTACTTCCTTTTCTTTCTTTAGTATGAAGAAAAAAAAACTCAGGTAAGCAGAACTGTGAAAAACCTCTGTATGCTTTTGTTGAATGGATTTAAATGTTTATGATAAAAATGAAGTCACTTATTTTCAGATCTAGTATTGGAAAATACAAACAAGTTCTGTTAGAGAAATAGTTTGAGGAAAAGATGTAGAAGGGGGATAGAGAAAATAGAAAATCTATTTTTTCTTATATATTTGTAAACCTCAATAATTTCTTACAGACTCTGAGCTCCTGAAACACTCAGCTTTTCCTAAAGCATACTGAAAATTATATCACTTTTCCCTCCCAATGGTTTGGATTTTAGTAGCTGACATCTGTTGCTAGTAATAGATGCAATAAAACTATCCATGTCAAGAGAGTCAAACCCTTATGTTTATTGCTGTAAAGCAAAAAGATTTACAATTCGGTGTAAAAAGTTTTTATGTTTCGCAACAATTCATAAATTTGAAGTGTTTCTTAACTTTGAGACAGAAGCAATAGGAGATGACCCATTATTACTACTTTCCCTCAGTATATATAAAAAACAATTTTAAAAGGTTTTATCAGTTTTAGAGATGGTCAGGGATTATCTTTTGGCATAATTTTCAATGTAAAAGAGATTTTTTTGTTGAATTGTAGTTTTTCTACTCTTTATAAGGAAAACAGAAACGATAAATCTCCATACACTCACAAAAAAACAAAAAAACAAAAAACCAAAAAAAACCCCAACATTTGTAATTTCAGAATTAACTGAGAACATAAAATTACAGGAGAGCCTTCCAAGTAGTTAACAGGAAGGTTACAGTAACACCCAGAGTTCTGCTCAAAAAGCTCAGGCAATACTGATCTACATAGTAAAATTTATTTTTGCCACTAAGCTTGTTTCATGGATGTATAGTATTTATTTATTTATATATTTAAAATATCTCAAGTTTCTTGTTTATCTTATTTCTGAAGAAATCGTTTTTGAGGGAGAAGTTTAGTTTTTCTCTATGTTTAAAAATAATATGTATCATACCAATCTAAAATTCAGAGAAGTTAAGATTCACCATGATATGTTTGTTATAGAAATCTAGTCTGAAAGAAGGCATAGAGCTGTTCCCTATTCAAGGACATGTTTCATTAACCTTTTTAAGATCTACCTCATTTTTATCAATTGCAAAATTATGTGTATGTAAACTCAGTACAAATAAATGCATTGATGCAGCTGGTCAAAAGCCATCAGCTCAGAGAAGTCAGCTCTTGCCAAGACAATACTGAAGGTCTGAAGCCGTGTGCTTGTTTCTGGAGGAATGAAAATGTCTCACAGTTATGTGCTGTTTGTCTTCTGGATAACAGAAAAATTGTTGCTTTGCTCAGCAGTTACTGTTCCAGACCTGGATTGTTAGTCTGGGCAGTGAATGTCCACTGTCAAATAGAAAACATGAATGCAGGGTTCAGTTCATGATGGCAGAAGATGTTAAGAGTTGGATTTGGGAAGGACTTGCCAGCTCCCTTTAGTATTTATTGCCAGATATAATATTAAAAAAGGGCTTAGCCCAAGTATGATCTCTAAAATAAAGCCAGAGTATGGACTGAGTTAAAATTGCACTTGTTTACCTTAGTAACTGAGATATCTCCTCCTGGTGCTTGAGCCTTCTCTTTTATAGTGTTGACAACAAAAGGAGTTTCTGACAAAGAGTTTTCTCTGAAAGCAACCTAGTTGCAGATAGTTTATTCTTCCCATGTGCACATCAGCAATCAGCAGCTAACACTTGATAGCAGCCTTTTACTGGAGAAAGCAACGGGGAGGTGAATGACACATTTTCATGTCAGCCTGACTGGGAACCTGCTTTGTTTTAAAGAAAGCACCTCTCCAGATTGGGAAGTCACTGAAAGCGGTGAGGCTGGGAAAACACATCAGGGGTAGCCTCTCATTCCAGCTGCAATTTCTGAGTTCAAAAAAGGGGGGTATTTTTCTACTAAAAGTAGGTGTATCTTTGCTGATTTAGTTTTTCTTTTTACCCTAAAGGGGCCAAGATTATATTCATGCTCCTCTTTTTCTTCTGGATGTGGGATTGGACAGGACATGGTCCAGCAGCCTTTGTCGTTCACATCGTGACGCTGTCTGACTCAAGAAGTCCTGGGGCGCCATAGGGGTGTGGGGTAGGACTGGGATAGGCTCCAGCATGTGCTTTATTCCAAATAGTCATAGCACCAGTGCTTCTAGTGCTGGAATATACTGGATAAAAGCTAGATTGAGTATGTCTCTGATGCCACCACCTATTCCATTCTGGTTGTCAAGACTTCATGTAGGACATGATTGTTGTCCATAGGAACAGTCTATGGAAACAAAAATAACACTTTCTAGAAGACTTTAGGAGCTGGCATGAGACTACTCAAAACCAGAGAAATGAGAATTTGAGTACAAGGGAATGAAAGAGTCTAATGTGGGTGTGCAAAGAGAAAATGTTGGGAGAGAGATGCTAAACTTAATGTCACAAGCTTGCCAGATAAAAATCTCACTGTACTTTAAGAGTCCAGTGGCTCTTGGATCCTTATGTTAGTGGTCCACCCCACAAGTGTTGGTAAGATTCTTTTGGGGAAGTAATGTTGCAGTCATCCTGAAAGCAGTGTGGTATCAGCAGAAAATCAGGGCTTTGTACTGCAGTCACAATTAAGGTACATTCTGCTGTGATCAATTTGCACTTAATGATGCATTTATTTGTAATAAAATTCAGAGGCTATTAAATATTCTTATGAGTTGACACATTTCAGCTCTCAAGGAAAGGTGGCATAGTATGTGCCTTTTGGGGGAAAATGCAAATAGTGAAGGTAGAAAGCCATGAGACAAGAAAAAGACTATAATGTTACTGGGCATTGTAAGTACTTTCTGTACTGATCATGAGAGTGCTGAGTTAGGAAAATGGTAGTTAGAAAGTTCTTCTGTTAATTAGAAATGCCCTTCTTGCCTCTGTACAGTAGTATTCCCTTGAGATTTCTGTGCCACCAGGCAAGGCTTTTATGAAGTCATTATGACATACAAATAGACTGTGCTAAATTAAATTAACTAATGCATCATATGAACATTTTCAGCTGCTTAATTTTTTCTGGTAGCGAGTTCTAATGAATGTCTAATCAGCAAAGTCAAAACATCTGAGATGTCCAAATCACTGGGAAAGGTACGACACAAAATTCTTCTTAATGTGAAGGACACATAACACCAGTTTCTATGGGATGAGAATTTTGTTCAGCATACTGCTTCCTTTAGCCCAAATCATGCCTATGAATCACACTCCTGGAGTGTTCAGGCAGGAAAGTTTGGACATGAAGTTTCATTTTTACTCTAAAGTGCTAATATGTACATTTCAGAATTGATAGGAGTTTGATCTAGTGGCCCTTGATTGACATGAAAAACATTTCTGTCATCTTGCATTTTCTCCATGGAGATAAGCAATGTAGATGAGGGCAGATAAAAATCAAATGTGGTCATCAACTAATTTGGACATGCAGAGTTGACTCACTTTTCCTGCCCTGGAATACCAAAAGACATTATCTCACTTTCTGGCAAGGGGAAAACTGAAATGAATTACTGAGACAGATTAAAAACATTAGCTTGAGCAGGTGCAGAAAGGGTAGGTATAAACATCACTCAACTGTTGAATATTTGTTTACACAATTTGTATTTTTTTTTCCCTATAAATGCTTGAAGTTCGTAGGGGCAGAATGTTTTCAAAGACCATCAAATTTCAATCGATAAGGAACAGAGTAAGCTGAAATAAATGAAACCACAAGCTTGTCCCAGTGCTCTTCTAAAACTTAATCCCATTTGAACTGAAATGCTGAGGTTGAAAAATTTCTATTAATTAGCTTTCTTTGCACTTTTGGGTCTCTTTCAGACTTCAGGATTCTTGCATTGCTTTTAAAGAGTTTCCATTATTTGGGGGGAAAAAAAAAAAATCCAATGTGCTGAAATGCTAAGGGAAGCTAAGATAGATGAGACTCTCCATTTAATTCTGTGCTCCTGGCTAAAAGCTGAGGATACAGAGAACAAAACTATTGACAACATAGTTTTATACAACAGAAATTAGAGTTAGATGTGTTTACAGACACCTCTCTCATAAAGCAATCAGAAGAGGGAGAATTTCACCTCAGGAAAACAACACTGAATCAGGGCTGGTTTTATTTCTGCATCAATCGCGAGAAAGCAGTGTGGTGAGTGAGCTGAAAATACAATGTGCAGGATATCTCCTGGATTTCAGTGGTGCGTGTTTGGGGAAGCTGATGTTTCTCTTATGTGAAACAAATTCTCTGAATTTATAACATAAACAAATCCATTTTCTGTGAAGTCTGAAGCACCTTTGGTTCTAGCACTGCTCTCCTGGTTGCTGGTCTTTGCTGAAGGAACAGAAAAAGGAGCAGATTGAAGCCAGTCCTTCAAGTCTTCTGTATTAATGCCAAGAGCATTTGCTAAATAAAAAAGCGTAAGAGTTCTATTTGGCCCTAACACACTGTTTGCATTGAAGTTCCTTTACAGTCTTTGGCAGACTGGCAAGAGTTTTCATTTCAAGCTCTCAAGAAGCTGCATGGAGAGATGGGCTGCATTTATTCAGCCTCAGTTATGGGTTACTCATGTTTGCTCGCTTCTGGATAGTTTGAAACAGGTTACTGGCACATTCATGTCTATTTACAAGAGATTATCTAGAGCCCTTGTTGTTGCTCCTAACATCCACCTCCTGCTTATTTATCCCTGAAAAGCAGAATATTGTACCTTCAAACAAGAAGAGTCACATTTCCTAGAAATACATGCTGAGTTATTACAGGACATATACGAGTTTCTTTTTCCTGTGAGACTGCCTCTGCAATCTGCTATCCAATACCTTATACTGGGCACCTCAGTAAGGTGAAGCGGATGCTTCTTTTTTTTTTTTTTTTTTTCCTGTGGCATAGAGAAATCCAGATGCCAGGTGGAATAAGAGAATTCCACTAAAGAAATTTATTCTTCAGACATGTCACACAAGCAGAAGAAAATTGGATCATTTTGCCAGGTAGACTCATCAGGACATATTTGTCCTGATGGTGTCTCAGAGCAGGAGAGAACTTAGGTAGGACTGACCCTGGATGGAGAGGAAAGGTATGCCCTAAGCAGCCATTCTACTATCCTTTGACATGTTGCTGCTGTATATTTTGAGGATAGTGCCCTCTTTGTGCCACTTCTCTTTCATCTCCCAGCACCGTGATGGCTCTGGTTTTCATCTAGATGTAGTACAAGATCAGGATCTTCAGAGTTTTCCTTTTCCTGTGGTAATTAAAGCTTCATCGGTACTGAATAAAGATCTCTTTTCACCGTTATTATCTCTCTGCATTTAGGACAACTTCGTTCCCCAGTCTTACTTTGAGGAGTTCAGCCCATTGCAAAATAGAAATAAAAGGCTGAAAATCAAGGTCTTTTAGTATTTTTTCCCCTATTGCAGAATTCCTGTCCTGTGTAATCCAGTGACAAGAACCAATTCTTTGTTTCTTAGAAGTGAACTTTTGTTTTCATTTCATTCCTACTCCTGAACAAGCCATAAGTAAGTCTCCAAACATTTCCACCCTGTCTTGACCATTACCTGTGAAAATTAACTACATCTCTTCCCCCAGTTCATCAGTAGATGGTGGCAAAGAGTTCTTGCTCATCTGAGTTTCAGACCCCAGGGGCTACACAAATATGACAATAACAACAACTGATGGGTAATATTTCACCATCTGCTACACTCTTTAGCTTCATCTGCTCTATTTGTGTGTGAATGAACCTGTTGCAACTTTTAGCTGTCTTCACACGTGAAAAGTTCAGTGAGATCACAGAATCTTTTACTGGCATTGTTTTCTCTTTTCCGGGTAGCCCATACCTTCTAAAAGTCTTTATATCTTATTTCTCTGAATTTTATTGCAAATTGAATTATTTTATAATTAGGAAATAAAACGAAAACTATTTGCCTGTACAAGAAACCAATACAAAAACATACAATATCTTACCAGAGAAATAATTATCTTCCAAAATCACAAGCACTGACCTTGAATTTTCAACTGGATCTTACAACACAGACTGATGTTTCATTATTATAATTTCAGGGCACTCTGAGATCACTAACCCTAAAACCTTTATTTGGGATTAGAATGCAGATTGCATTTTTTCGTGGCTAAATAGGTGTTGTTGTTTTCTATTAGCCATGTGCTAATAAATAGATCTAAGTAACATTTTAAGGTTTACCTGTGGCAAATCACGACATGTGTCTATAGTCTATCTCTTAGCAACACATCTTGGGGGGCACATAGAATCGTGAGGGCCTTCAGTATTAGCAAAAATATTGGGAAAAAATGATAAAAATACATGGAGTAAACAAAAAAGTAGCTCCTTCCTCTAAATCTGTTTCTTAGTTAAGCCACCAGTCTGAATTGTAAGCTGATATCTGTGACAAGGAGAAACAGCAAATACCAGTTTTGTTTCCAGTGTGGTGCTATAATTTTTATTTTTTTCACCATCATTTCACATCAATCTAAATGGCCTTTCAGCTGCTGTGAGGAAGAGCAACATCCTTAATCATTTGAAACCAGTCTTGGGAGGCGAAGTCAAAATCATTTTCTCTGTGAGTTGATCTGTATTGAAATACCCATCCATATTAACATCCTTTAAGTGCTATTCTCAATGTTAACATTTAAATTAATTTTAAATTTTTCAGAGGAAGTGAAGAATGTCACTGTGTACTGCTGATAATCACAGAAACTTTGGCTGCAGAGAGGAAAGTAATGATGGCATTTAACTGTGCAGGAGCAGAGTGGGAAGTAATAAAGAAGATCTAATAAAACAGAGATATTCAGGCATGCAGTCAAAGATCTGCCACAGTGAAAAGCCTAAAAGCAGAGATTCTGGATACAGAGATCTGAAAGGCTCTGCCCACTTGGTGTGGCTGGTCAAGAATAAGTGAGGGTTTTTTTCTAAAACAATGAATAGCAAGAAGATCAGTCATACAACAAGTGGACTTTCAACTAAGCTAAAAGGCAATGATTCAAAGCTTAGAAAAGAAAACCTGAACAATCCATAATTAACCTGAAATATATTATCACAACATTTCACCAGTGCAGCTTAAAGGAAGGTAAAAAGAAGCCCAAGTATTAGTCAGGCAGTACAAATGTGAGCTGTAATCCTGACATGGCATATATAATGTGCATAATCTTTAATTATATATCCACAGTCTAATTTTTGCACAGGATCCCAGCCTTAAGCATGAAGAAGATGGATCCAAGCAGGGACAGAACTGTGCTTGTGTGGGTAGTTCAAAATCTACCTGCTGTTTAGTGTTTGAAGGCTTGACTTTGCCACTACAAAAATCTTCTTTTAGTTTATATTCAGTGTAGTGCAGCAATACTCACATGAAACATTTCAGATTCAAAATCTGAAATTATAGACATTATATTCTGAGGGAGAATTGTGTCTACCAGGGTTCATCAAATGGTAGCTCTTGTATGGGATTTGCCCATGATAACACTTTCAATTTTTTTATGGAAAAAGCTATTGATTCTGGGCAGGCAGCAAGCTGAACATAGAGTAATGTGCAGTGAACGCAAAGCAGGCCCAGGGCCACATCTGCTAGCCCATAGCTAGTAAATCATCATGTCTTAGGCCAGACTCTGTCATCTCAGTTCAAGAGAAATCTTGAAGAGTTAGAGGTGAGCCAGTGGAGATCATGAGATGACTGGAGAGTTAAGCACATGAAGAAAAGCTGAAATTTGGTTTTACTACCACAACAACAAAAACAAAACAAATTTTTAAAAAAAAATGGTTTTGCTTAGTGTAGAAAAGGAGAGCCTTGTGAGGAATATAATAATGGTCTTCCAGCACCTAGCGGCTGTAAAGAAGTGGAGGACCTCTCTACACATGGATGCGTGATGACAGGACAAGAGGCACAAGCTGTTTCAGGGGAAATTTTGTCTAGCTCTAAAAAGAAATATTTTTTTCACTGCAAGAGCAGTTAATCATTGGAATACATTGTTTGGAGAAGTGAGGAAAATATTCCAGACCTAGCATGACAAGGCCCTGTATAATCTAACAGGTCCTGTTTAGAAGGTTCATTTCAACAACCTTCCATTCTAAATCAGACTTTTTTATGGTTCAGTCTATCTCATTCCCTTGTCCTAGAGGAGAGAGAAGTTTCATACTCAACTTGCCCCATGCTTCATGCATGAAGGAAGAGGCACACTGAGAATGTTTTTGGAAAGAGTTACAGAGAAGATAGATGAAAAGAAGTGTCATTTATAGCCTCCAGCCACCCATCTGATACAATGGACAAGCTTAGCCTAAGGGATTTGTCCTGTCTCTGCTGCCTAAATATCCTAGAAGATATTCCCTGTCCTCTACTGTGACCTTGACTATAGCTGTATCTGTCAAGTGATTGAGCTAATAAGCATAGCCATCTCTCCAAATGCAAGAATATGTTGGACTGTGTAAGATAAGCATAATTCCAAACCCATACCTTCCAGCAGCAGCGTATAACATTGTCTCTTAACATAATGGATTTGTTAGTAATGCCTCGGTTTGAGAAGTGCAGCAAGCACTGCTGAGGTGAATTATGAGGTTAACAATGAAAAGTAAGCATTGTGTACTGAGCTGATGACTCATACAGAGCCCTTCAAGAGATGCACATATTAGAAACAGCTGGAAAATGTCAGACAACATAAAAACTGCACCACCGCTTTCCTAACCTCCAATGTTGTAAATCAGCTTGGAAATTTAACACTGATTATATTCAACTTTAGAGTCAATGGCAGAAAATGCTGCACCATAACAGTTACCATGTGGCTTTTGATTTATCTCACTGACAACCATCAGACCTTCCATTGCCTGGATGACAATATGCACAGAAGAGGACAGATAGGCTGACTGCAACACAATTGATTTATATGGAGTAGGAAAGAACTTCTTATGTGCATATATCTGCATGCTGGCTGATATCCATTTCTCTAAAACTACTTTTGTGCCTGATTTTATAGGTTTCTAACTGTCAGCACCTGCAATGCTGCCTAGCTTTAAAAACACACCCATGTCCTGGACCATCCATGAAGTTCACAAGAGATCTGGAGATGAAGAGAATGTACATTCCTTGTGCTCTGTCTCCTTACGTGTCTTCTCTCCACGTATTACACCATGAATTGAAAAATGAGAATAGAACAGTTTAACAAGCTTTCATTTCATTTGAAAGGTAAAAATATTTCTGTTTCAAATATATTTCTAAAATGAACTTAAACTTCAGAGCAAGTCCTAGAAGAAAGGCCCAGATTATCTTTAAGAAACACTAGATGGCTACCTAAAAATATATAATTGCAATATAAATAATTTTTTAGAATAATATTAACAGTATTAATCAGGGCTGTAGTGCTCCACATGTTCAATTCTGACACATCATGCCAAATAAAGTACCTAAGGCACAGCAACTAATTCTGTAGTCAGAAACCAACTACAAAGGCATAAGCATATACAAGTGGGAATGTAAAGTGGGAAGTAAAGTTATGGAAGGAATAATCTGAAGATCTATGACTGATATACAAGAACTTCTGGCTCTCAGGCTCATCCTTGCACCACATGGAGATTTATCCTGGAGAGAGTTTGAAGGGTCTTATAGATGCTTGATATTTGCATCTTATTAGGTTATAAAGTTACAGACGTTTTCCTGCTTATGTTGAGCAAAACCAAGAAATTCACTCATTAATTAAAACAGTGTGAGAATATGGAACACGCATTGCACAGATTGACTGGTAGGTGCTTGTTCCCAGAGGTATCACTGAATAGAGAAGTAGATCCAAATGGCATGAATGAACTGCATCAGGTTATTAAAAATAACCAAGAAACTAAATAACAATGCTTCTCCTCTCCAAATCCAAGAGTTCTCAAACCATAGACCATGAAATGTATATTGGAAGTACACATGATAATAATTTTCTTTTACTAGATATTTGTCATTTCATGTGATTCAATGCATAGATGTACCACTTTACCTTATTGTCCTTTGCTAATTTTAGTAGTTCTCCTTTGGAGATCTCTCCCTTGGAGTACCGTATGTTATTTTTCTCTGGCCTTAAGCAACTTTTGAATGTGTAAATATTTTTCCAGACTTACTTGTTTTGTTCCTTTCTTATTCTTCAAAAATGTTTCAGATTTACTCAAACCCCACCCCCGAAGCTGGATTAGCACTTTCACATACAGAGCAGAATCACACATGGTGACTACTGCTATACCAACAAATAACATTGAATGAACACAAAACAGTGTCCTTGAAACTAAATGGATCACTATGGTTCACTTCTACAAAATCTATGTTCTTTTTTCCCCCTTCCAAATAACAGAAAAAAAAAATCAATAGAAAGGGCTTGGATGTGGAGTCATTATTTATCCTTCTTTGGCAGTTACCACAACTTTTCCCCCTGCCACAGGCTTATTCACCTATGACTGTCTTTCTACACTTGGTGGGTGGGCACTTTGACTGCAGAGTTGATAAATTCATTTGATGTACAGCAGTATGGTTTTTACATATTATCACATTCACCACTTATGACCAAGGAAGGTCTTTCAGACAATGCAATCAATGGATAAACATGAAAAATTGCACTGAAGCCAACATATGAGACTGCTAATCTCCTGGTGTGAGATCAAGTACACTCCAAGACTTCATTATCATAACCTAAATCTAATGACAGATATGCTGTCTCAGTTCCTTTCTTCTCCATTGTTCACAATCTACATAATGCAGTTATCTGGGGTTTGAGTATCACTCCTCTTTCCTTTCACATCCCTTTTTCTTCTCCTCACCCCATGTACATTAGTCGGTGGTTTAGAATACAACTGCCATTCAACAAAAACTTTTATATGTGTGCAAAGACAAGTAAAGTGCACATCACATAAAGTTAGTCTGATGAGATTATAGAAGCATGAAATCACCCAAAGTGTCAACAAGCAACTATGAGGGTTAAAGATGGTGTTATTGAAGTGCATGGGCAAAACTCTCCATTTGGTGAAGACCAGCAAAAGGCAGTTAAATATGCGCAGGTTCCAGAACCTCCTTGCTTAGCGCTTGCCTGGAAGCTGTTGCATTGAATGTGACTCTTCTCAGCCTCTTATGCTGCTGAATCCTTCACCTCCATGAAAAACAAAATAATAAACCACAACCAACCAACCAACCTTGGATTCTCTTTTCTGGGCATCCCAAATGAGACTGAGAACCGTCATATTAGTTACAATTAATAAGACTCAGTTTGCACAACCACAAAAAGGTTACTCTGTAGAAAAGGCATGTGAAAGGTAACATAATCACTTCTATTGACAGATAAGGATAGCAGACATTCCTGAGGATTCTGTACTATTCCTGCCTGTTACCACATATGCAGAATCATCCTCTGACACTCAATTGTCTATAATAATTCACTACCTTAATCACCTATCTTCTCAGAGCAGGCTGGTGGACACTCTATTTCACTTTGTGTAGGTGTATATCTGTCCAGGTACTAATTATGTCTGGGTTCAGTTTGACTCAAAGATGTATGCAGTTCCATGTTAATCTCACATATTAATCTGCACAGATTATCTAGCCATCTAGTAATGTTTTAAGATTTTTTGGTTTTCATCTGTGCACACAAAAAAATAGTAACTCAGCATTACTCAGCATTGCAATTCACTTTGGAAAAAAAGCAAGCCTGTGGCTCAGCAGCTGGTGCTCAGCAGAGCCTGTTAATGAGTCTGGCCAGCATCCCTCAAGACTCATTTTATTTTACATAACCAGTCCCTAATGGAACCTCTGCCATTTTAGATTAAAGTGGGAACTTCAAAGAATATAAGTGTATGTAAGGGTGAAGAGGGTTGAAGGGTTGAAGTCCCTTTAGGCTCTAGTTCAACAGTGGATCCCACACCAGATCTGTGTCAGAGCTCGATCCTACAGGATCCACATATAGGCTTCAGCATGTGCAAAGATCTGGATGTTCAAAAAGACACCAGTTTTAACCACTTTTCCAGATCTGCTGAGATCCTGACACATGTTGACATGAGACTTGGATATGCCACATCCCCTCAGGTGTGATTAACAGTCATGGCCTTGGTAGGAGCTCACCGTCAATACAGGACAGACAGCAGCACACTAAAGTCTACCACAAATAATGCCATTGCAAGCAAGGGGAACAAATCCTTCTTATTACTTAACACGATGAAAAAAACAGGCAAATTTGCAAAAAATCTGTGCCTGTAAACCTGTGAAAGCAGAAATAAATCCCACTTAATTTACACTTAATTTCTTTTGTACTTGCAATCCATTAGGTGGGGCAAGAATTCCTAAATGCTGGTGTATTTCAGTGTGAACAGAAGCAGAATCTGCGTGTTCATCTTTGCAGTTGACTGGGTGGTTGGTTCTGCTTTTCTTTGCATCACAAAAATGACTGTAAATTCACTTTTGCACTGAAAGCTGAGAGATGAAGTTCATCTGCTACACGCTTGCCAAAGTGCAGGCAACCTCCTGCTAAGTAATGTTTCCCAGGTAGCAGAATTTTTATGGTTCTTTAATGCTTCATCAGGTGTTAATCATAACATTTTACTGTCTGAATAACAAGCTTATCTCCCTCAAGAAAGTTTTGATTCACATCCAAAATTCTGTTCCCAGAGTAGACGATATACTTTGACAGCAGTGACCACATTTCACTCTGTGCCCAATGGATTTCCAGACTCAAGGATTGAGTAAGAAGTACTTTAGTTAGTCTTTGACTTTGATATTACTGAAACATGTGCATTTCATTTCCCAAGACACTCCTGTTAGAGAAGTTATTCATTCCAGAGAGGAATAATCCATTTCTTCCCCCTTCATTCTTGTGTAAAAGTGTAGCTTGATTAAGGTTAAAGAATAGCAGTGAGGTGCATGAGAGGTGAAAGTTAATGCCCCACTGATGTGATCCAGAAGGTACAAAACTTTGTATTCACAGTAATACAGGAAAATTTGTCCTTTCTCTGCTCTATAAGAAAAGGAACAAAAGTGTTCTCTCTCCCTCTACCTGAAGGCCTCCCAAATGATTCCAATCCAGATTCTCAGTCAGTATTTTCAACAGGTCTCTTAAGTGACTTGAAAATTAAGACTTCATTTTCAGAGCAGTTTCCTGAGCTCCTGTCTTCTGAGTATTTGCTCCTTTTGAAAATGGGACTAAATATCCTAAAACAACAGAATTAGTTCCAAAACCTTTGCTACTTCTCCATTATGCTTTTGCAACATTCAGCTAATGAAGCAGCACTCCCTGAAATGTCCCAGTCTTGGTTTAGGTTTTGTCACTGGCAGAGCTGTTGTTTCACACTTTATAATATCATAACAAAGTATCTATCAAAAAGTCTTTAAGGTTGCCATTCTCGTCCGTGTTTTTACCTGTAAAATAAATATGATCTTATAATGGCATGCTTTAGACAATGCTTCTCAGAAAGCAATCAAAAAATTTTCATCTCTTTCATCCTCCCAATGGCAATTTCTAGCCTTCATTTTTCACCGTTTGATCTCAGAATGTTTTATGAAAGAAATAAGAACAGTGAAAGCCTGGCCCCAAAATCCTGTTGACATCATCCTTCTGGATTTAATATCAAAGCCTCTCTGTTAATATGCCCTTTTCACACATAGATCATGCTGCAGCACAAGGGCAGATGCCAAGATGTTGATCTGATGACTGTGGGGCCAGTGGCTGGGAATATGGTCCAAGAATTCCCTGTAAGGTTTGTGGGATGTTGCAGCCAAGTATATGGGGTGGCTGATCCAAGGCTAAGTCTCCCAAGGCCACAGAAACAGCTCATGGCTAAAGGTCTGGGAGTCCCAAAAGGTACTTGGTGGTTTTTGAAATCAACTCAACAAAATGGACTTCTGCCTTAGTCATCTCAGAGGCATGGCCACTCCCCAGGACATTGTTGATATTAAACATTGTCTGCTGTAGTTTTCTATATATCATTGGTAGAAAAAAATCCTTCATCTTGTATAAGATAGACGTGAAGAGAATACAGAGAACACATTCTGAATTTGTGCATCTGTTGTGTTGACTTGTCTTTTAACTGAAAAAAGTCACATTAAGCACAAGGCTGGTGTGACAGTATTACAGATGGAGTGGTTTGGGGTGGTGTGTCCCTGCTAGACTCAGAGGGAAAGTTGAAGGGCTCTGCAGCTCAGAAAAGCAATCTCAGCAGCCTGGACACTATGGAAGTACAAGACCTTTAGCTGGTACATCAAAGAGGACAGATTTCAACGTAATATGTCCAGGATTGGTTCTGGGCCAGGTGACATGCTGTGATCACTCTGTGGTTCTGCTGAACCTACACAGAAAATTGGGAAAATGCCTAGAGAAGTAAAAGCTGTCTAGTTTAACCCCAGTTTAATACAATTCACTTCAATTCTTCAGCAACTTTAGCATCAGACCCCTGTGTTAGGACTTTTAGATGAAAGTGGGGTACTGAGCTCACTGCAGTCCTTCAGATATTTTTCAGATGACTCCCCAGATGTCTGATATCATCAAAGGCATTTGCACAAGATACACCCTAAAACTGAGATAACACTGAGGGCCTCCAGCCAGAGTCTTATGGCCTGTCAGACCTTAAAGAGAATATGGTCCTGTCATGCAGGCCAAAGTATGAAGATGAACCAGACTTGCAGAAGACCAGAGAGACTGTTGGTATTCTACCCTTGTTTTTTAATTGTAGGATGAATTGTTTTTTTCTTCCTGCTTACACTGTTCTGACAGGAACTGGATAGCTGCAATCCATCAAATCTCATAAGTTTGTTTCCTTAAGTCAAGATCATGTATTTAGAAATGCATGTTTTCACGGACGCTTTCTGTACCATTATGCAGACTATGTTTCCATCTGTTTGCAACTTCAAATCGTTGCACAGAATCATAGAATCATAGAATGTCAGGGGCTGGAAGAGACCTCGAAAGATCATCTGGTCCAACCCCCCCTGCCAAAGCAGGGTCACCTAGAGCAGATCACATTGGAATGCATCCAGACGGTTCTTGAATAGCTCCACAGAGAGGGAGACTCCACAACCTCCCTGGGCAGCTGATTCCAGTGCTTTGTCACCCTCACAGTGAAAAAAATTCTTCCTCAGATTCATATGGAACCTCCTATGTCTCAGCTTCCATCCATTGCCCCTTCTCCTGTCACTGGGCATCACTGAGAAGAGGTTGGCTCCATCCTCCTGGCACTCACTCCTTACATATTTATAAACGTTAATGAGGTGACCCCTTAGTCTCCTCCTCTCCAAGCTAACAAGCCCCAGCTCCCTCAGTCTCTCCTCATAAGGAAGATGTTCAACTTCCTTAATCATTATTGTGGCTCTGTTCTGGACTCTCTCAAGAAGTTCCCTGTCCTTCTTGAGCTGAGGGGCCCAGAACTGGACACAATACTCCAGATGAGGCATCTCAGCAAAGGTGTGGAAACCAGTGCCTTGCAAAGTCTACTAAGTCACATCATTATTTTGCACTTAGTCTTGGCTGAAGAACTTACCTGAGGGTGTTAACAGTTTAACTCAAAAGGTAAAGTTTTCATCATCCATGGCAAATTGTTTTCTTACCGGTCTTGTCTTACCTGGTTGCTATATCTTCAGCTCCTGTTACTTTTTATTTTTGCTTTATTTGGCTGCTCATTTTGCCTGTACAATTATGGTACTGCAACCATGTAGTTGAGCCTCCTAAGGAGGTTTTGCCTTTACACCATCAGCCTTACAGCAACTCGTGTCAGTATATCGGTGAAGAAGGTTATCTTGCCTGGAAGCCATTGATTAAAAGCACAGATATTAATGGCCTGTCAATGAACTCTTTATAAGAGCTATCTTACCATTCCTCAGTGTGATGGTTGGAGCGCCTAACAAAGAAATAGAAACAAATTTCTACTATTTTTTAAAAAATATTTTTTCTAGCTACTTATTTGAGAATTTCTACTATTTGCCATTATTTTTCCTTTTTCTTTTTTCTTTTCCTTTGCAATGTTTTTTTTCTAATAGTTTATGAATGGTCAACAGGATTGTCCTTTATTAAGTTGTCTAGTGTTATCTTGAAAATATGGAAGCCTTGCCATCTGCTACATCCTGCAGAAGCAGGTCCACAGATGGATTGCATGTGTTCCAAAGAAAATATACTTTCTGTTTCTTCTCATTCTCCTTCTCTTCAATTTAATTAGAAGTCCATAATTCTTTCCCTGAAAGAGGTTGCAAATATCCTATTCTAGCAAACTTTTCCACATCAACAGCAATTTTTACAGACCTCAGTGGTATCTCTCCCTTTTTGTTTCCTCATCCTACACTTGTGTCTTGTTCAAACTGAAGATTTTCAGCTCAGTCACTGCTGGTACAGAAAGCTTCTCACACCAGTTTCACCTGAGATGGTTCTCTGAATCTTTCCAGCTGAAATATTGATCAACCAAAGAAATTACAGTGAAATTACTAAACTAGCTAACATTTGCTTAAAAATCATCCTGCTGTTTCCCAGCAAAGCTTTGCATGGATACATGCAGATAATCGCTCTGCCGATAGAGCATTTTGAAAGCTGCTAAGTCAAGCATTCAGAAGTTAAAAAAACACGGTTCAGGTTGTGTTGCTCTTCTCTCTTTGTGTAAACACAGTCTGTAATTACACAGTCATGTAATGTACTAGACTGCAAGAGAGCTGTCTTGGAGTCTGGAGTGAGGAATGTGACACTTCCCTGTGAAAGGGAATGAATAAGCTGAAACAGTCCTAATGTTGGCCAGATGGACAACAGAAACAGAAAATTCCCATCCTTAATAATAGATACATACTTGACTAAAGGTCTGTATTTCAGTACCTTTTGGTGAGAGGGACCAGACACTTGGTGAAAAAATCCTTGCATTTCTCCATCATGGCGTGGACCATAACAGGATGATTAAACTTATTATAGTAGCCTCTATATAACAAATGTGACAATTTTATTAGCATCAGGATCACTGCATTTTTTTACATGGCTTCTTCAAAGCAGTCTCCTAGGGCAGAATTAAGACTGTTGAGATAACTAAAACACAAAAATCTGTTTCTAAACTGTGCTTATTTTAGGTTTAATTATGGTACTGCATTGCCTTGATTTTCAATACTTGTTTACTAGACAACTGCAGTTCCCCCAGAATATCTGCAGTTATTAAAGTGTACTCCCAAAATGTGATTCTAACTTAATGCCCTTTTTAATGTGGAGACTTCTTTTGTTTTTAATAGCTAAACCTTTATACATGAGCAATATAAAAATGATACTTTAGAAAAAGAAACCTCAAGGCAAATTTGGCATTAGATGCCACAAATATAAAGAACTGCTGCCATACAAATTATCCAAAGATTCAAAAGTGTGGGATACTGATTCGCATCATTGTGAATTTAACCTTAATTTTTGAGGCTGAATTTACAGTTATGCTGAGGCCAATTCACTGTATTCTGGAAAAGCTGATGCAAATCTGTTTTCCTCTTAAAACCTGTCCCTGCCACCAACTCAATGGGGAGCTTCTCAAAACACCAGAGACACGTAGAGATAACCCCATCTCACACTAACTTACTTATTCTCCTCTTCTTAGTCTCTTCCTTCTTCCCTCCACATTCCTTTTGTCTTTTCAGCACCTCTGGAGATTCTCCTTTCGTGGAGATTCTCTTTTCTTGGCTTCTTCCTTGAATAGACTTATTGAGAAAGAGATTTCATGAGAAATGTGTTTTGTTTTTCTAATGGGATTAATGGCCAGTTTTGGACATTTTTTGTCTGCATTTCAGCAGTGCTTCTCTAGAATTGGCTGGCAATTTAACTTCTCTTGCATGATAAAGTGATGTTTGGTAAAAATGGCGCAGGGAGTCAAACTACCTCTGCATTTAGCAAAGATGCCCTTTGCCAAAAATGCTACTGGCTTTGCCTTGTAAAGGAATTATTATATGGTTGAATAAAATGTGTCTAATCTCTGTGTCTTCTTCTTTTTTTTTTTTTTTTCATTTCCCCAGGAAGATTAGTTTTCATTTTCTAAAAGATTATGTCTTGAAGTTAAACAGCATCCTTGTCTCTTATGCAAATAGCTATTTCTTAAAGAAGATTAGTTTTATGCACATATTTGTATTAAAAAAAGAAAAAGAATAAATGTATAAACTAGTACATTGAAGTCTCTTGTTCAGTTGGTTGCCAGCTGCATGGGGATCCCTTCTCTTCCCTTCTCTTCTCTTCTCTTCTCTTCTCTTCTCTTCTCTTCTCTTCTCTTCTCTTCTCTTCTCTTCTCTTCTCTTCTCTTCTCTTCTCTCTCTTCCTATGTTCTTATCTACACCTATGTAAAATTATTTCATTTCTCCAATCCCAAGAAGGTCTTGATAGTGAGAGCTGGGTTTTTTGCTTTGTGTTGTTTTTTCCTCGTTTGGTTGGGGTTTGTTTGTTTGTTTGTTTTGTTTACTGGTTTTTTGTTTGTTTGTTTGTTTTTTCTTTGTTTTGTTTTGTTGGGGATATCCTGTTTAGTAAAGGGAGCTGTGGAAGTATGTGTCTGTACTCTTTGAGACCTTTGAGCAAAGTGTTGTGAAAGCCTGGCACTTTTCTAGGACAACTGATCCATTTAAGAATGCTATGACAACTTATTAAAGGAATGTGGGATCTTTCTATGTTTGTAGAGACTTTCACTTTATCTTGTACAGTTCATACATATTTATTTTCCTTGGGACAGCCAGAAGGCAATGTTCAGGCTCTCACAGTCTTTTCAGCTAGTAGGTCTGTTAGCTAAATAGAGAGATAGACAAAGGAAAAGCCTGTTTTCCAAGATATTTAATAGGCAGTCCAATGTAGACTAAACATTCCCTCTCTTTCTTACATGGTGCTTTGTTCAGATTTCAAATTAAATTCCACTCTACTGAACTATATTACTGAACCCAACAGGGATATTTAAGAATTTTTCTTTGGCTGTCTCTACAGTCATAGATATTTATGGAAGCAAAGAATTTTCTTGGACTCCTGCATCTTGGTATGTAGATCCTGACGTTAGTTCAGCCTTGTTGCAAATCATGTTTTTCTGCTACAGAAGTAACTAGTTTTAGCTATCCCTTCTGAGGAACCCATGCAAATTTTTATGGTAGTTCCTCTCACAGAGATCTGGGACTTCAGCAGAAGTCACCTTTTCCTCTTGTCACAGTAGAATTACAATATGAGAAGGAGAAACATGACTGTCACACTGAACAAAATGTAGGAGTCACTGTCACTGCACAGCAAGAACCTGTGTGGTAATATCTCAACATCTTCTGCTTTTTATGTGTCCACTGATAAATTAAGGGGTGATTTCTGTTGCTTAGTTTAGTCTGTCTAAAAGCAAAGCTCGTAATCTAGATTAATCTAATATTGCCCAGACTCAGTTTGGAGTTGATGGGAAACAATACCAGTTGAAAGCACAGTCCACTGCACCTCAAGATTAATGTAAGATAAGGGAGTAGTTGATTCTCTCTCTGAAATTGACTCTCTTTCTTTGACATTAATTATGGAGGGAACCTAGACAAATAACCCACATGAGGCTTTGTGTGTCCTTCCATAAATCTTTGTGATGCTGGTAATACCACAAAGCTTGTGAGGCACTGCAAAAAATAAGGATGATGGAAGAAGAATTTTCAAAACTACCCATTTAACACAGGAAGATATGTTTTAATGGTACCTTTGAAGTTCCTACCCTCTTTGCTTCCTCAAAGGAATTTGATTAAAATTCCAATTCTTAGAGCATTCTTAGCTTTAAACACTGGATTCCTACATCACTCTGGATGAACGGCACAGAGCAAAACTGACCTTTCTCTTTTTCTCTTGTTATTCAGAGAAATCATGAATTTACAGCACTTGGACAAGTGCTCTGCAAGGCTGGGTGTGTGCAAAGAAATAAAATCAAGATGCAGGTCCCGGTGAGAAAGCACAAGGCATGAGAACATTAAATCAGGAGAAACAGCTATTCAGTTTTGCTCAACTCTGTGGACGTTTGAGGAGCTGCTGCTGTGGATGAATGTGGTCACTCAAGGCTTGAGTGTCACATCTGTAAGCACCATGTGTCCAGTTCTGGGCTCCTCAATTCAAGAGAGATGTTGAGGTACTGAAACATGTCCAGAGAAGGGTGACAAAGCTGGTGGAGGGGCCTGGAGCACAGCCCTGTGAGGAGAGCTGAGGGAACTGGGGGTGTGCAGCCTGGAAAAGAGGAGGCTCAGAGGAGACCTCATTGCTGTTTATGGCTATCTAAAAGGAGGCTGTAGCCAGATGGGAGTCGATCTCTTCTCCCAGGCAACCAGCAACAGAACAAGGGGACACAGTCTCAAGTTGTGCCAGGGGAGGTATAAGCTGGATATTAGGAGGAAATTCTTCACAGAGAGAGTGATTGGCATTGGAATGGGCTGCCCAGGGAGGTGGTGGAGTTGCCGTCCCTGGAGGTGTTCGAGAAAAGTCTGGATGAGGCACTTAGTGCCATGATCTACTTGATTGGATGGGGCTGGGTGATAGGTTGGACTGGATGAGCTTGGAGTTCTCTTCCAATCTGGCTGATTCTATGATTCTGTGATTCTATGAAGCTGTCTCAGAAATCTGAGACATTTCCTTCAGAGGCAGTAAGTGCTAAAGCAACTATGAATGTCCTTTGTGTAAAGGTTCTGAGTCCTTTGAAGAACTATGAAATTACTATGCTGACATACCTGTTTGGCCAGAAATGGTGGATCAGATGTCCGTGGTTTGCGAATGAAAGAGAAAACTCTCTCCCCTGGAAGATCTGGAAAGTCAGGCAAAAAGTCACCTGGGAAGAAACTTGAGGGCAGCTAGACCTGGATGAGGACTTGTTCCTCTTTTTCTGTTCCTCTTGCCAACTGAGATTTGTGATGAATAAAGAGAAATGCAAAACTCAGAAAAGGAAAAGTTGGATCTCAATGCTGTCTACATGAGGCTGAGCTATCTTACAGCTGTAAATACACTCCATGACTGAATTCAACTAATTTCAGACTCTTTCTCAGCTGCTAGTTCAAGGAGTAGCTGAGGATGCCATAGGGAAGTGACAAGGTGTCTTGTTTTGGAAGAAGTTTCAGTTCTTTAGGCAAGAGTTGTGTTATTTCTTTATTTACAGGGCCACAAATCAGCCCCTGGCTGACATTCAGGAGTACAGATGCAGCATTTCCAAATTCTTTGTGTGTGTGTTTCTACCCACATCTGCTGCACCACGAGCAGGCAGGCTGCTTTCTAATGTGTCAGACTGATCTGGGACAATTGACAGACCTGAATTATGCAACCCAAAGATAGGTCTTTCTGACCGCGTTATTGCCTGACAGAGCAAATGGGCCTCAGAAAGGTTTCCTGCACAGATGCAGATACAGTTTGATGCTCTGCTCTGCCTGTTACAAATATCACAGATTAATTAATGAGATTTTTTTCCTTCTTAATAATCTCTTCTTCTTGCTCAGTTTGTTATATCTCAATGATGTCTGCTGCTCCTAGTTAACTGAAGCCATGAAAGACACTGTATCAGACTAAAAACCAAAGCAGATCCATTTTCTCCACCATCCTGCTTCCAGCAGCTGCTAGCAGTAGATATCTATAGAGAATATAAGGAAAGGTCATAGGAGCACTGCAAAAATAGAGTAATTCTTTCCCAGAATACTTTCCCAGCTTCCACTCAGACCAGGGAGAATTAACAGAGATCAGAAGTTTGGTAACAGCTCTAATGGATATGATAGTGTATTGGACTAAATTTTGACAAAAGTATGTTGAAAGTTACTAAGTAGAATGTCTTAATTTTCAGATTTTAAATGTTGTTATTTTCAAAATATGCCTGGAAGGGTTTTCACTTCACTTGTTTTTTAATTTGTTATTTTGATACATCAATTGTAGTCTTTTCTGATTCAGAAACTCTCAAATCCTGACACTCTGAATATTAATGATTAAAGCATAGAGGTATTTTTATTACTTAAAAATATATTAATTATCAGATGATACCTTTCAAATAATTTATTTTTAATACAGAGCTAGTTTAAAAAAAAAACAACTGAAATTCAAACTACTTTGATTTAAAGAATTGTTTTAAAATTAATATTAGAAGAAATGATGAATTGTTTGCATGAAAGGAAAAAAAAGGTTAAGCTGCTGGATTTTGTTCACAGAGTCAAAGCCTATTACCTTGCACTAAAATAAACTGATCACATTTAACAAACACCTCAAATTGAAAGGTTGCTTTGATTTTTCCAGAAAATAATTTGAAATTAAGTGTTCTGAGTTTGCTTTGACCTAAACAAGGCTGAAACAAGAACTTTTCCTTCTTTATATTTTTATACAAACTGTAAAAATCCTGCTCAACAACAGTAAGAAAATAGTGACAATTGACCATAATTGATATCGAAATGCACAAGTTCATTCTGAATCATGTCAACTAAATTAGAGAATAATTGTGAATGGGTTCATGAAAGAATTGCAACTTTCTGACAATTGGGCAATAATTTAATAAATTAGTTTATCTAGTTGAAAAAAAAACATTTATTATCTGAGCTCCTTTTTAAAGATCATTTTGGGAGGCAAGTGTTTTGTCTTGTTAAAATATTTTTTTTTCAGATGTCCAAGACAGATAATTTAAATTCTTTTTTTTTTTCCCCTTGGTATTTCTGGATGGTATTTAACATGTCATTAAACCTGGTGGCTCACTCTGAAATGCTTTGTTGCTCTTCTGGATGATACTGCCTATGAATATTTAGTATTTTTGGTCCGAAAAAATACCTCAGAATGTGCCTTTCTGAGGATTTCTATAGAAGTATTGTTACAGCAACCACTGCAGATAATTGGAACCAGAATTCCTTGAGTGATGCATATTTTATGGTTTGTCTGCTATGTTGTTAAAGGCTTAGGGTTTATGAACTTGGTTGCTTTTTATCCAGCAGTAGCATTCCAGTGATTCAAATCACAATATTTATGGTTTTTTGAGGGGCAAGAGGAGACAGCTACTACAGTGGTAAGATCAGCGACAGAAATCTAGGTTAAAACAAGAGATGCAGAGGGAAAAAAATAAAAATTGAGGGTATTGTGTATGTTCAATACTGATGTCCAGATGAGGATGGTATGAATGTATTAGAGTGTGTTTCTGAAGGCAGAAGGAGAACAGAAACTTGGAGGCTGGTACTTCAGTAGCCTTTATTTTACACTACAGGAAATGAATCTGTGGCATGTAGTATACTCATTTCAGAGGGCAAGTTTGTTTGCCTGCTGTATTATGGTTTTGTAATTCCATGTGAATTTAGCTGCTCTTCAGACATTGGAAGCTGATCTTTCTGCCCTGCAATTACAAATATTGATTTACAATGACATTTGCCTCTTGTAAAGTGTTTCAGTAACATCTGCTAAAACAGATGAAGCAGAAGCATTAATCTCTCTATCTCTCTGATTTAAAAAATAAGTGGGTTTTCCCTATAATGACATGAAGGAACATAACTGTGATGAGTAGTTCAAAGAAAGGATTAAATGTCTAAAATTCCTATGCAGTGTCTGTAGGCATACAGATAAAATTATGGGACACTGGAAGCAAAACATTTGGCATGTCAATGACATTATTTCTATTTGGCATGTTAAGCAAGTAGAAATAATAACACACAGCCTGCAGATCATATAGTTTTTGGTTCAGAATGTACCCCAAAGTATAATTGAAGTATATCTAGTAGAACCTACAAATGAGAGTGCTTCAATACACTCCAGAAATAGAATGAAACTCATTAGCAGATTTATCAGTGCTCGTGGCCTGAATTCAATTCTGCAGTCAAAACTGAAAACAGATGTATTTCACATTCTTCTTTTACTGTGAATGTCTCATATGTTTTCCTCATTTTCCCTACACAAAACACTTCATCAAATGACTTCAAAGCAACATCCAACAATAAAAGATCTGACTTCTAAAACACTACTGAAAGAATGATTAAATAACGAATTAAAACCGGTAAACCAGGAAAACAATGAATTGTGAGACCTCATTCCATTGTAACTTACTATCAACATCTCTTCTTTCTTTGCTGAGGGTGGAACATCCCCCACTACTTTTCATAATTTCACCTCTTTTAAATGCAATTGACATGCTCTGTTTAATATCTTTTCAAAACCCAGAAGAGTCTCTCAGTGATACAACAATAAATAATAATGACTCCAGAGAAAATCACAGGAGAAAAATCTGCTATGCAAAATAAGGATGACCATAAGCCAGCAATGTGCCCTTGTGGGCAAGAAGGCCAGCAGTATCCTGAGGTGTATTAGAAGGGCTGTGGTTACTATGTCAAAAGAGGCTCTTCTCCCCCTCTATTCTTTCCTGGTGAGGTCACATCTGGAATATTATGTCCAGTTCTGTTTAAGAAGGACCTCAGGGAACGGCTTGAAAGAGTCCAGAACAGAGCCACAAAGATGATTAAGGGAGTGGAACATCTGCCTTGTGTGGAAAGGCTGAGGGAGCAGGGGCTCTTTAGCTTGGGGAAGACAAGTCTGAGGGGTGACCTCATTCATGTTTATAAAGGTGTGAAGGGCAGCGTCAGGATGATGGAGCCAGGCTCTTCTCGATGATGTCCAATGACAGGACAAGGGGCAATGGGTGCAATCTGGAGCATATGAGGTTTCACATGAACATAAGGAAAAGCTTTTTCTCTGTAAGTTTTATTAGCTTATTTCCCTCATTGTCTTAATTGTTATTATGCACTGTCTGCGCTTTCAGGCTGTGATGGAAATCATGTCTTCTCTTCTGTGCCCAGCATGAAGCAAGGCCTGCAACAGAAACTTGCATTTACCATTGCATTTAAAATACCTGCAATCAAACTAAAATATACCAGACACATGTAACTATTTAGCTGCTTTTCAAATCAAGTATAAAAGTATTATAAGTATATATAAGTAAAATCAAGTATAAAAACACATTTAAGAACAATAACTGCAAAGGAGTGAGAGATGCTGTGACATCAAATATTGTATTTACATTTGTGCTCAGGTTGGTACACCCCTAACTCTCATAGCACAAGAATCAACCGCTGGCAGCTGTCCTACCGGGAAAAAAAAGCCACTCAGATGGGCTCGAAAGTTGTTTGAAATTGGTCTGGTTTGAGACCGCCAGCTCTCTGTTTTTGCTGTGGTTGCTGTGATCAAATTTGCCAAGAGTTCCATTGCATTTACAACATTGATAAATGGGACAGATGGATGCCAAAGTAATCTCTGTCTTTGTGGCAGCTTATCTAATTAAACATTTAGACAGAGAAAGGTATAATTGTAGAATAATCTATCTGCTTTTATCGTGTGCTTTCCCTTAAGACACTCTTGCCTTTCTGATGGAGCAAATAAACTTTGACAGATGTTTACTTTCAAAGTAAAAAAGATAGTGGAGTTCTATTAACACAGACTGTATTCAATAGCAAACTTATTTTTTCACTGCACTCGATGCCAGCATTCTTTGTAGAACAAAGATTTTGGTACCGAGTAAAATTTGATTTGCATGCCTGAGGGAATAATAAAAGAAACCTATTATGGGATGAAATGGACTGTAATCACATTGAGAGGATAGAGATTGTTCCTCGGGTGGGGAGGGGAGAAGGCTACTGCCTGGTAAATGGCCTATTGAAGAGGAAAGCACAATGTTATCCAAGATACAACATATGCCAAAGTTTGAGCAGAGACAGGCATAATTGCTTCACTGCATAGACCTTCACTTCCTTCAGCAGGAGCTGATATGCACTGAGTGGTTTACACAGGGCCATGGGGAGGAACACACTGACACTGAACACTGGGACAGAGCAGAGAAGCCATTCTGCTGTTCTCATTGGATTATGCCATAGAGAAGGTCAGCATCCAACTTTAAGTTTACAGCAGTTCTCCCCACTTCTTATAGTGCTTGTAGAGCAGAGCTCCTCTACTGCTCCCTGGCCAGGAGCCACCCTCAGCTGCTGCTGGACTCGGCACAAGTGAGGCAGAGAATGATTTCAATTACTGAAGGTGCAGCTGCTGCTCCAGAAGATGCTGGCAAATGGAGTCCCCTCTGCAAGAGCCACTTGAACCAAGAAAAGAGCTGGCCTGCAGGCCCTCAGCACAGCTGTACAGCTTTTGCTCTTCACGCACAGGGTACCCGTTAATGTCAGCACCAGCTTCTCAAACATGCACGTATCTGAGGAGATACTGATCTCCATCTGTGCCTGCTAGCAACGTTGTGCTGAAAGTTCTGGTTGCTTACAGTAATTTTAGGAGTATACAGCACAATGCACCTGTGAGCTCACCATCACATAGGCTGTTCCTGTTATAGGGATTTCAGTGTGGCTTTATACATGGAAGTGCTGAGCTCCTACGGGGTTTCAAATTCTCCTTCTTGTTACTCCTGACAGTCCTGGTGTCTGTCCTATCATCTTATTCTGCAGTGATTTAATATGGAACTTCCCACAAGGCTGTGTAATATGCAAATCCAATTCCAGTTTTATAGAGATTATTATTCTGGTTATAATTTTTTTTTTTTTTTAAACAAATGACCAAAGTTACACAAGGATGTGAAAACAGATAGTTATAAATAAAGTTGCATGATAAACACTGGAGAAGAAAAAGCAATGCAGAAGCAGATGCTTTGTGATTTGAAGATTTGAATTGTCCTTGTTGCCAGAATGCTACAGACGTGATCACAGTTGACAACCACACTTTTTGTGATAGGCACAATGCCATTTATTGCTTTTATATTATGCAACTCAGATACTACACAGTCTGTCAAGACTAAATCTGTTTAAGTCATGACAATTTATGTTATACTACAGTGCACCACTTGTTTTTATCACAAGACTAAAATCACTCTTGCATGAAATAAACTGAATTTTTTAAAAACCCAAGCAAGGCCTGACGTTTTCAAAGCAACAACAATTTTCCTAACTGTGAGATTGACCAATAAACTACAAATCCAGAAGAGCAGTGAGGAAGATCAAAGCTTCCTTCAACCATATCCTGAAGTGTTCTGATGAGTGTGATCAAGCCCTGGAAGCATTAGGCAGATAGCCTCTGGTATGAGATCAGACCTGCAGATAGGAGGTTATCTTTTATGTACAGCGTTTGCTTTATTGTCTTTAGTCAGAATATGGTAACTTATATGATTTTTCTATTTTTAAAGGTAGGATATAACTAAAACCTGCATTGAGCTAATGACTGGACTATTTCTTTGATTTACCAGCTCTGCCAGAAACAGGAATTATGGGAGGAAATGGAGAAAAGGCACTTACCATAAGAACAAGACTTAACCCTAAATTCCATGTGCAACCATACAGACAAATCCCAGCAGGACTAACTCAACAGCCTTCTCATCAAAGACAGAAATACCTGTAAATAATCTTTGCTTAAAACCCAATCAAAAGAAACCCTCTCCTATTCCCTCAAGGGTTCTTTCTGCCCCGCTTGAACAAGGGCACTGTCATTTCCATGAAGCTGGGTGCATGCCCTTTATGGGCTCAGTCAAGAGATTCTTGTCTTTTTCACTAGACATTGTGCTGGTTTGGAGCTTCCCTCTGCTCCTTGAGGGTGGCTGCCTCTTGGTACTGATAGATCTGGCAGCCTGGTGCTAAGACAGTATGTGGAAGTAGATGGCTTTTCACAACAGGTGATCTACCATTGACCAACCAACTGGGAACTGTGATAGGAGCAATGGTCAGCTATCAGGTTAGATTCTGCATGGTGGAAGATAATGCATGCTTTGCACTGGATACAGCACACTGCCTTGATGTGTTTGCCTATACCTTATACTGCCTGTTCTGAATAACATAGAATCATAGAATCAATCAGTCAGGGTTGGAAGGGACCACTAGGTTCATCTAGTTCCAACGCCCCTGCCATGGGCAGGGACACCTCACACTAAATCAGGTTGTCTAGAGTCTCATCCACCCTGGCCTTAAACACCTCCAGGGACAGAGCCTCAACCACCTCCCCGGGTAGCCCATTCCAAGGTCTCACCACCCTCATGGTGAAGAACTTTTTCCTAACATCCAGCTTGGATCTACTCATTTCTAGCTTTGTTCCATTCCCCCATGTCCTATCACTACCTGACATCCTAAAAAGTCCCTCCCCAGCTTTCCTGTAGTCCCCCTTAAGATACTGAAAGGTCACTATAAGGTCACCTCAGAGCCTTCTCCTCTGCAGGCTGAACAGCCCCAACTCCCTCAGTCTCTCCTCATAGCAGAGCAGCTCCAGCCCTCTGGTCATCCTCGTGGCCCTTCTCTGGACACATTTCAGCACATCCATATCCCTCCTGTAATAGTGGCTCCAGAACTGGACACAGTACTCTAGGTGGGGTCTCACCAGTGTGGAGTAGAGGAGGATGATCATTTCCCTCAACCTACTGACTACATATTTCCTGATGCAGCCCAGGATCTGGTTGGCTTTCTGGGCTGCAAGAGCACACTAACAGTTTATATTGAGCTTCTCATCCAGCAGCACCCCCAAGTCCCTCTCCTCAGCGCTGTTCTCTAGCCAGTCACTGCCCAGCCTGTATTGGTACTTGGGATTGCCTCAACCCAGATGCAGGACCTTGTACTTGGTCTTGTTGAACTTCATGAGGTTGGCTTGGGCTCACCTCTCCAGCTTGTCCAAATCCCTCTGGATGGCATCCCTCCCCTCCAACATGTCTGCTGCACCACACAGCTTGGTGTTGACGGCAAACTTGCTGAGGGTGCACTCAATGCACATGAAGGTGTGAAGTGCAGTTGTATGTAATGTTTGAAGTGTTCACTAACAAACTGCTCACTGTTACAAAGCATGTTGAGAGGCGATGGTCTGATAGAGAGACAGATACTTGTTTAACTTTGAAAGAAAAGAAAAGTTAATTAAAGTGGAATTCTTTGTGGTTCTTGGTTCCATGGACAGGTGAAACAGAAGTTTCTTTGAGCTTGTGCCGATTTCTTCCCATACTAAAACTCAAAAATAATTTCTTAATCTTTGTTTACAAGATAAGATTTGATATACAACCTCTTTATTGGAACTGCCTGTTGCTCAGCTATTTCCAGACGTATTTCAAGAAGGTTTAAACAGAATATAAAGACAAAGTTTTCAGTTTTCCATGTAAGATCCTCCTGTTACAATTTCCATATTTTCCAGACCATTTTTTCCCCCTGTATTTTTTAAATTTAAAAAGATTAATCTTTTGTCCTCAAATTGTCCTTTTAAGTGTACAGGCCTCCCTTCGGTTTGTTTGTTTTGTTTTTTTTCTTTTTTGATGGCCTACTTATTTTGGTCTGGAATGAATAAAGTGAAACTACAGAAAAAAGTAGGTGAGAGGATGAAAAGGCACTAGTAACTAGAAACTGCACATGGGAAGTCAGCTTTCTAACTTTCCATAGACTTAAATTAAACTGCATTTTATAATAAAATTAAATTAATCTCCAAATGTATATTTAAATCCTCCTTCTCACATTCAGTTTTAAAAATCATTGTAATCCTCAATCCCTCTTTTTTCCTAATACCAAATGTATTGACTAATACAATAACTTTTTTTTAATTGCATTTCAGATACATTCCTGCATTTATATCCTTTCATCCTTACCTCTTTTGTCCCTTCTTGTTATACACTATTCCAGGAAGAAGAAGTGCCTTGAAAAATCTGGTTTTACTCTTCGCATACGATAAAAATTAAAAGACACAGATTGGAAATATAAGGCTTTAATCAGGATTTACAATAATAGGATGAATATGAGAACACTAATATATCCATGAAATTTCATTGTTTAAATATAAACTCAGATACCTTGGCATGCCAGAGAGATCAGCAGCAAATCCTATTATCAAGAGAGTGGGAGGAGTGGAGGCTATGCTGTGTGACTGCTTTTAACAGCTGCAATGAAATGGGAGCAAGAGTAAACAGCTGCAAATTGAGGAACATTTGCAGGCAGTACTGTATTGAGAAGTGTTGTGAATACCCAGGAAGGCAGCAGATTGAGAGAAACTCACCCCAAAAGGGTCAGCATGAGGTCTCAAATAAAGGGAAAAAAAAAAAAAGGGGGTAAAATAGAGGACAAAGTTCTAAAATGTGTACGTTGATCCAAAAAATATTAACCAGGATTATATAAACAGAGAGCAGAGCTTAACACTGTAATGCTTTGTGACAGGATTTAGATGAAATTCTAGGAGTAGTGAGTTCAACATGTGCTTACAACATGACACCATTGTTAAATACAAAAATCAAGAGTCCGTATTTTTTCTTCCATAAAGAGTTCTTTTCATGTAAAAATGTTATCTATCTAGCTATCTATGTATTTTCTGTCGAAAGAAGGAAAAAAATCCTGCTCTGCGAGATACTACAGTGCAAGCATATGCTGTCTGCTTTTCTCATTACTGGAAAGTGTACTGAAAAATGACATTGAATTGAGAATAAAGTGGTGACAGTGATTAAAGTCAGGGAGAAGTGACTTATGAGAATGCTTACATACTCCTAAGGGCGCCCTTAAACAACCTTGATTTTTTTTTGATGGCAAATCTGCTTATGACATTCCTGCTATTCTCATAGCCCTCAACTGCTCATTTTCTTTCCATGTGCAGCAGGTTCCTTTTCCCTCAGGTCTGAGGTTTGTAAGGCCATGCTGGAAACCAGATCACCGAAAACCTGGATTTGGAAAAATAAATTACAATCTCCCTTTTTTAATAGGCATAAAGGGTGTCGTGGTAGGCCTAAGCAGGCTAAAATAGGCCTATACATGTCCTGGCTTGCCCAGACATGTTTTTCTGCTATTCCTCCTTCTGTTTTGGGGAGAAGCAACTGCGGCAAAGAGGACAAAGAACCTGGAGCTACTGAGTCTAAGGACTCTGGCTTGCCCAGACTTGTTTTGCACCCTGTGGTAAACAAGGTACACACACTCAGCTTGTGCATTCCTTGTGTAAGGCCTGTATTCTGCCCTAAAAAGGGTAAAGCAANAAGCCTCTTGTAATTCACCATTGCCTTCTGCCATAAGCAGAAAGGAGCTCCTTGAGTCCATCTAGTGGGCAAGCAGGGTATTGACCGCAAGCGGTACACTAACCACCGGAACCTTCTCTTCCAGTTCAATTGAGTTTGATTAATGTTATATATTATTACTAGTTATTTCTAGACCCTGTGTTATTACCTGTATAAAGTTTCCATGACTGATGCAAAGAACAGATTGTTATTAAAATTAGCGGTCGATGAGGTGAGAGTTCTGAATATTGAATATTAATAAACAATATTAATATTTGAAAATAATATCATGTATCAATTGATTACCCCTCCATTACAAAGGGTTGGGTTTTCTATCCCGCTGTCTTTTTTTGTCTAAGAGCACAGGATTGGCCCCACAAGTGACTGTACCAATACATCCAAAGGAAGAAATTGGTGGGACCAGATTTTGGGACTGTGGGCAAGAGAGGAAGGAAACCGGACTCTTCTGAGAGAGATTTTGCTTGTCAGGGAAATCTAGATGGCTTTTTTAGGTGTAGTGACCTCCTAAGTGATGGGGTCACTTAGGCAAAACCTAGGAGAGACAAAGTACTTGCCAAAAGCCAAAAACCAAGGAATGTGCTAGCCTGCAGGTATGAGTGCAGTACAAAAAAACCCCAAAGTCTCAGCATGATAGAAACAGAAGTACTGGGATTAAAACCATGAAGAAAATTGTAGGTTGAATATCATGAAGTACAATCTGAAGGTGAGACTTGCATGGAAAAATAGCATGAAATATTTGAAAATGAAAAGAAAAAAGTCAAGAATATCCTCCATAGACAAATAACAGGTCATGGAATTAAGGCTTCTCTTCCTAAAATGGATAGTGAAGTATTATTTTCAGAAGAAACTTTTTATTATATTAAATGACGTCTTTTAGATTATAGTTAATTTGTTTTAGATCTAACAATTGTTTTTAAAGCACACAAATGTTTTTCAATGTCACTCTACTTAAATCAAAGGAAAGTTGAACTGTAAAATTCTGTGCTTTTCTGCAGCCACAAAGGATGAAATTAAACTGCTTTAGGAGAGAATGAATATGCTCTCCCACACTTTAAAGCTTGACAAAATATTTTCTGAAACTGAAAGATGAGAAATCCAAACAAACCATGGAGGGGTTGGTCTGGAAAACCAGATGAAGACAAAGGGAAGGAAAGCCTTTAAAAGGAAAACATATTTTTTAAAAAAAGAAATTTAAAACCCTCTACTTTTTTGAAGGTTCTTCAACAATTGCTAAGAATTAATATCATCAGTATCCAACACATTAAATAGAATTCCAAAAGTATGGAAAAAAAGTTATTTGGAGTTTGCTTTTTAACTATCTCCTAGTGAATTTGCCTCAGAGTGCTAGATTCTCAAAACCAGCAAGTTTTATAAGGTCTTTAGGATCAGCACAAGCAATGCTGCTGTTGCCAGTGCTGCATAGCCTGCAAATAGTATAGCTTGTATGTAAACAAAAAACAGAACTACCTACAGCCTGTAAGCATGGAAGAGGACAACATATGAGAGGAGAGTGTAATGCATCACTTGATAGAGTGAGTTTTCCGCTCCAGCACCTCAGTCACCACAAGCAACACACAGGCAGCACATCTGCTCAGGCTGCTTAGTACTGCTCTACAAATAGCCTGTGTTTGAAGAGGCTGTTTACAGAGGTAGCTTAGACCCATTTTGTTTATAGTCTCCTTCCTCCACCAAAAAAAAAAAACAACCAAAAAAACCAACAACCAAAAAAAAAAACCGCCCAAACCGCCCAAAAAACCCCCAAAAAAAACCCCAAAACCCAAACCCCAAGACCCAAAAACCAAACCCAAAAATCTCCCCAAAAATGCCTGCATGTGAGAACAGGATGGACAATTTCATATTCATAGCTGAGTTAACATAATTGCATAACTGGAACTTTCTTCAGTGTTAAAAAGGAGGAGGATGGGGAAGGGAGGAATTCGCACAGTAGAAGAGGTTGTTTTCACCATTGTATACAGTTTATCTTCTCCTCCCTGTTTCTCCCACACAAGGCTATGTAAAAGCCTAGGAAGACCAGAGCACAAATCTGGTCCCTGTATCAGTGGATGTATTGCATACTGAATGAGCTGGTTCCTTTGAGTATGTCACACAGCATCCTTTAACCCCTTGCATAGAGTTACTACTATTTTAACATCTTGAGGAATGGGCCCTCTCAGCCCAAAGCTTGAGATGTAAATGTTTGGTTTTTCTACCTTAGACAACACAAATATGCAAAATTGCCCTTCTTCACTTTTAGGTGCTGACACCATTTCACTGCCCTTTTCCGTCTCCAGCCTTGCCAAGTTCCTGTGTTGTTCTTAGTTGTTCTAGCTTGTCTTGGGTGGCTGCTACAACTGAAGATCCAGCCTGGAAAATAAGACTGGACTATGCAGCCAGCTTTGGGTGAGAACTGATGATTGCAACGGTTATGAGAGGATGGCCCTGTCTGAAAAGCAAGGAGCATTACATTTTTGCAGAGACAGAAATGCACTTGGTAGAACACCATTTGCTGGTGGGTAAAGCATTTTCCAGCTTCTCCATTAGAGGAATGAGAAGAGTAGAGGACATTACACTGTATGAGCATGTCAGAACATTTGCAAATTGAGAATTACCTTCCATAGCTTAAGAGTAACCCCCACCCATATATTGCTGTTTGCTCATTATATGATCAATTATTTTGTTTACATAGACATACTGAGTCTATGCATGTTTAGCTTCTGTGACTGCAAGAGAAATTTTACTGTTGTTGCTTTTGGAGGAGGATAAAAGAGGTAAGGACACGGCTATTGCTCCGCTGTCATCAGCATCCTACAATAGTTTGTACTGATTTAGTTTTCCTTTGAAAATAAATAGAATTAAGACATTGAAATGACTCTAAAACATTACTAATGTCATTCAGATATTAAGTATATCACATTTAAGTGCAGGGTTTATTTCATGTACTTTAAGACATCTAAATTTGGGATCTAGTTTACATGTCATCCAGCTTCCGCTTCTCATTGGTGGAGAAATTGTTGTTTCCAGAGCACGAGTCATAGCACTACCTCAAATTCACTCTAAATGGGAAAAAACTATAAAGGAAATGGTCTCTCTCTGCTGTCTATCAAAAAAATGTTGCTTACTAGCTCAGATGACTGAGATTTGGAATATATGAACTGTCCCACAGTGCCAGTTGAGCTGACAAAAAAACAGAGACATTTTCCTTTGGATGGTTTTCACTAACATTTAAAGACATTTCTTTATTCAAATGTAAATAAAAGCAAGCAAACAAACAAACAAACCTTGTAATAAATATCTAGTTTCCTACTTAAAATGTTGAGAAAAGCTGACGCTTTCTGCAGACATTTTCTCTTCAGGTCCAAGCCATAGCACTGATGGATGTATCCCATAAAGTGCTTATAGAAATGTTTATGAGGATTAGACTCTAATCATTCAGGGCAGTTCTATGAAATGTACAGCTGATGAAACACCAAGTTTTTACATGAATGGGGAGCTTGTCTAACTTCAGTTTCTGTAAATTTAGATGAATATGTACCTTCTACTGAGTGAAAATCTATCCTGTAAATGGTAACTGCTTCTGACTGAATGATGTATTCATCTGCTGTCCAGGACCATGTAGAATTATCCTGATAAAGGGAATCTGGATGAATTAACAGATCTGCTTAAAATTTCTCTTGCTGCTCGCAGAGGGAAACCAACTTTTTGCTCAAAACAGACCACTGATCTGATTTGTACTCAGGCTGTCAGATGAATCACAACCTGTCACTCCAGGAGATACAACAGAAGAATAGCTGTCCTTCTGGGCAACTGATGAAGCACCGCTGAAGCCTGAGAAACAGGGCAGCAGTGAATAAGATATAATCCCAAAACTGGTCATGAAGTACACTAATAGAGATTTGGATGAGCCTCTGTAATCACACTCTTAAGGGAAATGTGGACAAAAAAAGCCAATTAATAAGGAATCTAGAGTTTGTACACCTGTGAATTAAAAATTATATCCATCTTTCCAGGACAAGGCTTATCTGAGATGATGTCTGTTTGGTTTGCTTTGACTAAGTACCTGGCTGAAGGGCCTCTTTCCACATCAAATTGTACCACAGCCTTCTAAGAAAAGAGCTCATATCCACACATGTGGTCTCTCCTCCCTTTATTTCTGCATGCTGTAAAGAAGAACACACACCTGTACAGCAGTAGGAAAAGCACTTTGATCTAAATGTGCTTGAGCCATCAGTCATTCAGATCTCACATAATTGCAGAATGGCTTAAGTTAGAAAAACCTCTAGAGGTCACCTTATCTGGCCACCTTGTTCAAACAGGACCACCTAAAGTAAGTTGCCTAAGACTACATTCAGACAGTTTACGAATGTCTCTAAGGATGGAGACTCTGTAGTATCCATGGGAAACCTGTGCCAGTGCTCAGTCTAAATAAGAGCAAAATGTGTTTCCTCATGTTCGAAAGGAACACCTCTGTTTTGGTTTGTGTGTGTTGCCTCTGTCCTGTTACTGGGCATCACTGAAAAGGGCCTGACTTTTCCTTCTTTGCACCCTCTCTTCAGATATTTATACAAATTAACAAGATTCCCCCTGAGCCTTTTCTTCTCCAGACTGAGCAGTCCCATCTCTCTCAACCTTCATCATAGGAGACATGGTCCAGCTTCTTCATTATCTTTGTGATGCTTTGCCAAATTGCCCTCAGTATGGCCAAGTCTCTTGTACTGGGGAGCCCAGAAGTTCACACACTACTCCATCTCACCAGTGCTGAACAGGGAGGAAGAATTTCCTCCTTTGTCCTGCAGCCAATACATTGCCTAATATAACCAAGGATACGATTAGCTTTCTTTGGCTGAAGAGGACATTTCTGGCTTACATTCATCTTGATGTCCCCCAAGACCCCCAGCTCTTTTTCTGTCAAACTGTTTTCTGCCTCAGTGAGTCCCAGCATATATTGATGCATGGAGTTGGTTTTGGTCAGGTGAAGGACTTTGCTCTTCCTCTTGTTGAATTTCATGAAGTTCCTGCTGGGCCATTTCTCTCTTTGAGGTCCTCCTGGATAGCAGCCCTGCCCTCTAGCATAACAGCCACTCCTCCCAGGTTTTGTCATCTGCAAACATGCTGAGGCTGTTGTCTGTCTCATCACCTACATCAGTAAAGGTGATCTCCTGTGGAAAGTGTTGGTTCTGACTGGATATCTCAAACTACAGATGTTTAGCAACTTTCACAGAAATGCATTTATATCTGAAACAAACCTTCTGGGAAGTGCTCTGCTTAATATAGATTTTTTTTTTCTTTAAATTTTTTCTCTAGCTAAGGCAAACAGATCATACCAGAGAACAGATATAATTCTTTGCTTATAGCATTGTTCTAGAATATTCCTATCTGGAGAAATTCCCTTCCCTGCACTGAATTTGGCAGAGAAGACTTCAAGACAGTCCTCCCTAGTGTCTGCCAAATACCTTGTCTTCTGATAGTTCCTGAAGACCTCTCTTTCTTTCATAGAACTTTAAAATATTGCAAGCCTGAACTATAAAAATATATTGTCTTTCTCAGTGCTGAAACAATGTCCCACAGACAGATAGATGTAACTGAATATAGAGTCTAGACCATGTGAGCTCTAAAGTAAATTCATATTCACCTAAGAACAGCTCTCATGCTCATTTATATCTGCTGTGGGCTGAACTAGCTGACTCAGACAAGAATTTGTCCCAAACTTACACCTAAATATCCTAACAGAAAACATCTTTCCTTTCTAACTCACGAGCCAATTTCCATTAAAATGCTACACTGGTCTCAAAAAAAAAAAAAAAAAAAAAAGAAAAAAAAAAAAAGAAAAAGGGAAGGATGGCATGACACCACATTTGACAGAGCCATGAATTACACTGCTCAGATGAATGGTTATCCAAAGCCATTAAAAGTGCTTCTGCACTTCAGCACAATGCATTGCTTAAGAGAAGTCACACTGGGCTGGAATCTGTTCTCTGTTTCACCAGCCTCATAATGAGCTTTAACGGGAGTTCCTGATGATTTATATTGGATCAGGGTCAGATTGGGAACTTTTTTATCTCTCTGTAGTGTTAGCATCATTTCATGAATAGCTCCAACACCCAAAACTACAGCATTCAAGAACAGTTACTGCAGTGTAAGTCTAAAATGCAATGCTACTCAAGTTACACTGACAGTTATTTTGAAAAGTATAGTCTTGAAATAACCAAATCCCATGATTTCTCACCTATAAAAAGCAGTCTGAGAGAAACTGAACTGCTGCTTAAAACAACAGTTTGGGTTTTTGTTTTTTTTTTAATTCAGAAATCACTCATAAAACCTCAGGATCCAGTGAGAGGTATCTGTATCTGTCATAGACCTGCAGGCAAATAAACTTCAGATTGACAAGGGTAATGTTAAGAGTTGAAACTCCTCGGGGCTTTATTATTCACAGCAAAATCTAATTTGAGACAACAATCAGACACTTGAGATGCAGTACTTTATCAAGTGTTTGATGTTCAAATGGAAATTTTGTAAAGCTTTTTTTCTTTGAAGCACGAAACATTTAAAGAAGAGTTTAAATATGTACATTAAGAGTGGCAGAATTCACAATAAAATTAGAAAGGACAGTTGGCATGAGGCTCTAATTTACTTGACCAAATTCTTCATTCATCGTGTTGAATAACATTGTGTAACTGAGGATTTGGACTCTTTCTAAGTCCATCAGCATAATATATTTCAGCCATAAACTAAACTACTTTCTAACAAGTACTGGCACATGTAATGTTGCTTTAAATTGCTTCCAAAGACACTTAGATTTAGAAGGACTTGCTAGGAAACAATCGAATAATGGACTAATAACAGAGTTGCTTTCCACTGGTTTTATGCTAGGATTGGGGGACAATCCTCTCTGTATTTTAAAGTGTTGTCAGCTCATGAGCTGTAATACAACTGCTACACTAATAGAAGTGATAGCCTTAAGTTAAGGAGGAAGCAAGGGCACTGCCAAAGGTCAAAATGGGACTTTAGAGATGCTGAGGATAAAAAAACCTCAACATGTAATATGAAAAATCCTATTTATACCCTGTCTTGCAGGCTACTGTGCAGCCTTAAGGCATACTGAAATATACAGGTCTACTGTGATCACTGTGCTCCATAAAGAAAACATAAACCATAGAAATAGATCTTAGAGGACAGAGAGTGCTACATACACAGCAGAGAGTTCAGGCTCAGCAGCAGACAGTACTTATTTGAAGTAAATAATGTTTTCAATCCACTTGCATGTAAGTTAATGAAATATAAGATATAGGTAAAATCATTTCAATGAAAAGAGGATGTTAATTTGTGACCCATATATGGACTATCTGGGTCTAAAGACCAAACCTGGAATATAAAATGAATAAGGATAATGTGGGGAAAGCTTATTGGAATCCAGAAGATTTCATGAATCCAGTACACATTAGCCCTGCCTTATCTTTTCGATTTCTCTTTTTAATCTAAATTTACAAGTTAAAATCCTATTTCTTTTTAAAAGAGTTGAGTACCCATCAGGAGGGATTATAACTAGATGTGGTTAATTGAGTTTAGTTTATCTGCACTTCTGGATACAAATAGTCTTATGAGGAATAGTGTACTCCTAAATTTAGTTTATGCTCTTCTCTTCGAAGTAACTTTTACAAGCTAGAATGAACTGGTGTGCTCTGAATACAGAACACAGTTAGATGATGTCCTAATCAGAAACCAGAAGTTTGCTATGTGAAACTTTCCATAGCTTCACCATTTTCTATGTAGCAAACTGAACTGAAATATCTAACTGGAGTTGAGAAAGGATTGAAAAACTCTCATGCACTGTTTTGGAAGTTAATAGGAATTCAAGGTCTTAGGTGGTGTAATTCAGCAAGATTATATTTTTCTAAGGCCATCTGGGATTTTTCATCTTCTGGACTACTTGTTGATTTTTTTTCCTGGGTTTCTAGTAGAGCAAAAGAGGTGAATTAATTACCATGTTTCTTGGTTAGCCAAACATGAGTTTCTCAACATCTCTCATGTTTGAAAAGAGTTCCTATGCTTTAGGTGCCTAAGGGCTTAGTAGATTTCAGGGATGTGTGTTAATGAAGTACTATCTTCATTATCATCAATGTCCATCATCATTATTGTCTTAATGTCTCCTATCAAAGCTTCCTTGACAATGAGCACAATCCTTCTGTCCCTCACAAAGGGATTTCTCAAAAATTGTGAATGGAGACAACTGTATCAGCCAAGAGGATGCCGTCCATGCATTAAGGGAGATTTGAGCCCCTCAAAATAATGTCTGATGTCAGAAGAAGTCTGTAATTCCACTTGGGAAAAGCTGTGCACACCCCTGTGAGTTCTCTCTCTTCATTTGTAAATATTGCAGCTTAGAAATCTGACAAGAAGTTACCTGAATTATGTAAATGTATATCTTTGAAATTTATTCTGTATGTTATACATGGTAAATATAGACTACACTGGTGCAACTTTTTTGTCTTTTTTTTTTTTTCCCTTCCATCAAAGTTATCTTTTTCTGCAGCCCTTGGTATTCATGTTTTTATGCAGAACTCTGAAACTAAGAGAATTAGAAAATTTTGGAAATTGGGCTCTGAAAAATAACAGCATATGACCATTATTCACAGTAATACAGGAAATGATGGCTTCCTTACTGAATGAGGAGATAGGTGGCTGTACATGTGGCATGCCCAGTGAGGCCAATATCTTACAAAATACTAAAGACTATTCACCATTCCCCCCAGAAAACACATCTTGTCAGAAAAGAGTATCTTGCCAAAACAAACTTTTCCATTACCCTTATTTGGGCTTTTCATAAAATGAATGTAAGAAAGCTTTGAGTAGTCAAAAATGCTTGAGTCGCCAGTTACAGACCTCTTCTGAGTACATAAACAAATGTAGCAATGTTTCCTGATGGAATGTATCTCTCTAAGGATAAAATATATGTATAATTTTATGTATCTTCCTTTTTTTTTTTTTTTTTTTCTTTTCCTATAAGGCAAACAAGAAAATAAAGAAGGGTGAAAATGAGAGTAGAACACTGCTTTTCAATTTTTTATCAATTCTTCCTGAATACAGTTTTGAAAGCATTTTATAGGGAAAGTAATATTTGCAGTCTTCTCTAGAATGCAGGACATTTATTAGCATAGACTCATTGTTCAAAATTGTTTCAGGTGAATTTTGATTTATTTCAGAATAATCTGGTCCATTAACTTGATCTCACATTCATTTACACCTGTAGGATTAATTTATGGTAGTGTAGACATGAACTGCACCAGGACAAGAGTAGAATGTGAGCCACATTTCTTC
The DNA here is from genome assembly GCA_013399055.1 of Ramphastos sulfuratus. NCBI lineage: Eukaryota > Metazoa > Chordata > Aves > Piciformes > Ramphastidae > Ramphastos > Ramphastos sulfuratus. The sequence continues at coordinate 238,379 of WBNM01000955.1, read as the reverse complement.
TGCCTACTCACTCCATCACAGAGATGAAAAGAGATTTTAGTGCTCATGGATAAATCAGTTGGAATAATTTTCCTTAAAATTTATAAGGGAGGGAGGTAGACTGGTTTTGGCTCCCAATAGATTGTGAGTTATCATATAGTTTCCAGGAGTTTACAAGTAAAAGCAATCTTTAGATTGTTCAGCCTCAGTAATTAAATCACAGCCCACTAACCCCAGAGAATATTCTCATAGTAGTTCAGCCCTTTATGAGGGCTGAAGGCCAGCATGGAAGGCATTAAAGAAGTCATCATTACCACTACCACCAGAAGCTAATGCAGACACTTGTAGCTGTGCTATTCCCACATAGTCCCAGGAAGGAAATTGGACCCATATCTCCAGAGAAACATGAAAACACTTTGATTTCTATCCAGTCAGAAGTGTTTCATTTTTCCTGATGTGCAATCTGGTGAAAATAATCCGAAATATTCAGCTGGCTATCTGAAAGGATGACTAACTAGTTTGACAGTTCTCTGACTTAATCAAACACATGCCCTCCTCTTTTCCCCTTTTCAACACCCACAGGTAACCAACAAAAACAACAAAGCATGAAATCACGTGTCTTTGACACTATGTTTTTCCCCTTTCCACTTGGTCAGTGACAGCTGCGATCATTAACAGCAATAGCAGTGTCTCTAAAAACTCCCATGTAAGCCACAACTCCCAAGAGATGAAGCTGAATGAAATAGCAAGGAGACATGAGACCACTCAGTGAGCAGCCAACAGAGTCATCCTGACTGAACCCAACAAATCCTATACTGTTCCCAGCTCTGGGCACATTCCTCTTAAGCCTCAGCTGACAAGAGCAGCAATAAGTGCTGCAGAGAAAACCAGTACTCATTAAAACCAGTGGATAAAATTGTCCATGTGGGTTTAAGTCAATGGAGTAATACAGGGATAAGTTTGGCCTGCTACTAAGTGTGATGGCTGTGTCTTTAAAAAACCTTAATCATAAATCCAGCTACACTTTCTGAATTCTTATTATACCAACACCCCATTCCCTCATCACTGATGTAATATTCCCCTTTGCAGAATAGGCCTCTGAGCAAGCTAGAGGCTCTGCCAAGATGCTTAGAGGTGTTCACCAGCTGCAAACTAAGCCTTCACCAAAATAATGAAATCATTTATTAGCTGCAACAGTAATATAAATCCTACCTTCTTTTAACATCTGGCTCTGGGATTGAGTCTTCACCTCACAGAACTCAAAACAGATGGACTTGTCCTCAAATTCTAGTTTAGCACCAAAAGGCACCAGATACTGGTGATTTTATTTTCCCCTAGTCAAACTTATGTTGCTTCAAATCAGTGTTAGTTCTTATTATTTGGGTGTGTTGCTTGCTTTCCTCCCTAAAACTGAGCTGAGCAATCTCTGTTGTAACTTCTGTTTACAGGTTGAATGAAACAATTATAGGATCACAATATTCTACTTCTCCCTTTCACTTTCTAGTATGCAATCACCCCATATAGCATGAAAAAAAAAAAATCCAAACAAAAAAACCCAAACCAAAACAACAACAACAAGAAGAAACCAAAACCAAACCTGAGACAATAAATCAACCTATCTTTGTTCAAACATTTGCTCTGTGACTGTCAAACAGCTCATCCACTTCTTTCATTATAAGCAAAATCCATTAATTTACCCTTGGAATATCTGCTGTGTTCTGGTAACAATCTTCACCCTGCCTTCATGACAGTACTTATTCCCATACCTACGCATGACTACATCTGTAGAAGAGGTAAGGATGGAAAGAAAGACAGAGTTAACCAGTTGATTTGTATTTAAATATATGTCAAAAGGCGTATCAACATCCTTGGTGAGGTCTGAACTGAATTCTTTGCTATTACAAAGCAACCATGGCCAATATGAATTTTTTACTGTCTTGTTGCTTTTTATTGTGAATAAAATAAAGTCACAACCCCCCTTGAGCCTTCTACTGCTTCACTTCTGCAGTGAAACAATTTCAAGAAAAAGCTTTCTCCTTCAGGTTGATTGATTGGTCTGCCAGAGACTGAACCTTATTACATCACAAAACCAATTCATTATCCTATTTTAATTTGGTCTTTCTTGTTAGGTCATTACAGTCTTACTGGAACTTTTATGCAGCGTAGAAAAAAATACATACATACACACAAATATAATATACATACATATATAAAATATGCATCCTTGTACATATATATGCTGTATATGTATACATTATGATTGAAAACTGAGTAATATGCATACTTATAAGGTCTTGCAGTTAGTTACATTAGTTGTTGAGATGCTCTAGAAATTTTCAGCTACCTGTCTCATAGAAACAGTACAAATGGCTAGAAGGAAAATGTTTCTTTGGTTATAAAATAGTATTTATTACAGGTAAGTGTGTTGAGAAAATACTCTAAAAAGCTGTTTGTATAGAATCCCACTGAGCTCTAACTTTATTTTCTATTTATCTCATTACCTGTTTTGAAAAATCCACATAACCATTTCTCAGTGTTTTGTTGCTTATACAAAATCTTTAACAGAAACTCTTTGTTTCAAGGTTGCAAATAGACTGAAAATGTCAGAATATTTGATCAAGCGTGAAGCTGTTTCTTGGTTTTATGGAAGAATAAGACAAATTTCATGGACAGACAGAAGCTATAATCATGGATATGATATTACCTTTGGAAGAAGAAAATTATTATCTGAGAAAAAATTTTAAATTGTGGACAATTTACTCAGGATGCTTTAAAGGGACTTCTACATGATGAATATTACCACTAGCCATAAACCTACTCCTTTCCCTTCATCTCTTCTTATTATCAGGAGTGCAGTCTGTAGAGCAATGTGCAGCTTGTTCAAGACAAATGTGTGTGGGTGCTGGAAGCAGTCAAGTGGAAGCTAAATCCCAGTACAGGTTCATTTCTTGGAGTGTAAACATGTAAAAGTATTTTTTACAATATTTTTTTCTTTAGATTTCTAAATCTTTGTACCATATTCTTTCAGGTTCTTTCAGAATGGTTAATTCTGCTGTGCTGTATGCCCTCACAGAGATGAGAAATGTAGTGGTTTTTAAGTATTGCAGTGTACTTTTCTTAGTTCCACTCTTGAAAATGCTATATAGCTTCATTTCTCCTGGAAAAGAGGAGGCTCAGGGGTAACCTCATTTCTGTCTACAACTACCTGAAAGGAGGCTGTAGCCAGGTGAAGGTTGGACTCTTCTCCCAGGCACCCAGCAACAGAACAAGGGGACAGAGTCTCAAGTTGTGCTAGGGTTGGTATAGGCTGGATGTTAGGAGGAAGTTCTTCACAGAGAGAGTGATCTGCATTGGAATGGGCTGCCCAGGGAGGTGGTGGAGGTGTTTAAGAAGAGACTGGTTGAGGCACTTAGTGCCACGGTCTAGTTGATTGGATAGGGCTGGGTGATGGGTTGGACTGCATGATCCTGGAGGTCTCTTCCAACATGGTTGATTCTATGATTCTTGTTATTTAAGTAAATATTTGATAAATTTATGTACAGACAGTACAGTCACAAAATGCTATAAAGAGTTACTCATCTATCTGCTTTAGGAATAAACATGGATATTAATTTGGTAAATTTTCTTGCTTACAGACACCACATCAGAAAATAAATCCTCTGACAGAAAGTCACATCATCTTCAAGGGTTACTTGCATAACATTTTATAAAAACAAGTGTAAAAATAGTTAGAGAAAGAATAAAGGTATTTGACCTATTTGAAATTGTTTCACCTTCTATAACCCCTGGGAAAATGGAAGGGATACCTTGGAGAAGTGGGTTAGGGGGGGGAAAAATAAAAATAAATAAATAAATACACACACACACACACAAACACACCCACACACACACACACACACATACATATATATATATATATATATATATATATATATATATACACACACACACACAGAGAGAGAGATTCCTGACAAAAAGGGAAAAACTAGCTACAGTTCTAATGTCCATTAAACAAAGCAATTAATAAGGTGAGCTGGGAAAGAGTTCTATCAATGAACAAGTCATAAATGAGGCAAAGCCCTGAAAGTTAAGTTTTTCTGTCCCCACAATGACAAAGGAGTCATAAAAGCCCATAATCACAGCTTTCAGATCTCAGCCTAGCTTCTGGTATAAGATGCATGAGAAAGTAGCTGCACATTGAAATCTGAAGGAAATAAGTTTCACACCTAGGACCCAGCATTGATACTCTATTTCTGGGAGGCAATTTAAGTTTGAACTGAAATTTTATTCATGTTTTTCCTATAATTAAATGAAATACTATTTTGATTGAAGATAATTGTGTCTCTGGTTGAAAACCACAGCCTGTTTATTTAGATTACATTTTCCTGCATAAAGAAATCATGCAATTCTTCCAATTAAAGAAAAATAATATTTAATACACATTTTGAATCCATAGTCTTAGGATGTCTTTTGTCTTTCTTTGGAAGCAAGCACTTGACTTTAATATTACAACAATTACATAGTACTGCCATTAGTTATTATTGAAACTATGCATGGTCAATATAGAGTGCCTAATATGCTCTTTACTACTTTGATATCTTACAGTGTATTTCAATCATTTACAATACACTGTGACATAAAGTGCAGACTAATTTTTGTAGGGAAATTGTCTTTGAAAGCTCTGCCCACAAGAGCAGGCAGAGAAATGAGAAACTGAAGTTCATACTTGCCACTGTTCATTCATGGTTCTTCTCCTTTGTGTCTTCCCCCTTCTCATCTTTGAAGATAACACAGTTAAGTAATTTTTGGTTGTCTTTAATGGCAATTTCCTTAGACATCTGGCCAAGAATCTAATGTGCAATTCACTGAACCTGTAAAGATTTTCTAGTGTAATTTAGAAGAGATAATTGTGCGTGACTTTTCCTGTGCATTAGGGATCTCCAGCCCAGTGGGCAGGATTCCAGGAGTAAACACTGTGGGATTAGGTTATCTATCCAGTACAGAGTTCTGCTGGAAAAATAATTTCTGCTTTATACAGTGTATAGAATCTGGACTAGATTTTCTTATTTTATTACTTTTGTCCATTTGAACACAGAAATACAGCTATTTTTTTTTTTTTTCTTTCCCAAGCATTTATTGTTACCTCTTTGACATAATGGGCTAGGGGACAAGTGAAGTTAAAAGACCTGATCTAAGCAAAGTTGACATTAACCAATTTTACTGTGAATGCCTTGTCAGACATTATTAAGCTTTGCCTGGGTCTGTCAAGGTTCCTAGCCTGTTAATAAATATTGTCACCAGAAGAGAGGAGCAAAAATTACTACACAACTATTTCTTGGTTGTTTTTTTTTCAGAGAACATAAATACAAAGATTTTCTCCTTGTCTTCACTAGATGTTTAGCTTGTATGTTGGAAAATGCAAAACTGGCTTTAGCAAGAAATGTGCTGCATGAATTTCTTTTTATTTTTTTTTTCTTTGAGGTATTTCAGCAGTAAACATGACAAAATGGTTGGGAGGCTGAATTAACTTTGCCTCTAGGATGCCTAAATCTCAGAACACCTATTAAAATTGTTCATGACAACAAATTCTGCTTTTTAAGCACCCTGAACACATCACTTTCTGAAATATCTCTCTCTTCCCAAGATGAATCTATCTGAAGCACTCCTCCTAATGTGTTTGAACAGTTTAACTAGCCTAAAGCACTATAACTTTAGCGCATTATAAATGAATCACTATGGATACAGGGTGTCTTGATGATCCTGAGTATTTGCCTTTGCATTGCATTTTGATATCTGAGACGTTTGCCTACCTAGCAAAAACCCCCAAGATTCATAGAATTTGGTTTTATTAAAGCAATCAAATTAAGAAGTTAAAGGGACAAAGAAATCAAGAAGAATCAAAATAGTAAAATTTCCCTTCTGCTCAGTTTTCAAAGGTGATATATTAATAAAACTTTTAACCACTTAGAAGGGGATTAAGAGGTCAGATGCTTCACCCTGTACCCAGGAACGCAATGTCTGCCTTAGGTACAGGACTCAGTTGTAGCCACATTGCAAACAAATCTCTCCCCCATGCATGAAAGACTAAGGAAGACAGGAACGTGACATGGAAACTTCCAGCTGTCTTTCCTGCTGTGTGCTGACAGGAATGCCAAACACTATCTGTCGCATAAGCCAAGTAGGGAGTTGATTTCAGTAAGGTGGTTATAAGGCAATTACTTCTCCACCCTGACTTCGTGTTTTCCTCTCTAGAGCTTCTTACATTTCAGTGTGAGGGCTGGTTGAATGCTAGCTAGGAAAGGATCATAACAAGGCAAAATATCATGAAAGTCATCTTGAAAAGCCTTATCCGTGATTACAATTGGCAAGGCAAAGGGAATTGTTGTACCCTCTTTTTGCCTCCTATAACCGTCTTACCACCATGGATTGATGTAGCATACAGACCTCTGGTTGTATAACAGAACAGCACTCATCCACTTGGGCAACCTGCTTCCCACACAAACCAACACTGCATCTCCTACTGCTTTGGAAATTAGTCCCTTAAGAGCTAATCCAATACCCACTAAAATTCATGGAGTATCCCCAACTGCAGCAGATTTAGGTAAGAGTTTTAAAGGTTCATTCAATCAGCTGTACTCCTAAAAGCAATGGTGCTTACATCATAAATTGCCTATAAGATTTACTGACATTTTGACTGATATTTTTATGGACCCCAAATACTGTAGGAAAAGAGAGGTTTGCTGTATAAAGGAACTACACAACTGGTGGAGAGATGAACTTTTTTGCAAATTCCAAACCTACCTGGAGGCCACAGAATCCAGACTAACAGTTTATCTTCATATCCAAGATCAAGTGGATGTCATGAAGAGCAGCTTCAAATTCACAAATTCTCCTGCTTTTTTAATCTCAGAATCACAACAGCCAGTATTATCTTACTGGCAAGGTTTTTGTTCACTTAGAAATATGCAGTATGACAGGACAGTTGTTGCCTGTGCTGTGGAACAGGCTTAATCTGACAGAGAAGTTGATAGTAACTGTGTAACAACTTGCATCATGACCAGTTTTGTGCTTCTACTTGTATTATTCTCAATCCCTTCCAGCTGACCTTTCACTGCATCTCAACCCCTCGGAGATTCTAACTCCTTATATACTTAAACATGTCAACTACTTGTGCTAGTTATTACCACCCAGCACAATTCCCCAACAAAAAGTCTTCAACTAGGATTTGTGCATGACATGGTTCTGTTGCAAGAAGTCAACCTAAACTTATACTTAAGTCCTCCTCACTTGTCTGAATTTGATTGCCTCTATTTTTTTTTTTCCCCCTCCAAGACCTTTATGTTTTTGGAACATCTAGCCTCCAGGGTAAACATCTGTGAAGTTACAAACTAAGGGCAATTATTCCTGATTTTAAAAGAGGATCTCATATAATGCAGCCCCTCCTTTTGAAATATGGTCTTGGCAGGTTTGCCTGGGTGAGGAGCACGACCATGAAACCAAATTCCATTGCTCATATTGGTCTCTTTTCTCTATAGGTGCATGGCAGTTACATAAACAATCTTCTGCCTGCAGAAAGGCAAATCTTCCTTTTCATGTTCATATTTTGCTCAGCGTTAACACCTTTCCCACATAAAACAGCATTAGGGTTTTTTGCACTCAGCAAGAGAAATAAAGCCTGACAATGTAAGTAGAACACAATGAAGAGGACAATACATGACCCCAGAGATGAAGCAGACAAAAGGATGAGAGAGAGGTAGTATAATTACTGTAATTTCTTAAGTAGCTAATTGAAGCCTTTGAAGAAATCAATGGCTTGTTTGTGTCAATTTTTGATGTAGGATACTCCTGTGGAGGTATCTTTGTTTCCCTGTGGCAGGAAGCAGGCTTTTTTTTGGACCCTGTAGTAATTTATATAAGCAATATATATTTTTATTTCGGTTACACTGCTACACCTCTTCTAAATTAGCCAAGTCTTCATGGACATGACACCTTCCTCTTGCTTTCCTCTGCAAAGCAACCCTTTTGCCTTATTCTGTGTTCCTTTATCTGAGTGTCAGCTTCATCCTCAGAGCATAGTTAGGAAGTCCAGAGAATACACTGCAATGCGTAAATGTGGATTATGGTGGTTTACTGCTCCATTCCTTCAGGCCTGGTATCTGTGGGGCTTGTCTTTGCCCTTGCTTGCCATCCCCCCCCCCGCCCCCGAAAAAAATAAGAAATTAATTCTTTGAAAGGTTCTTCACATTTTCTTTATCAAAATAGTTTTGTTCTTCCTTTATGCTTTCTGAGCTCCACTCTCTATGACAAAAAAGCCCAGAAGTGTGACGCCCTTCAGAAAAGTCAATAGGAGATATGGATAGACTGTCCAACAAAGATATCCCTTGGAGAAATTAAAACTGTCAGGAGCAGTTTACAGTCAGCTTGGTTTGTGAAGAGTGATGGGTCCCCAGATGACAAGCAGGCGATCATGGTTGGACTCTAAAGAGGTCTCATGTTCCTGCCCTCATGTTTTGCATCTGCATCATGTTGAAAGAAGAGGGGAGGCTGTGCAAGTGCATGTCAGAAGAGGGAGAATCTAAAGACTAAATTTGCTGCAAAATGAGTACCAGCAACAAATACCAGCGGCACATGTAACTCTGCTTTCCTGGGACACTTAGAGTGGTGTAGACACTCTAAATATCTCCTGAAGTAGGCTTTCAAGACCTCTCTGTCTTGGGTAAGGCATTCAGGACACTTCAACTGGCATGATGATGCTGAGACATTTCCTACTGTCGGAAAGCTGTATTCAGAAAGAGTCTGTATATCCCTTTTTTAAAACAATATTTTTGTGTGTAATGGATATGAAGCATTTCAGGTTCAGAGGGGTGTTAAGAGGATTTGTCTCAGAGACAGATAAGTCAGAGACAGGGCAAGAAGAGCTGTGGGCCACTGCTAACAAATACAGAAAAACTGTTATAGAACAGTGATTTGGCTTCCCAGCGTCTTACCAGAAACAAATGAAAGCACTATGAGATTTAATCATTGAAAACTAAACCTAAAGCTAAAGCTGTGTGATGAAAGCAGCAATCAATGCAGGCATTAAAGGATTTAGAGAAACAATTATTTGGTTTTAGTTATGTTTTCCACACAAGGTAGCGATCACAAACTGTTTTATATTCCTCTGCAGTCTTCTCTGGGTAAAGTATTTTCTTATTTTTCTTTAAAAGTGTTTCTTTAAGGGTCTTTCAAGTTGCTATTTTCCCTTTTAAATGCTCTCTGTACAGAGAACAGCACCTTCAGTTACTCAATAGTTAATGTGTACAAGAGACAAACTCTACCTGCAAAGCATCTTGCTGGTTAATAGGGCAGATGGGCATGGAGGTCTCAATTAAGTCTCACACAACACTGAGCTATTTTTACCGAAGAATGAAATAACTTGGCTGGCCACAGAGTCCACCAGGAAATTCTAACCAGCATTACAACACTCTCCTGATCCGAGGCACATAGTGAACTACTCTTGAAATGCTCATATTGCCTTGATTGGTTTTGGTTCTTGAATCTGTGTATCACACTTCATCTCTTCCAAAACATCTCTTTGCTGCAAGATTTCAGTTCTGTGTAATCAACAACGTGATCTGGTTAAAGAGCAATGGAAACAACCACATATAGGCAACTTTATAAGAGGCTTTTCTTTGTGAGGGACAGCTCATTTCTGACCAAATCCCAGTTAGCACTCCTGACTAAAAAAAATTATCCTGTACACATGAAAGAGTCAGGGATTTTCACACAGTATCACAGTATCACCAAGGTTGGAAGAGACCTCAAAGATCATCAAGTCCAACCCGTTATCACAGACCTCAAGACTAGACCATGGCACCAAGTGCCACGTCCAAACCCGCCTTGAACACCTCCAGGGACAGTGACTCCACCACCTCCCTGGGCAGCCCATTCCAGTGTGAATGACTCTCTCAGTGAAGAACTTTCTTCTCACCTCGAGCCTAAACTTGCCCTGGCACAGCTTGAGACTGTGTCCTCTTGTTCTGGTGCTGGTTGCCTGAGAGAAGAAAGCAACCTCCTGCTGGCCACAACCACCCTTCAGGTAGTTGTAGACAGCAATAAGGTCTCCCCTTAAAAAAATTGCCATTGGAAGGTCAAAAAGAATGTGGAACAGGAAGAAGTTGCTGTTAGTAATAGGGAAGTCGAATGTCTGGTTATGTGCCTGGCTTGCTATATGCTAGAAGTACTAACAAGCAATTGTATTGCAAAGCCAAGAATAAATCCTTTGCTTTTCACTGTTCTTAAAAGAAATAGTTGTATGAGAGTCATGCTGGTACTTCAGACAGATTGTCACAGCTCAGCCCTCAGAGAACTTCAGGAAATGGAAGTACAAGGATATGGAGCATCTAACAGGAAACTTGCTTTCCTTGTTTTCAGACAGACAGATCCACGGGAGTTATCTCCTCACATTCATTCTTTTGAGACATCTACAGACTCGACGTTGTTATATGACCTTCTAACCACGTGTGTACAACAAAGGACTGCTCAGTGCTTTGCAGATATATTTCCTGTTCAAAATAATAGTGCAATTCAGAAAGTAAAATATAGAAAAACAGTGCTGTTTCTTTTGTCCACTTTTTTTTTTTTCAAAGAGTAGGAAACTTCTGACTTTTTCTTAACATTTTGTGTAGGTTGTTAGCTGGTTTTAATTGGAAACAAAACAGAATAAAAGCATAAGTCTTATCTTAACATCAATATGTTTACACTGTAAAGACATTTTGTGAGTCTCTGGCCATTATTATCCTACTTTACCAGCCAAACTTCTGTCCCTGGCAAAGATCTGCCCTGCAGCCTATTTAATCCCACCTCCTACAAGATAGGGAGCTCATATTAATTAGCCTAAAAGCTATTTGTTTACCACTGATCATTTAAAAGCCAGATTTCAGCCATTACAGATGATAATATAACCCATAGTGGATACAGATTAATAACGCTGAAATAATTCCTAGCATGGTAATTTTCTTTTCCTGGAAAATGAAACTACCTGGTGATAGATGTGCTCTTCTGTAAAATTCAAATAACAGCAGCTTTAAATATTCACTGGTTCATTGGGTAACTCTTTACAGAGGATCTGTAACTTTGAACTGTCTGGTAAGCCTTCAAATTGTGATTTGTGTAGAACTCAATCGTAGCCTGGAAAGGTTTAAATTTCTTGATTCAAGTTATTTGTAGTATATAGTTTAGAGAGCTGAAATCATTGTATGTTTCTAACAGTGTTAATTGGATTCTAGACTGCATTTTTGTTGTGTTTATTAAAGAGGGAACTGGTATCTGCTTCTCTGTATGTTGTTTAGCATGCACCACATCATTAATCTGAAATACTGCACAGTTGGTTTGCAATTCATCTTGAAGATGGACTGCAGTTCCTTAATTGTCTTGAACTTTTAGTTTGAGAAAATAAATAACATAAATCCTTAGATGCAGAGCATAGAGAATGAACTGACAGTGTCCATTCCTGGCAGTAAGACAAAAAAAAACTCTGCTCAAAAATGCCTTCTATCTTACTAGACATTACTTATTTTCTGGCCCCATTTCTTGGAATGGACCAATTGTCACCAGCCAAATATTTTGCACAACACAGGGTTTGCCAAGGAATTAGCTGAGCATATACATCTGTATGACTGAAAGAGGCCAATACAGCTTAAAATCGCAGAACCACAGAATCACAGAATGAGTAGGGTTTGAAAGGGACCTCTGGAGACCATCCAGTCCAGCTCCTCTGCCAGGGCAGATTCACCTGGAGCAGGTTGCATAAGAACTCACCCAGGTGAGTGTTGTAAGTCTCCAGAGAAGGAGACTCTACAATCTCTCTGGGCAGCTTTTCTAATGTCTTTTTACCCTCACAGGAAAGTTTTCATTTATATTTAGAAGGAACTTCTGTATTCTAGTCTCGTTCATCACCCCTTATCCTGTTGCTGGACATCACTGAAAAGAGACTGGCTCCATCCTCCTGACACCAAAAGAGCCTCAAAAATGCCACCCAAAGTTCTAATGGCTAATTTATCTTTTTAAATTTTGTTTTTAATTTTATTTTAAAATTATTTTTAAAATTTTATTTTTTAGTATGAAATTCACGCTTCTTTATATCCAGGTTCTAGTTTGTTGTACACTGAGGTCATATTTCAGAGCAGTACACAGTAAAGTGGTTTGGAGTTTAATTATTTTCCCTGTATTAGAACACTTTGGGCCAGGGTAATGAGAAACATGTCTCACAACCAGCACTTCAGTGGGGAATGTCAGTTAAATTCCTGCATAGACCAGAAAAATACCAGCAATATACTGTCTGTAAAAAAACTTATAACACATTGCTGCTTCTTACTGATATCTGATTGCAAAATAATATCTCACCTTGATTTCAGTAAGAGAGGAAATTAAGATAAAAGTAATCTATTTAATGGGTTGCAAGTCTCAATAAAAGCAGCTATCAGGATAAGTGAGAAGGCACACCACTAGTATTTTTATGTTCCTGGTTAAGTCTAACAATGTGTGAGTGGAATATCAGCAAGAGCTGCAGGTTCTCCTGGGAGACAGATTTGTAATGTATCTCCTAATATGAGAAGAGGGTCAGTCAATTAAATGAAAAGAATGGCAAATTTAAAAGATGTAAAAATCTCTCTTTCACTATGGGTTAGCCTAGACTGTCAAATCCATTGCACAGGAAGTCATCAGGTCAAATATTATGGCTGGACATTTTAAGAATTTGGACTGTATCCTGACAATTCCTTTTGCTGTGCAATGATAATTAGGCACTGTCCTGATGGCCTTCAGGTTCCAAGAAAGACAAAGTTCTCTCTTTGAGAACTTCACTATGCACTTGGTGAATTTCAGTATAGTTATGAGGACCAAGGAAAAGTTCTTAAAGGTCAGAAGTATTGTAACAAAGTTGAATAAGATTTCTATTCCTACAGATTTCACATTGGTCCTGGGAATCAAACCCTGAATGGTGAGCCTGAAGTTCTCCCTCACTGTGTTTTGACTATGACTAAGATACATGAAATTGCAACTCTTCTGGGAAATTGTGTCCTCTGTGGGAAAAATTATCAAAAGGAAGAATAATAAAATTTAAGGAGCACATGGAGAGAAGCATGGACTTCAGCTTCAGCTAGTACAGCCTGAGTACAAATGAGCAGACTCTTTGCAGTGCAAAGATTGCAACTGGAGAACAAGGATCTCCTCTAACCCAAAGCACATTTGAGTTCAATTGTGGAGATCAGTGATTGAAGACAAGATCTATGCCCCTCCTGGCATCATTCTCATGTCCTGTAGCACATCAATCCTTCAGCATCCAATACAGTGGCTGTTTTACTTACAGAGTTAGATGTGCACTCCTGGATGGATATTATGTTGCTGGGTACATTACAATAAAACTTTGTTTTACTTTTTTGGTTTTGCCTTTCCTACCCTGCTGGAAAGGTTTGCATCTTCTTAGTGTAAGGGAAATATATGAGTGGTAAAACAACTGGTTTACTCTCCCAACTGTGTAACAAAAATCAAAATACAAGTGGGGAGTTAACATTTTTGAGGAAGACAATCACATAGCATGACATGGAGAGACACCATGAAACACACTGCCAGTTCAAGAAAAGAAGTGGCTGCTTGGAACTTTGACTATCAAAGAGAGTAAAACTGATGATACTATCTGAAGACTCAGTGGCTTTGGCTTTACTATAGGTTTTTGCTATGGAGTGATCTGTGTTAGGGGTGGAAATTCTTCATTATAAAAATATCTATCGTGCAAGATGGCCTTAGGTGGGGCTTCACGCAAGAATCATCTAGACAGTTTCTGTCTTGTGGTACATGGTGACTCGTTCCTCCGTTATTCCTGTCAGATTCTCAACTACTCTGTTTGTAAACCTCTACAGTCAAAAAATCTCACTCTTGAGTCCATTTTTGTGAGTGCTTATCTCCTTTGCTTCAACAAGGTTTCCCAGTGATTTACACACTCTGTATACCTGCAGGTGAAACACACCACATCTTCCTGTACAAACTGTGGACATGGAGAAAGGATTGTTCCACCTCTCTTCATGTAAGGATGACAAAGTGTAGTTTGGCCTTCATATGCCAGTTTGTGTTTTCAACCCTTCAAGTATAAAATCATCCATTTCATTTATAAATATACTGAATCCAATTTGACATCATTAAGTCACATGGAATTTGTTATGTCATTTTAAAATATCTCCTTTCGGATTATAACCATATTTGAAATATGTGGCTGCTCTGTAATCAAATGATGAAAAAGCCCAAGCAAACAAGATCTGAAAGGCTGTGCTGTGAGACTAGTAGTAGGGAGGAATGTTATGGTCTGGATTTCCCTGCAGCAGAAAAGAAACTGGAACAGATGCTGCAATTCAGGCATTTTCTCTACTAAATTCTCAAATTACTGAGACGAGACATTCAAACTTGTGAAAGAAAGGGTATAGACCTCTCAAAGTGACAGGGTGTAGAAATATTTCTATGTACACCTTCTGTATATTTGAGTAAGCTAGGAAATTGCTCTGCACTGGTAACAGTGTGCTACAGAAAGTAGTCTCTTTTTGGTACTGCTATTTTGTTCACCTACCTATTAAGTTTCTGTATCAGTGTAGCATGCAAAGCTCTTTCTTTCCATTCTTTCATCTGTAATCTGTTCAAATATCTTGATGAAGGGATCTTTCAGAGGAGACTTTTTATTTTTGTAATAAGAAACCTTCCAGTCAATTCCTTTGGGACATACACTCACTTCTTTCTCACGGTAATATCCAAACCATTCAGTACCACACTGTAAAATGAAGCTATTCGTATAATACCATGCCACAAACTTTTCACAACAAATGAGACTGGCAGGTACCTCTCCTGTCAGTTGCTAACACCTTGCTTGCTCCCCTCACCTCTGTCTGGAGCTGGCACTTCTAATAATATCTGTCAGAGAAAAAAGGGCAGAGGGGATCATTGTGATTTAGAAGGGTAAATATTTTGTAAATGAGAAAGTGATTTAGGTGCTTTTGTGAACTTCAGAATCCTGTCACTAACCATGAGTAGGTTGGTGTAGTGGGATAAACTGCTGTATTTAGGTTGCATTCAGACATCAAAGGTAGGATGTTCTCATATGTTCACTAGTGGAGGCAGCCAGCAGCTGCCCCAGACCTGACACTTCTGCAGCTAGTTTCAAGTTGCAGACTGTGGCTTATGGCAGTGTACTGATGCCTCAGGACTGAGATTAAATTTCCCTACTTTTTGTTGATTGTTTGGGAAGTGAAGCAGCACAGCTTGAAGAAAAAGAGAGGAGAGGCTGGAATGCAACATGAGAAAACACCCAAACAACCAGTCCTAAAATGGGAAGCTAACCACCACTGGGGCTTATGCCATAAACTAGTGACTGAGAGACTACCTCACTGTGTATGCAATAACTTGTTCATGAAATGGGTCCTTTCAGCCTAAGGTGCTATTAGACATATGTATTAATATTTACTAAAAATTGGCTGTGCAAAGGCAGGGCATAGACCTACAGGCCACACTGTCACAGCATGAGCAAAGAGCCCTTTCCAGAAGCTCTAGGACCACTGTGTGCCGGACGAGCCAGGAGTATGCCTAGTATCAGGAAGGCTAATGGTGTTCCATGCTTCTGACTGCTGAATAAACAGCAGAGCTGCTCAGCAACTGGCTCTACCAGTCTGTAGTCATCAGCACTTGCTGAGAACTAACGTAATACCTCCATGACCTTCCTCAGCTCACATAACCACCAAGAAGACATCTCATTTGTCTCTTCCTGCAACCCATTTGTTTTTTTGTCCTTCGTGACATCTCCTCTCTCCTCAGGCCACCACAGGTGTTCACAAAGGGTCATGAGTTCATAAGCACAATGACATGAGTTGGACTTCATATTAGGAAAAAAAAAATACATGGACAGGATAGGTGTAAAACAGAGACAAGAACCTTTCATGGACAGAACAGTGGCTTTTCTCTTCTTCAGTTGCTCAGACACTGGAAATATAGCAGTTACACACCTCTAGTTATATGCTATAGAATTAGAAAGAGAACAGGTTGGAAAGGACCTTAAAGATTATCTAGTTACAACCTGCCTGCCATGGGACAACTTCCCCCAGACCAGGCTGCTCAAAGCACCATCCAGCCTGGCCTTTGACAGGAATGGCCATCTATGACTTCTCTGGGCAACCAGCTCCAGCATTTTGACACTTTCACAGTGAAGTTTTTCCCCTTGTCCTATCACTACATACCTTTGTACAAAGTCCCTCTCCATCTTTCTTGTAAGCCCACTTTAGGTACTAGAAAGCTTCTGTAAGGCCTTGCCTGAGGATTCTCAACTCCAGCCTGAATGATTCCAACTATGTCCTTAAGGAAAAAATGTCCCAGCCTTCCAATCATCTTCATGGCCCTTGTCTAGTCTTACTCCAAGAGGTCCAGTCAAGTCAGGCTAAAACCCCAGAATTTTATTATCTCCTTCCACTGCCCTGGCTTCCAATGAAGAGGGTCATTGTTTCTGTCATCTTGTAACCTGAATACCTGCTCAGACGCATCCAGTAATTTGGATAGGGAATAATCACTGGGAGCACAAGCAACACCCAGCTGGTTATAGTATGTCACTTCATCTGCACAGCCCTTGAGGAACAGACCTCAAATGATATCCCACTCTTAGCATAGGCAGTTGTTTTGCCATTCTAGAAGGCAACCTGACTTGCCTACAGAAAACTCAGTCCCTGGTGGTGGACTGTCTGACTTCAGTCATCACATCACCTAGAAACAGTGACTCGTGGCTAATGAAACCTTAAGGTTGAATACAAATACATAATTTTAAAATATCAACTTTACTTGAAAATATGAAAAAGGCATGTTACTGTTCTCTTAAATCTTAATTTTAGTTAAAAGATATTGGCATGTTTTCTTTTAGCCATTTTAAATTTATTTTTAATCTCATTTTTTGATTCGGGACTGTTATTGATAAGATAATTTTGTTTCCTTAAGGGTACAAAATACAGGAAACAAAGATAAAAATAAATATCTAAAAAGAGCCAAAATACTTTCAGTTGTTTAGATATTTTCAATGGAGAGCAGAAAGCTATTTTATCCTTTTCTTTCCGGGATTTCTGCCATTTATTGCTTCATTGCTTTCAGCCTGCATTCCTTATCTTTAAGCCTAACAGTCCTGAACAATTATGAAGGACATAGATATTAGCTGGGGTCCTTAATTGTGTGTTAGACTGTAGGGGGAAAAAAAACTATTTGAAATTCCATATATTTTTTGGTGGAAACTGCCCTGACACCTGTAAGGAACAGTTGATCCCTGTTCTGTATGCAATATCCTCCAATTTCAGTGCAGCACTAACATAGTACTTAGTCTAAGGAAGCTATTTCAGAAGGATGTGAGGCATACAGCTACTGTCAAACTATGTGAATAACCTGGAAAAAAAAATTAAAAAATCTTGTGTGCCTGAAAGCTTATTTGATTTATTCTGCAACTGTATCGGTTAGTCTCATAAAAGATACTACCTCTCCCCACAAATCATACTTTGCTCATTGGAGCATTACATGGCATACTTAATTATTGTAAGCACACTGGGGATGTTGGATTGAAAAGCCTACAGACATTTAAAGTAGGATTAATGTCTTTACATGACAGCAGAAACTGACATCTTACACTTAATGCCTTCTTTGCCTCAGTCTTTAATAGCAAGACCAATTTTCTCTGGCTACTCACCCCTCTGAGCTCGTCAAGAAGGATGAGGAGCATAACGAAGCCTCCACAATCCAAGGGGAAATGGTTAGTGACCTTCCACAACACTTAGACGCATACAAGCTTACTATGGTAGGTGGATTCTACCCAAGAGTACTGAGGGAGCTGATGAAAGTGTTCACCAAGCCACTTTGTGTCATTTATCAGTAATGCTGGCTAAATGGGTATGTCCCAGTGGAGTGGAGGTTAGCAAATGTGTTGTGCATCTATGAGAAGGGCTGGAAGGAGGATCCAAGGAACTGTCAGTCTGACCTCAGTGCAAAGGAAGGTTATGGAGCAGATCATCTTGAGTTCCATCATGTGGCATATACAAGACAACTAGGTGATCAGGCCCAGTCAGCCTGGGTTTACAAAAGGCAGGTCCTACTAACCTGGTCTCCTAGGACAAGGGTAGGAATGCTCTTCAAAGGAATCTGGGCAGATTGGATCAATGGACCAAGACCAGTTTTGTGATGTTCAACAAGGCCAAGTACTGGGTCCTGTGGTTGGGCTACTGCAACTCCATGATATGTTGCAGACTTGGAGGCAAGTGGCTGGAAAGCTACCTGACAGGGAAAGACCTGATATTGTTGGTTGACAGACATCTGAATATAAGCCATCAGTCTGCTCAAGTGCCCAAGAAGGCTAACAGCATCCTGGCTCATATCAAAAACAACATCATCTGCAGGGCTATTGCAGATATTTCCCTGTACTTGTTGCTGGTGAAGCCACACCTTGAATATTGTGTCCAGTTTTGGGTTCTTCACTACAAGAAGGACATTGAGATGCATGCCCAAAGAAGGCCAATGAAGCTGGTGGAAGATCTAGAGTACAAGTTCTGTGAGAAGTGGCTGAGGGAACTGGGGTTGTTTAGTCTGGAGAAAATGGGGCTCACAAAAGGCACTCAGGCCTTATCAGTCTCTACAACTCCCGAATAGGGACTGTAGCAAAGTAGCCATTGTTTTTTTCTCCCAAATACAAGTGACAGCACAAGAGGAAATGACCTCAAGTTGCACTGGAGGAAGTTTAGATTGGATATTTGGAAAAAACTTCTTTGCTGAACCTCTTGTCAAGTACTGGAAGAGGCTGCCTAGTGAAGTGGCTGAGTCACTATTCCTGGAGGTATTTAAAAGACGTGTAGATGTGATGCTTAGGGACATGGTATAGTGGTGGACTTGGTAGTGTTAGATTTATGATTAGACTACCTGAACTTAAATATCTTTTCCAGTCTAAATGATTCCATGTTCTATGATCCTATATTTTCCATGCCACTAAGATGCAAATTTGCAGTGGAAATAATGCCATTTTAATGCCAAACCTTTTGGATATTTACTTGGCCTGAAGAAATATTCTGTTTTCTACATTTTTCTTAAATGTTCTGGAGTTTTGTACAGAAATCACACAGTAAGTGGATTTTCAGACTTATTTCATAAAGTAATGAAGCTTCATGTATTCCTGCAGTTTACCTATTAGTCTCTCAACTTCTTCCTAACTTCAGAATCTACTACTCAATTTCAACCAAATTTTGGAGGCTAGAAAGATCTAATATCTGAAAGTTATTATATTCCTAAAGGCATGCAGAAATTGGGAGCTGAGTAGAATGCAGATATTTAAATTAGATCTCAGTGTGTCAGGCAAATGATTCATGCAGCCATGCTATGAGCACATAGAGCCTCAACCATGGCTGCATTAGCCACAGTCCATGCTACAACACCTCTAGTCTGTCCTGGAAATGAGAGGGGAGATGGGACTCTTGGACATGGGAAGATTTAGAGTACAGAGGACACAAGTCATTAAGCAAATTGAGTTAGCTGTGCTGTTTCTGACACAGAGGTTTTTGTGTATTTTGGGTATTGTTATTGGTCAGAATAAAAGGACTTAATCAGGTAGTCTCTCCGTGTTTGGAGATTTTTAAAACCAAACTGGATCAATGCCTGAACAATCTTGTCTGTCCCATAGCTAACCCTGCTTAGGCTGGAGCGCTGCTGAGGACCCTTCCAACCTGAACTATGCTATGATCCTATGAACCCATGTAGGTAGGTTTTCCTTACCGTGTTGCCAAAAGCAAAATATGAATAGGTTCAGCTGGAACAATTTTTAGTATCTGTGTCAACTACCTTTTGAAAGACTGGTAGAATTTTTTTGATTAAAAAATCCAAAGAACGAAAAAAACAAATCTACACCAAACAAACAAACACCCCAGTGGTGCTAATCCTAAATATAAATATTTATAACGTGCTATAGTAGCATGCTAAGCGCATATAAACTTTTATGTCCTGGCTAGTCTGAGAGATGCAAGTGGGTGCCAAAGAGTTCTACTGAGACTTTCTAAAGCAGCCCTTGGCCTTCATGAACTTTTTCCATTGAGTCCTTAGAAAACCCAGCCTCAGCATCCACCAAAGCTCACCACATTCCCAAGAAGGCACTTGTTCTTGAACTGCCTGCGTTTCAAGAAATTCAGTTGCCATAAAAGAAGAGTGGCACAGTTTGATTTAATCCAACTGTGAGAAGTGCAAAGGTCCTATTACAAGTACAGAGACTTAGGAAAGATAAATCAGACTAGTCTAGCTTGTGCCAACTTTCTGACAGGCAGCACAACACTTGACAGGCAAAAAGAGGAATTTCTCAAGAGAGTTCTCTCCCTCAGTAGTTTATAGGTGCAAGAGTATTTAGAAAAGTAATTATTCCCTTTTATGTCTTGCAGAGAAGAGAGAAAATTGTCAAAAAAAATCAAATTAGGAAATAAAACCTTTTTCCTATTTTTTTCTCTATTTGGTGTTCAGATGGTCTTGCTCTAGAAGGCTTCTATCAAACCTTCTGAGGGTTTCCTCCTACAGGTAGTTGTACTAATGCATTCAGGTTGCCCTGTTCCACATGAGCTGTTTGTCATTTTCAGGAGCCATTAAAAAAAAATTTTTTTTTAATTTTAAATAAAACATTAATTTTGAGAAGACAAGTACAGAAATCCACTTTTTTATCAATGTAACCTGATTGCTCATAAAAATGTTTTAAAAGTCTTGTTTGTTTGAAAAAAATAGAAAGAGAGTCAACACAATAGATAGACAGAGCAGTGAGCCAGGTGAGGGACCTGCACCCTACACAATCATAAGGAGAGACTTTGTCATTCTGCTTGCACTGAGGATAGGAGGAGGAAAAAAATGGCAGACTAAAGGAGGATGAAAAAAAATAAAAAGCCCCAGAAATGATTCAAGAGCAGAGTAAATGATATATGAATATTTCAGTTTTGCAGGCAGCACCTGGGCAAGAGTCACAGTCCCAAAGTGTGCAGATTAGCCTGTGTACACTCTGCATAGCACTTAGTCAATGTCTTCTCTAGGTCCTGTGTGACCTCTTTCATCTTAAGGCGTAGTTATGATTCATCTTTCTGCATTTTTTTTTCCACTTTGAAGTTCATGAAATAATGAATTGATGCCTTACATGATCTCACAGCCTGGCACTGAGGCCATGTATTAAAGCCAATAACACAAAACATATTCCTATTTTTTGGAGCATCCCCCAGAAAACAGCTGTCCTGTCAGGTGTGCCTAGTTAAATGGAGCTGATTGGATCACTCCTGCTAGGAGCCCAGAGCTGGAGCATCCTGCACACAATCTAGTTGGCCTGCACTGCAGTGTGCCATCAAACAGGAGAAATTGTTCAGTTTGATTCTAGGACACATAAACCTGCTGTAGAGCAGTTTGAACCGGAATGCTACACAAAAGTTGCTGGTATGGGTCAACATACATCTAGGATGGCAAATATATATGACTCTTTTCAATATGCAATAGCTCACCATGGAGCTAAGTGCACAGCTAATCATGTTATGGCTGTAAATATGCTATGCCAGTAGATACATAAGCACTTAGGAAGTTTTGCTCAAGATGTTTTTATGCACTGAGGACTTGAAAGGTTGAGCCTTAAATTCCCCAGATCAACACCATTATGCATGTGGAAACTGGATTTCACTTTGGAAAGCTTCGTGCAGGAATCTTTCTTAGATTTCATTAACGGCCTGAAGGCCAAGCTGGACTTGGGAAAATCAAATTAATGAAGTCCTGTTTTGTCATTGCTAAATACAGCTAATTTACAACAGAGCCTAAGATGGTGATGAATTACATCACCTAGTCAAAGTAGAAAGACTCTCGCATGCTCTTTCTCCCCATGTGTAAAGAACCCTTTGGCTCTATGGTGATCAGCCTCACGCTCCCTCAAGATTTGTGCACTACTTTGCTACCTTGACGACTATGTAAAACATGATGTGCTTAGAATCCTGGGAGTGCAGACGTGTTTGCAACAATTGCTCCTGATTTTGATGAGCCATTAAAAGTAATGTATTGTTTTGTGATCTATAAGTGTGAAATTAATGATACTCAAAAGCTGGAGCAAGAGCAGATGTTAAGATTCAGTAATAATGGCCTTTGAGTTTTCACAATCCTTAAGTTACATTTTATATTACTTAGAGAACCATTAAGAAATGGTACTGTTGTTTAGAGATAACAGTTATTTAAACATTTAAAGAAATCAGTGAGTTTGAAAATTTCAAATTTCACAGATTAATACTTGTATATGTATATGCACAACATATATATATTTACATCTGCATACAAATAGACATACATATTTTATAGCTATTTATCAATAAGAGTATGTAATCTTTCTCTCTCTCTTTCTGATTTTCCACTCTGAAATTGCACATATGCAGAATTGGATGCAATGATAATGAGATACAGCATCATCAGGGAATTAGATTCCAACTTGTGAATATCATAAATAATTAACAATAAATCATTAAACTAATGATTAGAGGAAGATTTTCTGAAGAAGAGTAAAGATCTATGTTTCAGTTTCTTCCTACAATGTTAACTAACTAGTCTGCTCTCAAATGTTCCAGAGGTGCAACACATGCCTTCATGTTGAGGTTGGAAGAGAGCTGTACAAATGCAAGGTCAGCAAGTCCTACCACTAATGCGTCAAAAGATTAAAACTTTCAAGTATGCACATGCCTTACCCTCTGTCTCTAGGTTTTCTGTATTTCTGGGATTCTAAGAGACTCATTTCATTCTTCAAGCCTCTTCCAGCATTTATTTCAACCTGTAATGGAGAAATGACTCACATACTAAGCAAAGTTCTGCATACCAGTACTGTGCAGATGACAGATTATCCTCCCCTCATTGCCATCACAAGATAACCCAATGTTCAGAAAAGGTTAACTCTTAGGTGAAGATTGGCTGGTTTTAAACCACACCTAAACAAGTCCATTTGTTTTGAAATAAAGATGTTAAGTATTTTAGGTCATCAGGCAAAATTGCTGGATAAGGAATACTGATTAGGGGCAGCATGAAAATCAATTGGCAGACATTCACTTTCCAATATGTTTGTTTGCAAATGTAATTAAAATAATTCAGCAATACTACACTGCAAGGAGTACTTGTGTTCTGTTTTACTGATGAATATTTATTAGATGTAGTGCATGCACAATGCTTCCAAGTGGTAATTAGGATACTCCTCAAGCAAGCATGACTTTTTTAATAGACCTGGGAGACTGGGTTCATCTCATCTGATTTTGGTACATGAATAATCCCAGTAGTGGTCTAGACTCCTCTGTTAAGAGTTATCTGACAGAAATTACCATGCAGGTAAGGTTTCCAGCTGCAATCACCTTGAAGTCTGCACAAAGGTAGTTATTTCTATTTTGAACCTTATTCCATAATGTTTACAGAGAAGGAACCTATCACAACAACAGAAATTAATTCTCTTCTGCTTTAGCCTTCTGAAAGCTAGAGAGTGCCAAGTAGTCAGTCTTGGCTCTGAACTAAAATATTTAAATCTAAAGGGCAAATTAATTTACTTAAATATAACTATCCAGTACTCTGTTAGATACATGTGGAATCCACTCAAGCCCCATTAGCTGGCTATTTTAGGTCTCCAGATACAGCCTCATGGGATGGAGAACCTGTGGGAGAACTATGCCTTTCTGTAGTGACAAATGGATGGAAAAGGCATTCCAGTCACCAAAGGTGTGAGAAGGAAGTAATAGTTAACTGAGTCCTGTTGCCTCTTCCAGTGAAACACAAAGAAAAACAAACACCAGAAGAAAGAGCTGTAAAAATTAAATTGGAAGAAGGCAAGCAATTTTTAAAAGCACGGCAAAGGATGGTGTTAGAAAATTGATTGGTTACAAAAGCCAAGATATTAAGTTGTAAGTTTACTTTCTATAAAAATCTTTAAGTATTTGGTTATATTAAAAGTAGATCCCTCTGCCAAATCAGGAGATAAGTGAAGTTTGAGATACTATGGGTTTAGAAGAAGGCTTGCTGGCGATATAAGGAATGCAAATTACATGGGATTCATTTTGACTCTGTGATTCAATACTTTGCAGTCTGACCTTTTATGGGGAAGTCCTTGAGGAAGACATTTCTCTTTTGCAGGGATTGAGCACTATAAAATTTGGAATCATCAATGTGACAGACAATTCTGCAGGTTTAATTCATGGTCCAAGAAGGTTGAAAGTGTTGAGTAATATGAAGCAGACCTAGAAACTACATCTTATGTATCTATGACTGCAAAATGTAAAACTACACTCCCAGATACTGGAGCACTGACTGTCACCAATGAATTTTTTTTCAGGATTCAAGGCACTTTTTTTCAAAAGTGAGTTGTAAAAAACAGGTTTCCTCTCTTTAGTACACTGTCTGCATTGATTTCACCTGGCCGTCCTGTCTGCTTAGCCACAGAAATTGCACCACAGACAGCTTGATGCACTCCTCATACAACAGAAAGCACTGTGTCTTCACTGCAAAACTGACATACTTGAGACTAAGGATATTTCAGACAGGACAAAATCTCCTTTGTGAGAGTACAAACAATCATTTTCTGTATTTCCAATAGGAGGACTGCAGACCAGATCCCATTTCAGTAGCTATTCATCACCTCTCCTCTAATCCCTCCCATTAGTGTCCTCTTTCCTCTTCAATACAGAATCAGCAGCCACAGGCAGATACCATCCTGAAGAGCATTTCAAGAGAGATAATCAGTTTTCCTGCAAAGAGGTCAGCTCTGACATGACACATAAGGGTCCTTGTGCTCTTTGCTTACATACCTTGCATTTTATCTGAGCAGCTCCACAAAGAGGGAAATACCAAGCTGGAGTGAAGCAGGAGAGCACACAATGCCCTGTGAATGCATTATGCTGCCTGCTAATTCATGACAATGGACTTTCATAATGGACTGGATGAGGAGATTCACGATTAAAAATAACACTTCTGTAAGGGCAAATGAGTGAGGTAAGGACTGTACTTCTAATCAAGTCGAAGCAGCTGCCTCATTAGTACATATTCTTAGAGGATAATGTCTTCATGATCTGTGCTAATATACCTCAACCTCTTCCTTCTGGACCAAAACAAACTTTATCTCTGCAAGAAGTACTGCTGGTTCATCAGTCATGCAAATTTAACTCGTAGTGAGCTTAAATACATTTTTTCCCCTGTAGACAAGTAGTTCTACAACAAAATGGAGTGCAGTCATTTTAAAGCAAGATTTTATAGAGATAAAAAGCATTAAATCCAACACTTTTGGAAAATTTGCCTTGTCTTTCAAAGTTTCTAATATGGGCTGAAAAATGTTAAACTGCTTTTTCCTTGTGTCTCAGAAAACAAAGTAGTCTGTTTCTAAGGCGAAAAAGTTGGAAATTTAAGAGATTTCTAACCAGTTTCAAACTTTCCACATAAAAAAGTAAACCTGCTTTTAAAAATAAACAATCCCCCAGAGTCTGGATCTGCAACAATGCTAATGCCTCTTTCTATCTTAATGCCAGATAAAACCCAGTTGCAGTACTTACACCGAGGTCTGACTTTCATGACAGAAATAAATTCAGTTATGTTTTCATTCTCATTTCATCCCAGGCTTGCAGCTGACAGGGTAATAGCTGAAGGTCAGCACCACTGAAGCAGTTGAAGGGTCTGCCTTTGACTTGGTAGATCAGGTTCTTCAAGTCTCTATGAGTACATTTCAAGAGCCAGACCAGAGGTGGCATTAAGAAAGGGAAAGAAAAAATGTAATTCACCAAGTAAGGAATGAACTATTGACAGTTTTTGTTAAGGCATAAAACTCCTGAAAGTTTATGTAGCAGATGAAAAACAAGCTGATGATATCTGAACGCTTAGCAACCCCCTAAACTCCTGGTGTGGGCTTACGTTGGAAAAGTGACTGCTTATTTTCTTTTACAAAGAAATATCTCTGCTGGAGATGTTAGCATTACACTCCAAACTTTCTTTCCTCCATCCTCTATATTATCAGTAGATCATTTCTTATGTACCTAAATGTCCATGGAATTTGTGGCAAATGCTGTCGACCAGACTTGCCTTTTATTTTTTTCTAGCAATGACATTTAAGTCAAAATGAAAGTTGATTCTCTTAGTATAATTCAAGCCCTATATTTCTGTAAATTAGTTTTCTAACAAAAGATCCATTCAGACTGTCAGATCTACTCATCTCGAACTCTCATTTAATCTAGATTGAATGAGAACAGAATTTTGTGGCTTTTAAGAAATAACTTTAAAAACTCCAACATTCAAATCTTAGTCTCAGACAGAATTTTGTGTATATTTACAAGCAATGTAGAAACCCATGGCTTCAGTTCAAGTGATTTTTAGAGCTTAGTTGGAACAAAAATTGACAGAAGTAGTGTTATCTCTCTCTTCTGTGGTTTGCAGGTCAATGATTATGACAGCTGGAGTTCTCACCCAGCATTATCTGAATCCTGTGATTGTCAGGGAAACATCATCTGAACAAGTAGTGGGGATAGCCAAACTGACACATTTTCCTTTATCCCAAACCTAGTAACCTCAGGTGCCAGCATATTCAGTGATCTGCACATGCCATGCAACCAACAGGGTATCTGCCAGATCAGTTGTTCCATAAAGTTTTCCAGCTCCCTTCACTCTTCCACTGAAGTACTTCCCTGACACAGTAGATGTGTATAACTTAGTGGAAGCCAACTTGTCTTATGCTGGTTTTGAAACAAACAGTGAATCAGAATGAGATTACTTTGGGAGCTTTTGATTTCTCTTCCTGTGCTTCCATCCTTCACGGATTCATCTCTTCTGTGTCACCTGCAGCATGCTGTCATTCCTCACCTCACAGGCGCAGCAGACCGATCTCATTTCACCAGATCATTGCCATTAGTTAGGATGAGTCAGCTTGCACACTGCAAGATCCCAGACTCTTGCAAGGTAGATTCTGTGAGTACCTACATATTTTGCTGATGGCAAAATGGCACTTTTGCCATGACTCCTCAATATTTCAACAACTGAACGTAAGCATTAAGTGAAGCAAAGAATGACTGCTCACTAATGATGGATAGGCAGCTCTGAAGAGGAGGATTAGCTTACTGATTTCCCACTTCCTTGCAGAATGTTAACCTTACCTAGCATCTTTTAGCATGCCAGTAAAGAGATTAAACGTTCTAGCTTAGTCTTCTTTGAAAGTTTATCTTTTTTATTTTTTATACTTCTAGTTGCTATTTTTCTATCAGGAAATTAATCTCTGAGCAGGCGAAATGAGCTTTAATGAATCAGTATCTGTAAAGGGATTTTAAACAAATGTGGTTTATTTCAAAAGGGATTGGCCGAATGTCACTTACCTCAGCCCTGCTGATAAACAGGATCACATTAGGCTGCGATAAGATTACTTGCTTGTATCATTTATAGCATTCCACTTTCTGCCAGCGCCATGAAAGAAGGAGGTTTTTAAGGTGTTTGGAAACTGTGATACTGATTTATTAAGGTTTCTCCATTCCATCCACGAGTTATATTTCCCAGTAGAAAATGAAGCAACATTAATGACTAAAGATTTCTACACTGAGAAATATAATCGCCAGCAGCAAAGTGCACATTATATTTTAAGATCATGCACAACATACTCTGCTGACATAATAGGTAAAATGGATTCTTGATCTCTTTTGTTGTTGCCGTTTCAATCCTGGGAAATTTAAGCTATATCTATTCTAAGAAATTAAATCTATCTGGATTGTTCTCTGGCACTGGAGTGTGGAAAAATCTATGTTCATCTTACTAAACTCTGTTAACATTCAAATTAGGATAGTAGCATCCCATACCTGTTGGGAATGAACCTGAGTTACCTCCTCAGCCATGTCTCTGACCCCAATTGCAACCACACTGGGGTCAATTCTAGCAGTTTACCAGTGAAGACAATAACTTCTAGTACCCACAAATGCTCCCTGAAGAGATCAAGTTAAATAGTAGAAACACAGCCTCAGGTTTCAGACAAAGGCAAGAAAAAAAAGAGACCTGACTTTCCAGTGGTTATAGATGTTCTCCATAGCTAAAAGCTGCATTTCTAGCATGTAGCTGTTGACACTGTTAACTACTTGTGGCCCTGGCCCTGTCATACCTGCAATTCAATTAACATTTCTTTTGCATACTTACATACAAGTGGGAACGTACAGAGACTCTGAATGGATTGTGCTGCCTATGAAAGATTTTGATGAATACCAGTGAGAAGTTTCTGAGGTTCAGTATAGGTCTCGACAAAATTTTTGGTGATGTTAGTTGCACATCTGCATACAATAACAGGCAGTGGTACCTGCTTCAGTTTGAGCACCTTTCCTTCAGTGTAGGTCTCTTATCAGATCTGCCAGCCTGGAACAGGAACACCTCTTCGGGTTTCTTTGTATGGAGACAGCCTTGTAAAGTTGTCAGGGACAGAGCACATTCCCTACATATCAGGTCCCTGTGCTGCATGCACAATGGGGACTTTTGCTCCACCTGCAATCTCTATTCTGTTGTAATTTTCAGTGGTTTGTCACCTTCCCTGAATAAAGCTACATCAAACTATGTTTTCATGGTAAAACTCACTGAGGGGAGAGGCAACAGATGGCACTTCACTTTTGGTTCTCTAGGGCTGATTTTACTACGAGCATAGATCTCATAGATCTCATAGAATGGTAAGGTTGGAAGGAGACCTCAAGGATCATCTAGTTCCAATCCCCTGACATAGACAGAGACACCTCCCACTAGCACAGCTCACTCAAGGCCTTGTCCAACCTGGCCTTGAACACCTCCAGGGAGGGAGCAGCCACAACCTCCCTGGGCAACCTGTTCCAGTGCCTCACCACCCTCACTGTAAAGAACTTCCTCCTGACATCCAGCCTTAATCTCCCCTCTGCCAATTTAAACCCATTGTCCCTAGTCCTGTCATTGTAAGACCTCTTAAATAGTCCCTCCCCCAGCAAGAGGGGGGAAATGTTTTTCTTGCAATTCTGCTCTGTCACCATGCTACATCCTGGCTTTGTTGTGGTCTTAAACTTTTGACTGTCTCTGGAAATTTTTCAAAAGGACCAGAAGAACTCAACCTGTTGAAGGAAAATGCTGACAAGGACTAGTTTCCTTTCATCTGATGCCTCTTCTAGTATCAAAAGAGATACTGGTCAAACTGACACTCAGGATACAGAAAGTTCTAATTTTTGCAGATTAATCTTACTTTAAAGCTGAGTGGTTTGAGAAATTCCTGACCTCATGGAACCTGTTTTAAAAAAAAAAAAAAAAAAAAGTTAAAGCCAAATGGAGACAATCATTTTATGTTTTCAACACATCCAAACCCAAAGTGAGTCTGCCAGCAGGACTTTTGAAGTAGACATCTTCAATACAGGTGACATAAGGATTTCTGCTTCTTCTGGCAGAGCTTTCTAGAATAGCATCTTGAAAAACAATAAATTAGACAGGATAAACAATAAGCCAATTGGTTAATTACTTATACCATAACTTGTTGACACAAGTATGTAAATGGGGGTGCTCTAAAGGGTAGGACTATGAACAAAATGCAGTCTGGGATCTTTCCTTTTCACTGTGATGCTTCATTGTTTTCTATTGGTTAATTAAAAAAGACAGATTTCTGTGCTTCCAGCCTCGCCATTGTATACTGCAGTGTCTCAGAATTTGTCTTCTGCACAAAAAGAGGTACTTAATAATCAAGATCATTAAATTTCAGTTAATAAGTGACAAAACACTCTTCATTTCCCATTGATTTATATAACTGCAAAAAATCTCAGTTGCAAGGACCTACGCCGAAGGGATTCTACAAATCTTTTGTCTTCACTAATATTTTGCAGCCAGGCAACTCAGAACACTGCTTGCAGGAAAGTTCAAGGTGATTTTTTAAAGACATTAAGTGACTGAAAGAGAAATTGACTTTATATGTAAATAAACCAAACAGTTCAGTTCTCCAGTATATAAAAAACTCAGTCAGATATCATAGCTTTCTTACAGAAGTTTCAATGATCTTCTCCTGCCCCACATTCCCCCCAAAAGCCAAGGAGAGTGTTTGGCAACGATGTATGTATGTATGTCCATGTACCAACATTTCACTAACTCAGGAATTTGATGATTAAGACTAGCAA
Organism: Ramphastos sulfuratus; assembly: GCA_013399055.1. Taxonomy (NCBI): domain Eukaryota; kingdom Metazoa; phylum Chordata; class Aves; order Piciformes; family Ramphastidae; genus Ramphastos; species Ramphastos sulfuratus. Next base: position 208,242 of record WBNM01000955.1, on the reverse strand, counting down.
TACCTTTCTCTGCAAAAAGGTACATAAAAATAAAGCTTCTTTTTTGATAGGAATTGAAGCCAAGAGGCATAATTACTCTCATGATCCTGAAAATGTGTAGCTGATGCAGAAATCATTAGTGAAGTCTTATATAAAAACCTATACCTGCACAAGGGAAGTTTGCTCCTGCAGTCTTGTGTACACATACATTTCTGTATCACTCACTCTTGGTTCATTTTCAGAAAGACAAAGAAATAATTAATAGGCAGTTGAATTACCTAGGAAACACTTTCTACTGTTGGATACATTTATGGAAATGAGGAACAATGAATTTATCATCAGCTTTGTGCTAGCAATGAAAAATATTTATTTGCCTGAAAGGATTTGCATAAACTTTGATATCTGATTAATAATAGGAGTTATTAATATAAAAAGGAGAGCAAAGTGTTCTGATTAGTTTTTGCCACTGCAGACCTACAACAGTTCTGCTGTTACAAATGAATGTATTCTGGATTTCTACCAGAAGAAATACCAGAGGCTGGCCCAAAAGAGGATTTTAGGAAAGCCAAGGTGCCTGTCAACTCTTATTTTACACCCAACGTGATGAATTATTGGCATGAACAACAACCACTTAACCTTCTAGCTTTCATTTCACTGCACAAATATTAATGGATTTCTCTTAACCTCAGTGTGAGGAAGGTCAATATTATCCCAGGTTTAAAGATGAAGAACTGTGCAGAAAAAAAAGAAAATGCAAGGATTTTTATGTTTCTAAACCTTAGCCTAGCTGCTAAATTAGAATGACTTTGGCTGCTGTACCTCAGTCCCATGTTATATGGTCATGATCTACAATCTATCCATTTGCATGAGATCACAGAGAACTGGGCTGTGGGGTCTATGGGGATGCTGGCTCCATTGTACTGTGAAATAAATGCTATATTCATACAAGGGTGAGGACACTAATGGGCTTAATCCCTTCCTTAACTTTCTTTTAGTCTTTTTCTCAGCCTGTCTGGCTGTGCTCAGGTTGTCCCTCCTCTGAAACAGCAGCACTTGAACGTGTGTCAGAGAGTAGCAAGAGGTCTGAGCCACAGAAAGCCTGAAGACGAATGGGCTGGCCTTGCAAACAGTGACAGAGATATGTGTTCAGTTCTGCTTATCCAGGTTTTGGGCAGGTCACTTAATTAGTTTTGATCACCTGTGTAAGCTGAAGCAGTAAATCTTTCTAATGCTTTTGGTCTTGTACACTTAATTAGGAGTTTCTCTGATGACAGGAATATATTAAACACTTCGCTCAACAAAATCCTAACATTTATAGCAGAGCTTTGGGACTCCTTTTGATCCCAGTTTTCCATTCATCCCATAACAAATGTGCATAGATGTGAGACATTTAAAGCCCAATTTGCAATCTGAAGGCATTTCTTTGCCTTTGAACACCGGGGTGCTTTAAATTCTGCCTTTGTTTGGGGACCAGCTTACATGCATTAGAGCATCCACCTCCTATTGCTTTAGGCATGGAAACTGAATAACAAGGAAGCAGAATATTAGACTAGAAGAAAAGATTTTGCGTGTTCAAGTAAAATTTCTTACATTCAGAAGTGTTATAGTTATGAAATACTCTTAGGTCTGAAAAAGATTGACCCTGTGTTATCATTGAAGCTTCCCTTTGTCTTGACAATTCCTGTTTGGGGCTTGCCATTGAGTGACAGGAGACCTCTGACTCTGTTCCAAAGGTTGTGACAAGATGATTATCACATTAATATCATCAACAAAGACAGAAGATCCAGGTTACATGGAGGAAAGTCCAGTTTTGATGCTTCTTCTCACACAGCAGAGGCTTTTCCAGATGAACAAAATCTCATAAAATCCACATTAGAAACCTTGAGAACGGTCTCTGATGTAGGTAACCTTAAAGTCAGCAAAGATCACTTTTTATTGGGATTTATTATGTAGATCTTTGGATTCTTAAAAAAAAGGAGTTGACAACTTCCACTTGGTTTCTATTTCACAGCTTTAAAGAGTTGTTTTCCTCAGAGCTTTACATGTTTCATACAAGTATTTCTAGAATGAATTAAATGTTTTGAGAGTTTTTCACTTGGAAAAATCTAAAAATGAAGGTAATTGCTCTGAGAATTGGAGGTTTTGGCTTGGGTTTATTTTTGGATTGCAAAGAAATCTCCAGAGATGCTTAGTGCTAACATTGACCTCTACGTGACTGCAATTTATTTAAAATACCACTCTAAATGCAACTTCTTTTTTTTTTTTTCTATACAATCACAGCATTGCTTTAAATTCCAAGTGCTCACCAGTAGCTTTTCTAAAAATTCAAACTTGACTGAGTGGCTTTTATTACCTGGCTCAATTGTTTTAGCCTTTTAAAGAGACTTTCCACCTGAACTAGGTCACTATGTCCAAGTTTACTGGCTCTGAGGCATAATCATATATGTGCTGGCTGATCTTCTAGGAGGTAGGAAGTGCTGTACCTCTTGCTCTCACTCATAACACATATGTTTTCTATTGCTACACATGCTTTATGTGCTCATACAAGTGTGCAGAATTATGGTAATACACCATTTAAGAGTCAGTATCTGAATGTATATTTCAATGCAACTAAGGATCTGCTTATCATGCACTCCTGCCATCTTACCAATGTTGAAACAAATGTGTTTGAAGCCTTCTGAATGCATGGAAGTGGCCTAATAAATTCATCTCTATAACATCACGCAAGCGAGGTAATACATGGTATTTTGTCTAGAAAAAAATACTATATGTTTCCATTAAGAAAGTTTTTAGGCTTAAAGTTACTCATGTGGCTTGGCAGAAAGACCCATGAGACAGATAATGCTGTGATGAAGGTCTGACTTATTCTAAATTCTGCTATTTGCTGCATCAGCAAAATGGGGAAATGTGTGTTAAACCACAGCTTTACGCTTTACACAATGACAAAGAAAGCCACAGAAAGCAAATGATTCATTGCACTATGATTGTCTAACAGAATGAAAGATACTGAAAGCCTTGGAAATGTCAAGAATGTCTCCAGACTTGTCAAAGAACAGGGACAACTCTCTGAATGTTTACAGCCTCTGTGAATACTCATGTAAAAATAGTAAATAAACAGGACTTCTCTAGATTCAAGAACTAAGCCATTATTATTTGCACCTTTTAATTGCTGTCATGCTCTCTAGGGTATATTTGCTCTCAGTCAACCATCAGTGCCTGGAATGCTGTGAAAAAGAGGATGTGTCCAGGACCATTCTGAGCAAGTAGACTGGTTAGAGTCACCCCCTTTTTTTTTTTAAAGATTATCCATAGAAGAAGGTTCTACCTTGTTTTATTTAATAGTGTGTCTCAACAGCCAAGAGATTGAGACTGTAACTATCTCATAAACATTTTTTTACCAACAAAAAACATCTATGCATATTGGAGAAAGTGTAGTTTTTGCCATATTATTTGATCTGTCTCCCATTTTGTAAAGAAGATGCTTTCAGGACAGTTTCAGTCAGTAATTTAAACTGCTTCACCCACTTGCAACAGCTAAGGACTCATAACAAAAAGGAATTACACGAGTTCAATTCCTTTGTTATTTGATTCATATGAGCCTAGCTCTGCAGCACAGGAAATGACACTGTGGCCCCTTTTACAAGTTCTTTCTTCATTTTGCAGTTCACTAATTTTCATAAATATCAGAAAGAATTAAAACATTAAGGAGTGTTCAGTAATTTCCAAAGTATCCATGCTGAAAACGTATAGATGATGTTTACCAGCAGCAGCTCCTCTTTCAGAAACTGTCTTTAAAATCTCTTGATGGGAGAAACCTTTTCAACAGAAGGCTGCAACTCACTGATAATTCTTCAGTCAGGTGAAATTTCTGGAGAAAATCCAGGGAAACCTAATGTAATTTTCAAGCTGGCATTAGCTTACATAGGTTATTAGATCAGATGAACTCCTGAAATCCCTTCCAAGAGTTTTTTTGTTTGTTCTTTTAATTTTATTTTGAACCCAAATACCCCAAAATACATTTATTTCAAGCCATGATTAGAACTAACTCCATAAAACATTAATATTGCTATTCTCCATTCAGCAATGAACTAAACAGCAGTTTGAGAACTCTGCTCATACCACTGCCATGCTAGACACTGTCCAGACATAACCAAAGGATGTGCTCTGTGCTCCAAAAACCTCTCAACTTTTAATTCAGTCTTGTTATAATTAATATAATCAATGAAACAGTTATTTTTAATTGAATGTGGAAATATACCATGTAAATATCTTTGAGCAATAAACCTGTGAGGAAAGCTTGTAATAGGAGCTTAAAAAAAAAGTGAATGCTCATCTCCTTTTGGGTTGGAAATATTTTTTTCAGGTGACTCACATTATAAACTTCACTGCAGTGACTAGAGTGCTGCTCACTGTACTGGGAGATGCAATGTGCACAAATATATTCTAAAAGTATAGTGTTGAGATTAATTTTGTCCGAAACACTTTGTAAAGGAGTTTAACATCACTGTGACTAACTTCTCTAACATCATACACACTATGTGAGAGTGCAACTCAAGCCTTCCAACATTCAATCTAACATTCTCTCCCATAAATTGCACAGATGAATAGTACCAGGGTCACAACAAGAAGAGAAACAAGCCTTTATTAAGTGTAAGTCATTACTCATTGACATTAGTTAAAGATCTGGAAGATCGTGCAGGAGTTGACTGACCTGGAAGAAGACTGTTCATATATGGTAGGCTAATAACACTGGCAGATAGGAGCAATAGTGATTACTCTAGCAATATTAGCTACTAGACACCTAGAGACCCTACCACGTCTGTTTTTTTTTAATGAGATATTTTAACTGACAGTTTTATGTTTAGTATTAACATTTTATTTTAGCATTAAAATTGTACAAGTAAAGAAAAACAAACACTAAAATTCCAAGGTAAAGCTCAAGAAGATTCATTCCTGAGATCTTTGGTACTCAGATCTGTTTCTATTTGTTCTATTGAAAATGCTTTTCTTTTACTCCTTTATCCTAACGTGGCTTATATCATAACATCTGTGTATGATGTATCTAGCCAGCCAGAATGGACTGGGATAGAATTGGCAACAGATGGAACAGCCCACTTCCACACTGCCAGCTTTGACAAAATGTCTTTCAAGTCACAACTTCTTCCAAGTTCAACATTATTGACATTGGGTGCCACTCAAGGGCTTATCCGTGTTACTGGAGTCTATCAGATCCAGTGAAAGTCACAGTACATGATGCTATTGTGAGGTTAGCATCTGCTTTGTTTCCCAGTTCCCCAGGAAATGGTATTAAAAATGCATGGTCTGTTCTGCTTTCCCTTATTGCACTGTAGGTGTCAAGGTCTTTGATCAACTGCACTGGCACAAGTAGGATTTACTTGTATTATAAAACTAACGAGTTTTTATTTACACCGAGGCAGCACAGCAGCAGTACTGAAAATCTCACCGTCTCCACGTACATTAGCTAATACTGAGATTTTAAAGCTTCTTAGAGAGCAAATCCAACCCTCAGGATACAAACTTCCACAACCTACTTAAATCAAACTATAAGTCTGGCAAACACGCAGATAAGCTCTCCTTTTGGTCTATCCTGCAGAGGAGAGTCTAGACTGAATAACCTAAAGTGGGTTTGTGACTTAAATCAATGCAAATTCCCCGGCAGGATTTATCTTGGTCTGCATTCTTCATCATCGCTTCTACCTAGAAATACAAGGAAGGAAAATTAAAAGTATGTGAATTCAAGTGAAACCAAATGAAACCATCTGAAAATGAGTGCCTCTTAAATTACTGCTCCATCGGATCATCACAGGAAGCAATTTTTTTCTGGTTGTCTCTTCAGTGGCTTAACACTGGCTGGATGGCAGATGTCCACCAAGCTGTTCTGTTACTGCCCCACTTCAACTGGACAGAGAAGAGAAAATACAATGAAAGGCTCATAAGTCAAGATAAGAACAGAGATCTCTCAGTAATTACACAGACAAACCAGACTTGACTTTTGAAAACTGGGGACCTCAGAGACTGACTTTCTCTGGAGATAGAAGAAACATTAAATATTTGTGTACAGATTGGTACATAAGACTACAAAAAGCTATTTTACTGCCTTCGGGTTTTTAACAACACAAATCACTTCTCCTTACCATGGGATCCTTTGCAGGTAGAGTCATTAATTAACTTGAGATCTGCCTACAGAGAGGAGCAAGAGTTACTACAGTGACAAACTGAAGAAGTAAGTAAAAGAAATACCAGAGTCTGAAAGTATATCAAATCCGTGTGTCCCACAGAGTACAAAGCACTGATACTGTTACAAAGAGAAACTCTTACATCTAAGGTAGTGTTATGAGACTCTAATGCAATAAAGTCTGAATATCCAGATCTCGAAGATGTCTACCAGAACCCAAATGGTTAAGGGTGTATTCATTTTCTGCACTGAATAATTTTGTAAGACATTTATGTTGTCATTAATGATCAGGGAAATTGTATATTTAGGGATATAATTGGAGAACTCTTGGTCTTTCTTAAATATGTATCAGAGATACAGAGACATAATCCACATATATTAGAAACAGATGAAAATGAAGCTTATATCTGAATTGGAGAGTATTTTCTCCCTTTGTGTTGTAGTAGGCCTAAGCAGGCCAAAATAGGCTTATACATGTCCTGGCTTACCCAGACATGTTTTTCTTCTCTTCCCCTCCTTCTGCTATGGAGAGAAGCAACTGCCGGAAAGAGGACAAAGAACCTGGAGCCACTGAGTCTAAGAACTCTGGCCTGGTCAGACATCTTCTCCTGCTCCCCTCCTTCTATGCTTCAGGGAGCAACCATGGGAAAGGAAAACAAAAACCTTGGCTTCACCTAATATGGTCAAACTTGGCAAAGTGCCATGGCTAATCTGTATCCAAAGGCCCATTAGTCTTGGGCTGTATTGATAAAAAGGGATGAGCAGGTAGCACAATCCGCTTTCTGCCATTGTATACATGTGTGCTGCTGCTGCCTCATTGCATCTTGAACTGCCTGGAAACTCCACTGCCAGGAACAGACTCTAAATGCCTGCATGCGATCAGCCTGCACAGCCAGGGTGACATTGTGCCAAGCCTGCACATGGCATTGCATCTTGCCTGCCCCTCTGCAAGGCTTCTGCTGAATCGGGAGTCAAGAGGAACCAGGTCAGAGACTGTGCCAGACTCTCAGCTGCCTGAGAAAAGAGCCTGGGAAAGCTCCAAAGCCTCTAATGGCTTTGAGACCACCAACAGCAACCCCTCCATGTGCTTTCGGTACTGTCTGATAGTATTTTGTGAGTAAATACTTCAAGCCTCTTGTAACCACTAATTGCCTTCTGCCATAAGCAGAAAGGAACTTCCTGCGTCCATCTAGTGGCTAAGCAGGATCATTAACCGCAAGCAGTATAATGACCGCGAGAACCTTCTCTTCCAGTATGATGTTTGCATTTGCTGTTACCTCTTACAGTGTTCCAGTTTTGCCTGTTCCTTGTGTGCGTAAATTTCCAAACCATGCATTTGGAACCTTGTAAGTAAGTTTTCTGGTGAGATTTATTGTTAATAAACCATTTTCATAGTTATTAACAATATTCACCCAGATATCAAAATTAATATCAATTATTAATTTTGCATCTTTTGTAACACTCTGATATCTGCTAATCCCCCTCCCCAAAACAATTAAAATTTTCACTTTTTAAATTTACTCTTTGCACAACAAAAACCCTTCAAATTTTGAGTGTTTGCCCCAAAGTGAATACCCTGCAAAGGAGAGATGCTTTCCTTTCACAATAATCATTAAGACTTTTTAAAAGTATTTTTTCTCAATGTATGTAAAAAATATAAAAAATCATTATTTTGTAAGCAAAGAGCAATACTTGGAAAGGCAGAAGAAATGCAAAGGTTTGTCAGAAACTAAGAGTATAGCAAGAAATTGACATGCCTGTTCTGTTCTTTGCTGATGCAAAGCTGTACAGGGCTACACTTCCCCAAACTAACAAAACACTGTGTAAACAAGAGTGTTACTATAATGATTTTTCTCCATAATCTGCAGCACAGATATTGAAGTTCCTATTGGAAAGAAACATCAGTGAGAACTAAAAACGGATGAGAATGTAAATGTAAAAGGAATTAGAAGATCAGTTTTGTGTGTGATCCTGGAGGGAATGAATAATGAGGAACATGACTAGCAATAAGTATATAAAAGTAGTGAAGAAAGGGGAATTATGCAGAGAGAGATGGGGGGAAAAAAGCATATATAAGATCAGTGGAAATCAGTTAGAAAATTTTATTCAGGATGATCTTCCTGACAACCAGATCTGTTTATCTATTACTCTATTCTCAAATAAAGTCTTGCTTCTCAAGTCTTTGTCAACTGTGATAGATATTCTTCTGGCAATGCTCATCTTCTGCATGGGAGTAAAGGACATGATAAGTGATTTCTTTCCCTAGTTAGTTGCTGCACAGTTGCCAAAACTGTTGTGATACTTAAGCTTTAGTCATGAAGGAAGCATTTTCCACTTATTTTACCAGCTTCAGGTGTAGACTAAGTGCTTTTTGTATTAGATAGGACTGTCACATTTAGCCTACATGAAGATCATACTCTTGCTGTTGGAGAACTCTAATTTAAAGAAAATTATAATTTAAGAGAGAAAGAAAAAAAAAACTTACATTGTTTTTATTTTAGTTCTTCTCTACTTCATGACAATAGCGAAATAAGCAGCTAACACTCTACAGAAAATATACTTAAATCATCTGAAATAGAAAAAAGAAATCTCATAGGCTTCAGCTCAGCCCTGCAAGCCTCATTCAACTGGTTTGGTTGGAAAAGGTTCTTAAGAATACCCAGTCCAACTATAACCTAACACTGCCAAGTCTATCATTAAACACTTATCACTAAGCACCATATCTAAAAATACCTTTTAAATACGTCCAGGGATGATGACTCAACCACTTCCCTGAGCAGCTTGTTCCAGTGCTTGGCAACCCTTTCAGTGAAAGGGTTCTTTCAACAAATCCAAGTGCCAGGTGTTGCACCTGGACCACAACAAGCCCATGGNGGCAAGTTTAGGCTCGAGGTGAGGAGAAAGTTCTTCACTGAGAGAGTCATTCACTACTGGAATGGGCTGCCCGGGGAGGTGGTGGAGTCACCGTCCCTGGAGGTGTTCAAGGCATGTTTGGACATGGCACTTGGTGCCATGGTCTAGTCTTGAGGTCTGTAATAATGGGTTGGACTTGATGATCTTTGAGGTCTCTTCCAACCTTGCTTATACTATGATACTGTGAAGACATTTTTCCAGTGTCCAGTCTAAACTTCCCCTGGCACAACCTCAGGCCCTCTACTTGCCCTATGTTACTAAGTTCTACTGCCTAGTAAGGGACCCTAGCTCATGCTTAGCTTGAAGGTTGCCTTCAGTGCTCCTCCTGGCCCAAAACTGTATCAGAGAGTGCTGTTCTTTTCATGACCAAATGCCTAACTTTACTTTCCCTATAAAGGAAATGAGGATAACTTACCATTATCTCTTTAAAACTCTGAAAGACTCTATGCCCAACATTGGCTCTGACTGAAAGCTCATGAATTCATAAGATTCATGTTGGCACAATCATTATCTTTCCTTCTAAGTGAAATTATATTTTCCCATAAATACTTTGGACTGTCAAATATAACTACATTTTAGAAATTAAACTAAACTGTGACACATTGAGAAAATGTCTATTTTAATAATTTTGTTATATTTTAATTCTGACTTGTTGACACTTCTGCAATTAAACTTGTTAAATTTTGTTAAATATTTTTACTTTGAGATCAGAAAGAAATAGTAAATACCTGCAATGAGGTATTCCATAGTTATGGGGGGAAAAATCCCACCTCACAACAACAACTGAATTTGTATTTCAAGTAGAAAGATACATTATTTGATTTTCATTTCATAGGTATTGTTGGTGATCTCAACTCCTTCCCAGCTCTTAATTTCAAGACATATTTTCACAGAGGCTTCTTTTTTTTTTGTTTTAACTTCAGGAAAGGCACCCTAAAGGGGCTACGTCATCCACTCAATATATTTGTCCACCCCAATAGTCATATTTGTTACTACCAGAGAATGTCTCACTGATTTTCGCAAGTGCTGATACTTTCAGATTGCTTAATAAATCTGACAGTAGCATTATTAGTCTTCCAGCTCACATTATGTGTTCTGCTATGGTAGTAGCAGAACCTGGTTAGAAATATGCAAGTACTGCTTCCCTTTCCCAGCTCTAACCCATTAACACCCAAGCTTACTCATAGTTATTGGATTTGCTTTGTTTTCTGGGACTAGGCTAAGTAGAAAATAAACGAGGAAGGATTCCTCACCAGCAGTTATCAAATCACTAGTGCACCTTCACAAGCAGAGTCCATGAGCCTGAAGATGTCTGGGCGATACCTGGGCAAAAGTCATTCAGAAATCATCACGGAGTGGCCAAAGTGCTGCAAAAGCAATAACTTAACCTGCTGAACCACTCTGCTGTTCCTCAAGTCATGCACCGTCCTGAAATTGTTCTCAACAAAGAGTACATAAAATAAGCTGGGTTCTTTAGGAGCGTACCCAAGTACCTAGAGGAGCTACTTAGCTGTCTTAGTCTTCTGCATCAACACTATGTTCTGAATGTCACACAGCACAGGACTTCATAAACCCTTATACAAATGGCAGGTCTCTACACTCCCCCTGTTCCTGTTCCAAGACAGAAGTGACTAGGACCCACTCAATCTCTCCACACCTTTAATTTTGATAAGAACAGAGAAGTCCCTAGGACATAGTGTCAAATATCATGGTCTACATGAGACAACATCCCATCTCGTTAAGGAGGGCCTTAATGGGATACTTAGTGGATCTAGGCCTGTTTGCCTCTACCACAGTGGAAGACTGAGACGAGTTGGCAAAGATACAGGATGTCTCTTAGACAGAATGTGCAGTACATTTTCTTTCTTGTTAGCAAAGTTTCATCATCTTCACCTTGAAAAATCTTACAGAAGGAACTGTAAGAATATGGTTAAGAATTGCAAAATTAGTCCCTGTGCACAAAGAGAAAATGGAGATGATGGTTTTTTTCATTGGTGAGGAGGAAGATTAGGTTTTCACAGTGCAGGTGAGGGTTCTCTAGCTTTTTTCTTTTAAAGAAATAACTGGAGTTAAAGATGGGGTTATTATACTGGCAATTTTATAGCCCCACTTTAAATTTAGAAGCAGTCTCTAAATTGTTTTCATGGTGTTTTCAAACCAGCTGGTGGCTGTGTTGGTTTGCAATCTAGGTTATTAGTGAATGATCTGGCACATTGTTAATCACTGTGCACTCGTATTATCAGCTTTGGCAAGAAATTTTGCATCCTTAAGGAACTTCCCATTCTGCAAATCAGAGTTTAATACCAACCAAATGCTATTCATCAAGACTAAATTCTGCCTAACACAGCATGAATTACATTATTACATTCATTTCCAGTAATAAGTCTTCTGAATGCCTTGGCTGTTTTTACCACATACTCAGTTTAGGAAAGCAAAGCAATTTCAGAATGCAACTTCAGAATGAGTTTTCAATTTGTACGCTTGAATAGTTTAAATTTCATTCCAGCAATACATAAGATGTTGGTACCATGCTCTGTAATCTTACCCAGGCTGCTTGGATGTTAAAGAAGTAATCACTTCTTTATTGTCATCAGTATTTAGCAGATTGAGGACAATCTTAGAATTAAAATGACTCTCCACAGGCTTTGCATTTGATAAAGTTAAGTCTGACATCAAGACAAACCTGAACAGTAGAAAATAAAATACTGTACACTTTTCCCTAGTAAGTTCCAGAGAAAATAAAAGCTTTTCAGTCTTTTCAGTCTGACCCACATTGACACAGCACATTGCTTATGAGAAATGTCATGCCAAGTGTAGTGCAGTTATTACTATCATCTGAGGCCTCATTAGAGCCTAACTCAGGATTTTAAGGAACAGATGAATTTATGTGCAGCTCTGATGTATTTTGATGATGACAACCCCTGACACATAATTGAATTATAGGCTTCCAGCACCATAGCATGCAGCACACACTACAAATAGAGAGGCAATGCCAACTCACCCCAAATACAGCAATCTCCTGCAGAGCAGAGACTGAAGAGGTCTGTAACATATACACACTCACGACCTAGAGTCATGGGTCTACTGAAAGTATCATCTTTCAGGGAACCGAAAATGAGATTGCTTGCCACTTACAGTCATTTTAAATTTGTCAACAGACAAGGTATTGATCTTTATAGTGAGGAAAAATTCAATACATGTTGCTCTGCTACTTTAATTCATATTGATGTGTTGATTCTATGCACTGTTCATATGAATTTTTGCCATAATATTCTCATACAAATGGTAAAATACATTTTCATACTCATTTTTTTGCCATAATGTTCTTATACATATGGTAAAATACATTTTAAGGATAGTTCCTTAAGACAAAGGGACTCTGGATGTTCTTTCAAGTGCAAAAGAGAATGGCTTGATATGGATTTAATTTAAATCAAGCACCCAGTGACAGAACAAGAGGACACAGTCTCAAACTGCACTGAGGCAGGTTTAGGCTGGATGTTAGGAAGAAGTTCTTCACAGAAAGAGTGATTGCCCATTGGGATGGGCTGCCCTCAGAGGTGCTGGAGTCACCATCCCTGGAGGTGTTTAAAAAGAGGCTGGATGAGGCACTTAGTGTCATGATTTACTTAATTAGAAGGTGTTAGGTGATGGAGTAGATTTGATAATCTTGAAGGTCTTTTCCAACCTGATTAATTCTGTGATTCTGTAAACTGGAATGAAAATGAAGACAAGCAAAAATTCAGATTTCCTATACAGCAAAGAAAAAAAAAAGTACATACAAACATTTTTTTTCTTGAATGAAATGTTCTAGTTACCTATAGTTATTCTAGTGAACTATATGTTCAAAGTAACAGATTGAACTGTTTCACTACAGATCACATATCCTTCCATTTTCTTTGTTTCAAAACAAATGAACCCCAAACCAAAAAAAAAAAAAAGAAAAAAGAAAAAAAAGAAAAAAAGGGTCAACCAACCAAAAATCAGTCAAAGCCCCTTGCAGTGCTTGTTTTGGTCTGGATATATATATATCAGAATAAATAAATGGCAAGGTCTTTTGCTCTTTGAGCTGTAAAAGGTAGAAAATGCAAGGTTTTTCATTCTTCCTGGAGAACTTTGGTTTTGACACTAGACTCAGATTCAATGCTAACATTTTATAGCAATGGCAGGACACAACTCTAGACCTGCCAATAATCCTTTCAGACTTTTTTGTTCAAAGCCTGTTACTGAGGGACTAGTGGAGGGAGATGGTTAATTTCCCTCCCTGGCAATTTTTAAGCAGTGCTTTTATGGGCATGTGCAAGTTTTTTTTAAAAACATCTCTAGATATATATATATAGTCTTTGGTACTCAAATCAGAATTTAAGAAGCTCCCAGGGATTTCAGGCAAATATTCAGCTTTGAAATAGTTATAAAACAGTGATGTATCATAGAAGAACATTGAAAGAAATTCAGTGTTGAAGAAGTAGACCTGAGTATCAAGATATTACTGTTCTGCTTCTGCCACAGGCTTCACATACAAACTTCAACAAACATTATTCTTTCTATCCTTTCATAAAACCAGCTAATATAGAACACATGAAATAATAAACAAAAATCAAGTGCCAGAATCAGGTCTGTCCTTTCATTAAACCAGCTAATACAGAACATATGAAGTAATAAATAAAAATCAAGTGCCGAAATCAGGTTATTTGGGGGGCATATGTATCTATTTAATTGGTTTAAATTTTTCTCATTCACATTCATAAATCTTCCAAGTTACAAACTCATCACTACTATTCCCATGCTTGTGCAAAGTGGAAACAAAATTAAATGAGAATGTACAGCAGTGCGTGGCAAAAAGATCATTCATTAACAGCATCTATCATCAGCATCTGACCTGACCTCTAGAAGCCCCAGTTTCATACCCCACCATTCTGAAGGAAAACCTGGAAAGTATGTCACCAATCATACTGAAGAATGCTTCACTGATGTAGTGTTGCATTCAAGTAACCACACAGATTTTAAATACTCAGGCCTCTATGGACCATGGAATTTAGTGAATAGAACAACAGGTTTGTACTCCTTGTTCCCTTGTGTGAAAGCATCTCCGCCCTGCATGGATGTAGTGAGGATTTGTGCAGTGGAGTCTGGAGGATTCTCACGTACTAAATTCTAGGAGCTGTGCACTTGTCAAAGACTCATCTATGCTGTATTAATATAGATGCCAACTAACTTTACCTGGTTAAAATTAGAGCCATTACTATCATCACACATAAATTCAGGAGCAAAAGCTTACATTACAGACACCTGAACTAGCAGAACCCCACTGCTGTTGACAGGAGGTGATCAGTAGAGCTGGATGTAGTCAGTGACACTGGATGTACCTAAGGGTAAATTGAACACCAAAAATACCGTTCACTGGTAATGAGAAGACCAGGATGGCATGCCTGGATGTTGCCATCAAACCATAAGGAGCCAGACTAATTCCAGCCCCAGAAGCGAGCTCAGAGTTGCTACCAATGCTTCCTCTGTACTAAAGAGACACAGGCAGCTCAGCTGCTTTAAGTGCCCACGGTACACATACCTGTATATTACATCCTTCCTCTGCTGACTACACGCTTGCATTTTCTATGTTTAGGCAGAAAGGGTTAATCCTTCCCAGAGTTTTCCACTATGACAAATGGAGAAAGATAGTCCTGGTTCCATGTCAGGTCTTTATTAATGTAATTGAGGGGATTTATTTCTGGAAACACCTTCCTAGCATTAATTTTCACATATACATCTGCATTTCTGAGGTGTTAATAACTTGCTGGCTTCATAACTTAGAGAAGCTTGGCATGCACCTACCATCTTCTGAAGATGTCTCACTCTGTTTCTTTGGGGCTCTTTAACTGTGATGATGTGATGTATTACTTATTTAAAAGGTGTTGCTTAGTAAATAGAAACACATTTACGTCTAGCAGATTGAAGAAGCTTTACCTCTCACAATGCAAGGTATAATGTGCCCGATTTTATCCTCCTATTAGGAAAGACCATCAGTTTCACACAGAAAAAAACCTATCTCGTGCCAGAGATAACAGTATTGCAAACTACAACTTTGCAGTCCTTAAGAATCTGCAAGGATTGTTATGACATCCTCATTTGTAAGCTTAGGAAGTGTGAGTTAGATGAGTGGATCTTTACGTGGATTGAGACTCAACAAGGACAGAACTCAGAGGGCTGTAATCAGCAACCTAGGATCTAGTTGGAGGCCTGTAGCTAGTGATGTTCCCCATGAGTCAGAGCCTCTTTTGTTCATTATGTTCATTGACAACCTTGTAGAAGGGACAGAAAGTACCCTCAGCAAATTTACTGATGATACAAAACTGAGCAGGGTAGTTAACACACCAAGAAGTTGTGATGCCATTCACTGAGACTTCAACAGCATGGAGGGTTGGGTGGCAGAGAACCTAACAAAGTTTGACCAGGGCAGGTGTAGACTTCTGCACCTGGCAAAGAATAACTTCACACACCAATAGATGTAAGGATTGGTGTGCTGGAAAGTTTCATTTTTTAATTTGTAATTAGGCACTATACAAACATATTAAGTCAGGGGAAAATGCACCCAGGAACATTTGATCATTTCTCACCAACCGCATGAGCTATGTGAAAATACAAATCATCAGACCCCCTCACAATGTGTCGGGTACCAGGTTTTGTCTGACTGCAGTTGGTCCCCTGATTGCCATGCATACAGCCTCAGGTTTGCAAAACTCATCTCCTGCAGTTCACAGGAGTGAAGTTACCATGTGAAAGTAGGTCTGTTATCCCAGTTTCCAGACCATTTTCTGTCCCTCTAGCCAACAATAATCCAACCTTATCTTGATGGTAGGTGAGAGATACTTCATTATTCCTAATAAGAGGAGGAAGAGTTAACTGGTTCATTTTTATTGTCTATTACACCTTAACTTTCAGTTCAGCCATGACTTTGTTGAGCAAATGAGTATAGTTTTAATACCATTCTAGAAAGACAAAGATGGAATGTAATTTATTTCACATTGATTTGTGATGCAGCAAATATGCAGCAAATATGCAGCATGTTTTAGAAATCTTGTCACAAGCTGTGTTTCCAGTTGGTCAATGTTTAGCCAAGCTCAATGTCACATTTTTTTCTTTTCCTTCAAAATTAATTGAAAACTGCTAACTATCCACCCTGGATTACTCATATCTTTTCTATACATTAAGATGCTAACAGAGGAGTAATTGCAAACTGAAACCAGTGCTTCATATCTCCCATCTCACCCTACATTTGCACTGAGTCAGCAAAAAGAATCTCGAAATACATCAAAGGCTTTGCACTTCCTTGTGGCAAGATACATCACATTACATTAGAGCCATCTTTCAAACTCTCCTGCTAGCTGGGATGAGAACATTAAAATAAATCTAATTCCAAATTCCAGTCTTGGCAAGTCAATTGAAGGAGATACTTTGGTATTTTAAAATTGTATTTTGTCATGGCTTTACTGGATGACTTACTTGTAATAAAATCACAGAGATTTTATGTGTGGAAAAACGTTTCCATATAATTTTAAAATATCTGGACAACAATTATTAGTTTGACCTTTGTAAAATGTCATCACTGCAGAACTGAAACAATACCTCCTCAACTCCTGCCGCTTTTTGTTGCTTCTTTTTTTTTTTTCTTCACAACAATTCCTGCACTATCACAGATGAGTGAACTTTAACATAACACTAGGGAGGGTGAAAAAGACTGTAGAGTTGTCTTCAAACTATGTGATGAAGAGATGTTCTGCTAATGCACAGACATCCTCTTCATCTTCCCCATGAGATGGGGAATTGCATTTCAATGTCATACTTGCCTTTTTGTTTTTTTATCTTCCAAGGAAAGGGCTATCAAAATCTCTTTGACAGAAGTCACCTGTATGAACCAACATGAAAAGGCAATGAAAATGTCACAAGTTTTTGCATTGAAATGTGTCCATGAGTTTTGCCCAGCTCTGATATGAAGCCAGTGTTTGAATGAATGCTGCTTTGCATCCTTAACTATAAAAGCTGCAACCTGCACGAGTCTGATAACTGCTCACAGCTAATGCTGAAACATTTTTCCAGCTTGCATGAAATTCCTTTAAAGAAGAAAATTGAAAAGCAGCCATTAGTACCAATAACAATGCCTTCCATCCCTTCCATGACTTGGTGCACACCAGGGCTGAAAGAAGAGGGATCCCATGTTTCTGAGTGGAGAATCAGACTTACTATGTGAAATCAACAGCATTCCATTGGGATACAAGTCAAATCCTTCAAGACAACAGCAGTAGTCACCCATACTGAGTGTTTTTCTCATAAACCAATGCTCACCCTATTTCATTAATTCCCTTTGCTCTTAATGGAAAGAATTTCAAGCTCACGAGAGCCCAGGTCTTCTCTTCTGGAATATTCTTTCATGTCCAAATATCAAGCCCTCAGACTAAGCCTCTATGGGCTTTCCTCCCACTCCATCTCTCCAGAGGCTTGCTAAGACTTTCTTTGCAGTTGAAATTAAACTAACTACCCTGTAATTTTATACACAGCTTGTCACCAGCAGTCTAATGAAGATTCCTGCTGGTTCCTCACCACCCAGACATCAGAGAGATCTCTCCTGGCGCTGATACTAACTACTTCATTCCAATATCTTTTACCATCTCATACTTCTTTCATCAGGAAACCTTCATCCATGCTTCTCACAGAATCACACTCTGCAGATCTTGAGTGGTGCTGAGCTGCAGCTGGCTCAGAATTGGACCTCTTGCATTCAGAAACTCCACTACTTAAAGCAGAGCAATAGAGAATTGCTCTCTCTTATGCCCTAGTTATTTCCATGGAGTGTAAGTGCTTCACACACATTGTGAACCATGTAAGTTCTGTAGAATCTACGTTAAAAGTATCTGTCCTCATTAAAGAGGAAATATTTCAGCCTCTGACACTGAGCAATCAAAATGCATTACTGGATGAGCAGAAATGTGAACTGAATTTACCCATCATAACAATTTTCACCATGCAGCATACATTTGTAACAGCCATTTTCCTAACAGTAGACCAGATGTGGTACATTTGATCATACGTAAACCAGTTCTGACCTTTCTGGGTGGAAAGAACCTTAATGAGCTAAGAAATCTCAAGAATATTTAAAAAATAAAAGAAAGAAAGAAAGAAAGAAAGAAACTATTATCACCATGGTCTGACACAGATAGAATGAAAGGAACACATGAATCACAGCAAGAGAGTACTTGCAAGAGTACAGTGATGAGCAGCAGCAGTGTCAGTAGTTAAATGCCTGTGTAGCCTTTGTGGCTTGTTAACAACAGGGATTTCAACAGTGTAGGGCTGTGCTTTAGAAAGGATTGGAAAGCCCCATCTGCAATCTGTTGCTTTGGTTCTCAGGGTTCACATTCTGCAGTAGCAGACAGAGCAGGAATGTCACTACTGCCAATTAAAAGAGGGGACAAGGAGAGATTTCAAGCACTGAGCCCTGACTACCCACACTTTATGTAATGGCTTTGGACTATTATAGCTAGCTCTTCCATGATAAATCTCTTTTTCAAAGGAAGCTATTTCTAACTGGCAGCAGCCTGTGCTGTTTAGCAATTGCTCACATCCAGAACTAGGCTTATGCTCTTTTCAGAGACCTGCCCTGAAGATGTCCCCCAAAATGGAACCTGGTCCTTTCTGGGACAAACAAGCAGTATGTCCTCAAAAAGTGGCTCCAGAAAGGCTCTTCAGAGTTAGGGCACATTATTTCTTGGCTCTTATTGAACAACACAGGCTGCCAAATGAAAAATACATTCTCAAGAACAGGGTAGTTAAAATCCCTTCCAAAGACTGAGGATTGAGGATGCAAAAAACACAAATAGGGAAAATCTGAACACTATATCTGCAAGCAATGTGTGGCAGGGAAAGGAAAGCTATTTTATGTAGTTGCTTTGGGTGTTTAATAATTTCCAGCTACCTCAGTTAGCAATGGAGAAATATGAACATGCATTACGTTTTTGAGGGGTGCTGCACTCCCTATAAAAACAAAATTTATGAGTACAGTGTTTTCTGCAGAGAGCATGAAAGGGAGAGAGCAGAGAGGGCTTTGTGACTGATCTGAAACTGAAAAGCCAGCTACAATGTTTCAGCTCTTATCCGAGGGGAGAACAGATTTTGCTTTGGTTTTGGTGCAAAATATTCAGGCAACAGAAGCATGTTACAGGGATCTCTTGTCCATTTTGGTAATAAGATTTATTTCTTGTCTGAAGAAGTAATTGTATTGGCTCAGTGGATAGGACAAAAACTGCAGTATTTTCAGCTGGAGACAGGGTGGTGGGGAGCTCTTTAACTGGCTTTATGGCTGTAGCTTCACCCTGAAAGAGTGATGGAGAGCCAGGCTGTATCAGTCCCTGAGAGATCTGATGAAAAGCATTTCAAATTTGCCAGATGAAGGAACTCATTCATTTCCATCTTCCATTTCTGAAGCTGAAATAGACATGGAAATTGGAGCCTGTTTTCCCCAGCCTCATGCCAGTGACCTGCTAGAAGAGGAACAGATTTCCCACGGAGGGGAAGAGCACAGAAACTTGCTTGGACTGCACCTAGTGAAACAGAAGAACCACCTTCCCACAAACCTTCAGTCTTGAAAATTCATTAAATACTTTTTTTCCAGCTACATTTTTCCCCTTGAGGATCTAAGAAGCAAAAATGAGTGCTTAAAATAAAAAGGACACAACTAGAATAAACTAACAAACATGTATCACCATTTTTGTCTCGTAAAACAACAAAAACAACCCAAAACACCTCAGTTTAGGAAAATCTCTAGAAGAGAAAATATTTTGCAAATTACATCAATGAGGATTTTTTTCTATGGTGCTGTTTCAGTGAAGCAAGGACTTCATCTGTTCCCTCAGAGAACTTTGAGGTGTCTTGAAACCTCTTAACAGAGTTGACTGAATCAGTAGAAATGTGTGAAACAAAACTTTTTTTTTTTCTGAGAAGAAATGCCAGCCATTTGCTTATAGAAATTCAGACATGTTCAGGCATACTGGTCTGGCAGTTGTTAATCTGGAGCTGAGGTCACCTTTTTCCAGATACTCATCTCCTCTACCATTACACTGGTGGCGTAGGAGTGTACCTGTGGCCACTACATTCCCCATTTCTATCAAAACCATCAGGGTAAAAAAACCCAAAACACTAAACCAAAACAAAAATAGACAAAAAGAGATACTACTTTCAGATGTGTTTGTTAAACCACTTCCTTTTGACAGGCCCGGCTGAGGAGCAGTGAGATGTTCATTCACACTAACGAAGAGAAGATTGCAACATCTATGGTGGCACAAGAAGGAGCAGTAAAAGGTGATAGTGCTTTAATCAGCATACATAGCAAGTGGTCCTTCCCAAGGAAGGAAACAGGTGTCTCATTCCTTTCCCTTGTCTGTGCTAGAAACAGTTCACCTCACTGTGTTCAGTCTGATTCTTTCAGCAGACTTACATATTAACCCATCTCCTTCTCCCAAGGACAGTTTAACCTTATAAATGATCATGATAAATCACCACAATGGTAACTCCATGGTACTTGCCATCTTTGAGCACTTGGATCTTTCCCTGAGTCTTCCTTTACCACTCGGTCATCTCCAACTGCTCTAAAGCCTTTAATTTCAAAACAGCACTTCCACTTCTAGGAGCACATTAACAGTTTCAAAGCTATTCTAGAATAGCAAACCCTCTCAACATCTACAATGCTTTTTGAGGATGAGCTCATTATCACCTTAAACAAGGTACAGAGGAGACCAAGCCACGTGTTATGTACTGTACAGAAATAGAAGCAAATTCTCCTTCCTACATCAGCTAACCCAGTGCAAAACAAGAAATACTGGATGTATGCATGTGGACAACAAGGAATATAAACATAACAAGACATTATTGGTCAGAATAATGGTGTATAGCAGGCCTTTTACTAAAGTTCAAGATTCACTGGCAGAAGGGAGAGCATTCCCATTATTCCACCAGTCAGCCATAGAAGTCACTCATAGTATTCCAGACCCTGATCTCAACTTTTGAGATATGTTAATTCCAAGGTACAACGTGTTTTTCCATATTAGCCACTGCTCTCAAAACTTCTTTCCATACTAATTAAGCCCTGGAATTCTTAAATTCTGTAAGCAATATACTGCATTTATATTACAGGATGTAGGATTTTAATTGAGCAGCCAGCTCATTATTGCTCTTGCTCAGACTATGGAATAATGAGTTATTACTGCTTCCCCCAGATGATTTCTGAGCTGCAACGCAGCAGCAGTAGAGATGCCATGCATAGCTGATGGCACTGCCTCACCATGGCAGTATTTAGGAGATGTCATAAGAAGTCCAAGCCTCTAGGACAGAAAGCAAAAGGAAAATTCAAGGAGAGAGTGCCAGAGGCTTGAAGTTCTTACTTTCTCTTAGTAGTAGAAATAATTAATCTTACACTTTTGTTGGCAAAGCACTAAACATCAGATCAGTCATCATTTCTCTCAAGCAATGGTATTTGACTTATGAAGCAGAAGAAATATCATCATCTCATGGACAAAAATCAGGCAGATATATCTTCTCAGTCTTGGATGTACTTGCTCAGCTGTTACATTCTCCTGTCTTCCTCTACAGCCTAGAAATCAGCAAATTCCATCTGCCAACAAGTGGTTCAATTCTTTCTGTTTGGTTTTTGTTGCTGCTGTTGTTGCATTTTGGCTTTTTCATGCTTCAAAAACTTAGCTTGAAGCCATAGGAAACATACCCCTAAGACATTATTTGTCCGTAAGAATCTTTATGAGGAGATTTTAATTCCAATCCCCTATGAACTATTTTGTGATCTGTGTGAATATGAATCATCAGATGAAAACACTAGGTATTTACCATTATAGTACCTAGACTCCTTGTGGCTACTGCACACACTTTATCTTCCCTCTCAGAAGGCTTTGAAGTGTTATACCTTATTTTAAAGGCAGAGCAGAATATATATTGAGATGTGACACTGGTTTATAGGATTTGGATCTAGAATAAACAACATTAGGAAATGAACTCTTACTTCTTTCTCTTCTGGAGCAGAGTCTTACTCTTTACAGTATTATTTTTTCAGCCCCAGAGCCTTAATTCATACTTAGAAATGCAACCATCTATACCTCTCCTCACATCCCATTCAATATCTTTTAATAACAACATTATATATTGTTGGAAACAGAAATAAGGATGCATAGTTCGTGTGTATTTTTAATGACAATATTTGAAAGAGAGCTAGAGGAGTGACAGAATAACATTTTCTTTGCTCTAGACCCTAGCAGGATTTTCAGTGTCCTGATGTCATTCCCTTCACGCTATCCTTCACAAAACTTACAGGACATACAGTGCAATATCATCTGTGAAACCATATTCAGGACAATTCCTGCCTACCTTGAGGTGTTGGTTCTTCCAAGATGTCCTTTCTTAAAGTAAATCATCCCAAGACTGGTCCTCTCACCTGGTCATAGTCTATATCCACACTGGGATTTAACTTTGTCTGGCGTTCACTGAACTTCATGTCTGTAAGGATCTAGAGTGCTGCATTGTCCCAGAACAAGGCTGAGAGGATATGGGAGGTCTCAGACTTTGGTGAAACACAAGCGCAGAGGGAGGAAAACCACACATGCTTCTCAAGAGTAATCATCTTTGGAGTAAGCTATCTCATAGTTGGCTTTCCCATCAGGCAGAACTAGTTGGCTCTCTGCAGAGGAAGGTCTATAAGCCAGGTAGGAAAATCTGTAAACCTGCTAACTTACTCACATGATCAAGGGATCAAGGGCTGAGAAAATATGTATAGTTACCATAGCCATTACGAGATTTCAAAAACTCAATTTGTTTAGTTGAGAGACACTTCTTAAAGCCAGAAGTAGAGATTCTTGATTTTTCTTGGACCCTGGAACAAGAAAAGTTGTCCAGTGTGCCTGAGCAACACTGACCTGGGAAAATCGGTAGAAAAGCTGAACTTCCATTTCACCTAACTACTTTAAATTACATAACACTTCTAGTACAATTAGACCTACTATTCCCACTCAAGCCGAGGCTGTAGGTTATAGACTAAAAATAGGTTATAATCTAAAATACTCTAAAAATAGGTTATAGTCTAAAATAGATATCTAACTACATGCTAACAGTGTAACTATATAACATATCTAACTAACAGCACATGCTGTAAACAGTGGACAAAGTAGGTGAACAATGGAAAAGAAGACAGAGTAAGCAAATGGGCAGAAAAATGTGGATATCCCAGGGGTAGGCACTGCTCAAAGCCAATTAATAGCAGCAATCATGGCTGATAGGAAGAAAATTACTCTGGAATCACTGAAATAGGGATGGATGATTGACCAGCATTGTGTGCTTTGTCTCCGATTGCTCTGCCTACTACTAGCAAGGAAACAATTATTAAAAATTAACCATCTCTACAAGTGATAGGCAATCAGCAATACCACAAATCCTCACCAAGTTCCCATATCCTCAGCCCTCTCAAAATTCTGTCAAAACAGATGTTATCTGCAGTGCTGACTATAACGCCAGCAGCTACTACTATTTCAGAGAAATACATTTACTGAAATCAATCTGCATGTGCAGATTAACTTGGGGCTGTAGATCTCTGAGAGCATCTCAATTTCCTCAGTAAGAAAAGAAAATTAAATCACGTCAGAAAGATAGACCAGCGGTAAGAAAGAAGCTAGCTGATATCTGCATAAAGGGCCCTTCAGGGCTATCACATTTACCAAATTTAAAACACTGACACTCACAAAATTCTGAGAAGAAATCTCTTTTATGAAAGCACAGTCCAGAAATGTTTATCCCATCCAAAACCAGAAGGGAGTATTTGTCAAGCCTGACTTCTTAGTTCTTCAGAAGACATCCTGAGGTTTCCTAAGCTGGGGCTTGATGTTTGAAATGGTAACTTTCAAAAATACTGTGTTTATAGCTTAACAGCAAGTAAGGAATTTGACATCAACTAACTACTGAGTTTAGCACAGCTCCCTGACTTGCAGTCTACCAACTGGTTCACCTTTGTATAAAATCAGCACAGTAAACAGTTTTCCTGCTTTTCTAGAGCTTTTCTAGCTTATTTTGCTTACCAAAGGACCCTTGTTTTCAGCCACGACACTCTCCTTGCTTCTCTGTTTCAAGAATACTTTTGCTTGCCTCCTTGCCCTGCCTGACAGCAATACTGTGTGCTCCTATCATTCGTTCCGTAGTGGAGGCTCTGTGGAGAATGACCTATCCTGTTAAAGTGTCTTTAAGCAGGCTGAATGTAATTACCTGAACTGGAATATATCCAGGACTCTGGATTTAACAGGCATTAAAAATCTTGTTAAACATTTGTCATACCTTCTTAAATTGCCACACACAGTGACAGCTTGGCATCTGAAAGATGGTAGTTCAGAACAGCACTGCTCTTACACTGGCGTGTTTGCTACTTAAACAGTGAAGAAATAAATGTCCCAGTCACGGGAACAATGTGATGGATGGTACATCAAGAGACTTTGCAATTCTCATATACTTTTTCACCCAAACATCTAAAGAACACCTAAATTAAGTTTTGGCAAACCTTTAAGCTTGATAAACAGCTGCTAGCTTCAGCACAGGAACACCAGGAATGTGACTTGTCAAAAGTCACAGAGTAATTTTACAGCAGAGTAGAGAATGGAAACATCCTGACATTCTGTGATTCTATGATCCCAGAGAGTGCACCTCTCACACAAAAGGATCTCTCCTCACCAGGACCCAAGACTCTAGCAGCTCTTTTAATACAGAAGTAAGCTGGTAAGGAGACCCATTGTCCAGACATATATTAAGGTGTGAATGCAAGATCTATGCCTGCAAGAATGCTAAACTGATTAATTATGGTAACTATAGATATTAACAAGGAAAACATA
The DNA here is from genome assembly GCA_013399055.1 of Ramphastos sulfuratus. Taxonomy (NCBI): domain Eukaryota; kingdom Metazoa; phylum Chordata; class Aves; order Piciformes; family Ramphastidae; genus Ramphastos; species Ramphastos sulfuratus. Next base: position 183,240 of record WBNM01000955.1, on the reverse strand, counting down.
AAAAAAAAAAAACAAACACAGAAGAAATGTCAAAATTTCCTACTTGTCACATCCACCTTTCACCTCCTTCCATATCTGAAAAGTCTCTGACACTCCGAAAGCACTTTCCATGAGTAAGAAAAACAGAATCAGGCTGTTCATGGGATGAATGGCTCAAGTATGGTAGGTCATTGAGGGTGGCTAATGACAGCTTGACATGCTATGGCAATGGAGAGAGTCCAAGATGATCTTTCAATACAGTGTTCCATGAGCTTATTTGAAGAGGAGAAACTGTTGGGGAAAAGCTGTTTGTTGTGGAAATGTTTATATATAACTGGCTTTATTTGTAAATTAACTTGCAGATGACCCCACCATCTCTTCCTGCACAGCTGGTACAACACATGCTGTGAAGGGAATCGACCTGCTATTCCTAGAGTGTAAGCTATTCAATTAAGGTACTTACAAATGGTTTCATGACTTCAGGTCATTACTAGCAGACAGCTTCTGCTTTATAGACTCATTTTTAATATGCATTTATATTAAAATGAGATGTTGCAGCATGATCCAGTTTTCATTACAAGTTCAAGTCTTAAAAGGAAGTGGACGATAAATCCCAAGTTAAATCTCAGAGCTACTTACACCATTGGGAAAGTAATGCACAGTAGACAAAAGAAAGTTACTTTCTTCTAAGAAAGTGACTTATCTCTAGATCTGTATTCTCTGTGTTCTGAACTGATAAACATTCCTGAATGTAGCACTCATTAGTGATTCTTCCACTACTCAGTGCTAGTGGTGTTTGTTCATGCAGCTGTGTTTGTTAATCCTTTAAAATCCTGTATAAAGTAATTTTTGATTACTCTTAGCCATGAGGAGCTTGCAACCACCTTCAAACTGGCTGAAAGAAATTAGTTTAGGTAAGAATCAAACTCCTTTCATAGTTTGTCTGGTTACATGCTTAACCTTGCAAAAGGTTAACAACTTAACCATGTTTCCTTTAAGAAACAGAGAAATACCAGCTAAGATCTGTTGCTTAAAGCATGTTCTGTCTCTGATTTACTTCTGAGCCTATTAAAGGTCAAATTTGTGTGCTTGTCCTAGTGTACACTCCCTTTTGTAGGTAAGGTACAGCAATCTTTATCTTCTCTGAAAAAACCTTGACAGATTCTCCAGCAAAACCAATCAGTCATAAAACAAACAAGCAAACCCAAATGCCTTAATCTGAAGAATGGAATACAGCAAAGACGTGAAAGGAAGATCTGGTTTAGGGAGGTACTAGGAAGATGTGTCCAGCTGAGATAAACAGAAGATTTGGAGAATGTCCCAGCCTCTAATACTATCTGCTCTATCAGTAAGCTCTAAGAAAGCTTTAAAATTCAGTGTTTCCTGATTTCTACCAGAGGTTTAGTTCACTTCATCATCCCAAACTAGGCATCTAGTTTAAGTTAATGGTGCTCCCCTTACAGTTAATTGAAAGGCAGGAAAGGGAAATACATCACTACCAGTAAATCAGTCTCTGTTGTGTACTAAGGAAGCCTTGACAAGTATGTCAGATACAGGTGTCTACAATGTAGACCATTAAAGTGAGCCGAGAGCAGTCTCGTCTCAATTAGCAGACATGGACTGTTAGCTAGTGGGGATCCTATAAGAAAGGTGCTGTTAGAAAGGGATCAACAGAATAATACAGACTTGACTGTGCAGGAGCTGAATTCAACCAGCTGGTTCTCAGTGATCTCATACAAGAACTTTACACTGCCCATGATTTGAACGTGGTCATTTATAATTTATCACAGTAATTTTGCATCAGGGAGGATTAGCTTGGTGAACGCTAAAGCCACTCAGGGTGCAGTTTTTGGTTTGACCTTGTTTTAATTCCACCAAAGTCAATATAAATTTATTTTTCTAAAATGCCTAATTACAGTGGGAGCAGAAGCAGATGCACACTAAAATTTTCTGGATATCTTCTATAGTTCTATAGGACTGTCTGAAAAATTCATGGATAATTTTAAAATCAGATGGCCATCTGTAATTTTCCTCTCATTTAGTCACAATAAAAAGGATTGGGTTCAATCCTGCCAAGATGTTGTGCTTCACCTCTCAAAAACTTTGCCTGTAAGTTGATGCTGTTCTTAGAAAGGTGTCTACAAGCAGAATGAGTGAGGATGATGGTGAAATCAAAGTCTGTCAGCACAACAGTTCCTGTCATGAAGTCCCCAAAGCTCTGTAGCTTCAACAATAATTCTGTTTATGCAGTGATTAAATCAAAATACCCATTAACTTAATCATCTAAACCCAAGATAAATTCATGTAGACAGAATGTAAGCAAGCAAACAAATAATAAAGAATATTAACTGAAATGTTGCAGTTTAATGCTGCCACCTAATAATGTCAAAAGATGCCCTGAATGGGGTGAAGCAATACAATGAGGTGGGAAACATCAATCAATGCATCTCAGAAGCAGGACCCAGATTTCTCTCAAAGAGTGAAAAAGGAATGTGGTAATGAATTTAGTTCAGTATTGTGTGAATTCACATGTGTCTACAGGACAAAGTAAGCTGCTTGCTAGCAAGTGGTTTGAGAGTGTCAAGACACCAATGCTGGAACGGCCCCGAAGTTAAAGAGAGTTGTAGGACCTTTGTAAAGATTAAGGACCAATTAGCAACTGTTCTTCCAATAGGATATAACTTACTGTCCTCTACGCTCTGGCAAATTTCCTGTTTTGAAAAAGGTAACTTCTCATTGGCTTTGTAAACCAGTTGAGTTCAAATATCTACCAAGACAGAAGCAAACATTTGCGACGTTTCTCTATTCACTGTAAATCACAAGATAGTTTCCTCTATGGCCCATTTCTGTCTCCTCAAAAAAATAGAAGTCCGCTTTGGTTTTCCTTTGTGCACATTGATCAATTTTCTCCACTGCCCATTTCATATGTGAATCACCTTGAGAGGTGGAATGTTGTTCTCTTTTAGACCCCAGACAGCTCCACTGCCTTTCTTTATCTTTCCTATTTACTAACTAGCTCAGGCTTACTTTTACCTGGTTGATAAACTGCAGTTTATCGAATTTGTTTCAGGCAAAATCTCTTGTAAAACCTGCAAGGCCCTCTCTTACTCATTTTTTCCCCCTAAAGAGACTACATAGATTTCTGCTGTAGTGAACAAGTCAGAGAAGAAATTACTGCTTTGTCTTGCCTTGCATTTCTCTATCATCTAGGAAATGTAGTTTTCTTTTCACTTTTTTTATGTCTGTACTGACTGTATTGGTAGACAATAATTTCTTTGTGTGAATACTCAGGACGAGCTCTGCCACAGAGGTGGGAAGCTCAGTGTTCATGGCCACCCTTTTTGCTATGATCCAATTCATTAACTAAAGAGACCCCTGACCTCACTTCACATAAATGTGATCAGAATCCAGCCTGTTCACATGACTAGCTCATGCAACTTCTCACATTTCAAATTTGGTGCAAGCTGACAGCTGGAGGGCTTTTTTGGCTACACTATCAATACGGCCTCATGCCTAGACTTGGAAGATCCATCTTGACAGACCCAAATCTCTAAGATGAAGGGTAAAATGTTCATATCAAATCTCTCACAGCTCTGTACTGAACAGGGAATGCACAGAGCACCCCCAAAAAGCGTTGCTTATCTTTGTGGATTTGTGGATGCTGGTGCAAAATGCTAAACAAGGTTTGCTGGCACATGCTGCATTTCCTAAAGAAACCCAGGCAGCTCTCAGTTGTGTAATGCTTCACTTAACTGAAGTAATCACTGGCACTGGGCTCAAGCAGGCAAACTTGGCATTGGGATGGGGCTCTCCAGACCTGTCTGCTTTCATTATCCACCTCCACATTTGTGAGACTGATTCCACTTGGGTTAAGATGATTGAAGAATGCCCTCCTGCACTCACGTTTATCACAGGTTCTCCTTTTGCAGGTATATGTGAGTCTAGTGTTGCTTTCCAGGAGTTCCTAGCCAGGACCTTATTTGTTCTTTTAACTACTCAGACACAAATTGCTCCTAGCTGCTGATTTATAACAATGTCTACTTTCAGTACCTCATCCTTTTTCTCCTCCATGAGTACTGTTGGTATAGAAGTAAATGCTAGTTAAACACATCAATTGATTTTCCCGTCAAGGTGTAAGTGTACTGGCAGCAGTAGCCTGAGAGAGAAAAGAAATAACAAGGTTCATATATTTGTGCCATGTGAAAAACCACAAACTGTTTACCTTATTAAAATGGTAACTTAAATTTGTAAATATATTTTCTGCCAGAAAATAAATGTATGGTTAATAAGGTGTGATCTTATACTACTGGATACCAGACTGGTGATGAATATGCAGCATGATCAAATATGCTACTCTGTATCAAGGTATCATCTTAAAAGATCCATCAGAAATAAATGCTCTGTAGTGCTACAAGCACAACAAAAATATATATTTAAAAAAAAAAAAACCAAACAAAAAAAGAAGAAAATCAACCCACATTTGTAAGAATGTAACAAAAAAGAAGGGTTAGAAAGGTAAAATGTACAGAAACGTGAAGCAACTTGCTCTGTGTGTAGCTAGGATCCCACATCTCCCAACATCCTTTGGAAGACCCTGCTTGCCAGAGAACACAGCCCTCTGCAGCAATAGTCAAATGAGGCTCCTGAGCCTCTCATTTCCTCCCCAAAATTCCCTAGCTGAAAGCATTTTAAATGATGTAAAGTTCACAGCAGAACTCTGTTCCAGACTGTCTGACGAGCCATTTGTTTACTGTTCACGATAAGGAAGAAACTTTCATTTTTGTTCACACCAATCAGCATTTGCTTGATGGAGTCACAGCACTAACAGAAAGCCCAAAGTGACTAATGGTAGCCTGTGTCACAGAAGCAGGCACCCAAGCATGTCAGATGAGTCTCAGACAGCTTGAAAAAGGAACATCCCTCGGTTCTGGGTTCATCTTTTTTACACCAGGCTCTTACATATGGCACACATCTTCACAAAAGAGTCAAGGTTGAAGTAGTTACTGGATGTCGACATACATTACTTTGAAGGCTTCATAAAAGAAATTAAGGGCTTTTCACAGTCAGTGATTGTCACATTTGGGTCATGCTACATATTCAAACATAAGGAGACCACAACCCTGGATGATTTGCACTGCAGGCTTTGTAGTGGTCTGCATTCCTACAGCCCGTTTAAATCACATCTGTGCCAAAACAGATGAATAAATGATATCTGAGACAGTTCTGTGAGTTGTATATGAGGCTCTCTAGGACAGAAGCAAACCACAGCTTCTCTGGAGAGGACTTCAACCCTGTGTTTATTGACATTCTTCAGCTTACTGAGCAGCTCCATGTGGAGAACAAGGCTAGGTATTCTTTTGCTGTGCTCTCTGACAGAGCAGATTTTACTCTTCATGGTCAATACAAAACTTCACCATCAGAACCTAGGATGGGTAATGTCATCATATGACCTTCATTCTGAGCTGAAGGAATCCCTATTGGCTCTTGTGCTGGTGAAGCCATGGCTGTGTTTGGGTGCTGGTGAAGCCATGGCTGGGTTCGGGTGCTGGTGCCTTCACTTTCAGCTATAGTATTTTGTCCATGGTTCCTTTTTAAATTTGCCACCTGTGGCTGTATTGTTCTTAATTGGAGTGAGTTTGTCATTCACCATCAGTCTTGCTGTATTTTATCAAAGAAGGAGCAGAAGTGGGAAGAAGGCTCACATACTGCTGAGGTGAGCTCAGCTGAACTGGTCTGAAATCAATTTGTTTGCAACGTGGTTTGACATTTTAACAAAACAGAGGTAAAGAACTGTAATTTCATTTTTATTGTGCTAAAAATGGGAATACAGAGATCAGAAAACAGCATCTTCTTTGCACCTGGAGAGTTGGGGTAGTGGAAAGGAGGAAATCCATAAGTTGATTTTGATTTTGCATTTAAATACCATTTTTTCCCCACTAGGGTTGCTGCATACCCTTAATTAAAGAAGAGTGTTTTTAATTCACATCTTGGCTTTCTGAGAAATAACTAGTTAGAGAAAGGAGAGGGGAGAAACATGATCTAGTTGCAGGTCTCAGCAGGCTGTGTGTTGATAGAGATCTCCAGGATAACATTTTTATTTCTATAAGACAGACTTCTTCCTTTGTTACACAACTTCCTTAGTAATTACACATAATGACTGCAGTTTTACATAACAACTACACTTATATATAATGACTACATGGGCTAGGACAGCTTAACTTTACTGTATTGGTCTTTTAGCTTTCAATTGTCTAATATTTAAGGAAAGAGAAGACACACCAGCAAAGAGAGCTAACATTAAGGCATGTATTTACACTTAAATAAAAAAAAACAGTGTGAATATTTGAAAAGAACAGGGATGAAACTGTCTTAAATTGCTTTAGAATGCCAGATTTCAGGCAGTGGAAGCCATTTACCAAGCACATAAGTTGTCCTTGCTGTGAGAGAAACACTAGAGCCTGGGTACACAGCAGAAAGCCCCAGCTCCTGGAGCTGTCTAGCTTGCACCTACTCATATAGAACACCAACTTTTGTAGAAAAAAATACCTTAACTTCTTAGTCAAAGCATAGGTAGATAGCTTAGAAAAACAGGTGCTGAGGGTGAAATTCCAGACTGTCAGGGAAGCTCTTAGTCCAAATAGGTGCAGCTCAGGAATTTTCTTCTGCCTGGGAGCTGCTGATACGTGCTACTGGGCTGAACAGACATTTCCCAAGGGCTTCGATTTCAGAGGTCAGTAAATGACCTTCCGATACCTGGGCAGGGTTAACAGCTCTTTTGAGTGCTGAACAGACATAAAGGAAGTAATTAGGGAACTCACTCATTCTACAGTCTTGCATCTGTGGTTCTTTGTGTGCATGCTCCCCAGAGCTGTACTTTTTTTGTTTATTGGAATGATTACACAGTTCCCACCCCCACCCCAAAAAAAAAAAAAAAAAAAAAAAAAAAAAANAAAAAAAAAAAAAGAATCAGAAAAGAAAGTACACATTCAGGAGAGGCTGAGAAGATGAGAAGTACTACTAGCATCAGGGATCCTAGCCTCAATAAATGGGAAGCTTTGCTTATCAAGCCATTAAAAATCACAGAAAAAAACCCATTGTGTTCCCAAGATTAGACCATTTTTTTCAATAATATATTTTTCTGGATGTGACTAGAACCATTGATGTACTTGAGAGTATACCATACACCCCACATCTGGCTTTGTTAGAGGGATGCATCTGACTGAGATTCCAATGAAGGCTGTCATGACCATCTGTGAGGAATGTGCCTTATAGCTCTGAGGATATCTCCAGAAATGTGATAGCTTGATTCAACGGCTTCTTGCTGTTCAGGCAGCTAAGGCCCTAGACCAGGAATATAAACTTACAAACCAGGGTCTCAGAAGTGTAAGAAAATGTGTAGAAGGAAAATGGGCCTTTTATTCTACATGATACTCCCCTCATAATCACTTCCTCGCTAAGTCTGTTCTGCTTATTTTGGTCTACTTCCATTGCTTCCAGTGCTTCCATTGGAACATTCAGCCTGAACAGCTTTCTGTACAGTCCTTAATATCACAACAACAAATATTTTCAACTACTGGATGAAGAAATGCTTATGCAACATCAATGCTTTGGGTGAATGGTAACTCATCCATCATACCTTCATTACACCATTCCACCACTAAGCCACTGCTTTCTTGAGCAGTGTTGTGCTCTCTCTAGTTCAGGTTCATAACTGACACAAAAAGCTGTGCTAGCAGAAACCTTTTTCTTTGCACCAAAGATGAAACCAATTTCACTACAAAACTGTTAGGTAGCAGTGAATTGTGATAAGTTGGAAATTGCAGAAGGCATATTGGAGAATTAAGCTTCCCAGGTGTTTCTTATTCAATGGACTATGCTATCCAGTAAGCACTATCAACAACCCATGAAGCAGCATCTTTACATATGTATCAGAGATCCTGCACATCTTCTGGCTCCTCTCTCCCAGCTCTTTAAGATACAGTTACTTACCTAATGGCTTCAGGATTGCCCCACCTCCTCTACAAGTCAGACTAACTCTACCTTGACTATCCACACAGCTCCATTTGATGACTGACCACTGGATGGATGTCAGTTGTGGCAGACAGCCCAGCAAGTCTCAGGAACCTGTCAGAGCCTGAGCCAAAAGACTATAATCCTCTGCTTCCCACTACCCACATTCAGCCAGTCCCTTGTACTATGTATCATGCAATCTTCATCCCGATACCACTTTCTACTGTGTGCCTGTCAAGAGCTTTCCAGCTGATTAATTACTTTGCTGGCACACTGAGCACAGTGACAAACTCCGATCGTTATCAGGAACATGTGTTTCGTTCATGCTATGTAACCTGAAATACTACACTGAAATATTTCCTTTTCTCTTCTCTGTATTACCGCAGGACTTTTGCATAGCTCTTATTTAGTCCTGTGATGACACAGAGAAATCCTGTGTGCTAGTCTGCTATCCATCTGCATTTCTGTCTTTGCAGAGTGCCTGTCATCATCTCATCCATGAGAATCTGTTCAGGTACAGAACATTTGGTTTCAAATACCCTTCCTGCAAAAACCTTTGCTGGTCACCTGCCTCACACTTGACGGCATTTTGAAGGATCCTTCTCCTTCCTGCCACTGACCTCGTACTGCTTGTTTCTTTGTATGCCAGTTTCCATCAAGATGCCTACTGTGAATCAATGTTGGTGATACTTGGAGCTTTGGTGCCCCAAGCTGTAGTGAATTTATGAGCATTTGTTTCAAATCTGTACCTTCTGGGTAGTCCCAGAAACCATCAGGCCATAAGAAACCAACACTTGTGGATCAACCTGACAGATGATCAGTCGCAGAGGGTTATGTGGATTGTATTCTTGCTAGCTGACATCTATACTTGACTATGATTAGAAATGAGAAACAGGCTTGAATGCTACAGAGAAGGGGACAGTGCACCCTCTCCAACACTTAGAGCACCCTAGTGGAAGCTGTCCTGTAGGTTCTCTGTACCATGGTTATCCATTTGAATATTTGTAAGCAGGATCAGGGATCTGACCTAATCACAGCTTTTTGTTGTTTGGTTTGGTTTGGGTTTGCTTTTGTCGTTGTTTGTTTGTTTGTTTGTTTTGGATTTGGGTTTTTTTTGTGTGTGTGTGTGTTTTGTTGATGTTGTTTTTGTGGGTTTGTTGGGGGGGGTGGTGTTTGGTTTTTTGTTTTGTTTTGGGTTTGGCTTTTGTTTTTGTTTGTTTTTGTTTGTTTGGTTTATTTCTGGTTGACCTCAGTGAGTCTGGCTTGCACAAAGTTCAGTACAGAATTAAGACTAGTAACTCACCCCACTGACTACCAGTTATGATGTGTATGATTTTGTATTGAATTTGCTTTCTTCTTTTATGCAAAACAGACAAGTCCTGACACAGATATGAGGTGACCATCGATGACCATGATGAATGATACACACACACAAGTTTAGGTTTAGAAAGTTTTTTTATACTCAGTCGGAAGAGAAAACTTTGTATCTCTGTTGGGAGGATAGGAGGACTTCAGTGTTTGGAATGCAAATCAACACACAAACACAGAAACCTCATTCCTGTGTTTTGTTTAGCTTGGGTTATCTGAAACCTTTAGTTTGCCAGTTTGATGCTACATTCCTACCAGAGGAAAGAGCATATTTGTGGCCTTCTCCACCCACCAGAAAGCTCTGAAGTCAGTAGTTACAGCAGCCACACCTTAATGTTTATGACATTTGCATCAACGTGAGTTTGTTCACCTCCCTGTTTCAGGCTGCCCAGACAGTGTTTTTATTTCCTGGAAGGATTCTGTCAAATAGCTTGCAAAACATTTCCCAGAGGCAACAAAGAAAGGAATAAAATAGTGACAGGCAGCCTTCAAATATCCCAGGAAACAAACCAGCAACAGCACAGCAATGTCATGGAAAATTTTGCACATAAGCCTTTTCATTTAAGCTATAGCTGAGTTTCTACAGTTTGCCTCAACTCATACAATGACTTAATCACTCTTTTGATCTCTGGGAACCCTGGGAAAAGTTTCTTACATTTAATTCCTGGTTCAAACTTTTAAAATTAAATCAATGACACTTTGTTTAATGAGAAACTTTTAAATGCAGGCATAACTGTAAACTTGGGAATAGTCTAATTTACTTCAGAAGAACTAAAAGGTGCTTAAGCACCTTGCTGAATTAATAACTAATTGCGTTATAACTTCAGGAATAAACTTAGTTTCATTTCCAAGTTCAGTATAATTTATTCCAACTTTCAGTTATAGGTGGAATGTTCAGATCTGTATGAATAAACACAGTGGCATATCTGAAATTGCAAATTTCAGATCTTGCATGAGGAAAACTAGCTTTAGATATACAGAAAGAAGCTCCTCTAATACAATTTCTAAAGCTCATCCACAAAATTGATGTTCCTGCCTTTATTCTTGCAAGCGGAAAGATTGCAAGGACTGACAGTATAAAATGACAAAGATAGGAGGAATGAATGAACTACTGAAAAGGAATGAAGGATCTATTCAAAATGCATTTCCTTTTGCTTTTCTGCTAAAAAGGTTTCTGTTACTTCTCATGTATAGAAAATGTTGTAAATCTTTTTCTCATGCAATATTGTGTACAGAAGAAACAACAAAAACATTTTGATGGTACTCGAACAGATTTCAAGAAGTCTTGCAATGTGCTATGAACAGAAAATACATGAAGGAAAGTAATGAGGCATTCTTGTCTTTCCAAAAGCCAGATAAAAGGTAACCAAATTACTGGACTGGTTAGATGATATCCTCTCCTCCTTTCTTACTCCAAAGGACAATGGAACCTTTCTTCCGGTGCAAATTTTTGGCTGAAATCTTTGCAAGAGATTTTGTTTTCTTGAAAATTCATTGAAAAAGGAAGGATTAATAGAAAACTTGAAAACATGATGATACAATAGGCTTGTGCTGTTAATTCAGACATGAATGCTTAAGGAATTGTCCTGGATTAGTTGCTTTAAATAAGCATTTTCAGAACCATGTCTTTTTTTTCAATAGGAACCTCCATCACATGCATCAGAGACCACTAGTACCCCAGACTCATTTTTAGAAAGAAGCATTTAAAACAAGGAATGATAATTCAGATAATTTCAACTGGTGCATGATCAGGGCACCAAGGCTTGGGCTAATTCAATCATTCTGATGAGTTTACATCCGAGGTGAATATGGTTTGTAAGAAAGAGTAGAGCTGAGTTTCCAGCCACTGTGTTGACTAAAATCCCACGTTATTCATCACTGTTGCCAATATACCACATTCTTCATGTGTTATTATGATATATGATGCAGTAAGCTGGAAGAAGATTTTCACATAAATCAAACTAGCAGGAGGTTTGCAAGTTAGTCTAATTTACATCAGGGTACTGGCTTGCAAGAAGTAAAATAATAAAAATATCTTCTCACTTTTTTCAATAATTTCAAATGTTGCCATAAGCAACTAGAGAAAATTGCTTTTCCGTTACTGAAAACGAAGCATATGGACTGCTGAGTGTGGGTGGCAGGAGGCATTTGTAGAAGGGCTAAAAGTCATTTACAGTATCACTTTGTCCTTATCATAACATATCTGGGTATCCTGCAAAGGGTAGATAAGAAAGGCCTATCAAGTATCTCCTGTCTCTTAGTGATCTCTTCATGAGGTCTCTTTTCTTGGGTAGTAGCTACCTCACCTCTTGCAGACAACCTTGTGTATGTTTCCTTTCTGCAGAATAGGTTCCCAGCGTTTTTGCTTAGATGAGATAAGTCACTGCCAGCTGAAAAAAGGAAGGGCTATTATCAGGTTGACTTGATGAAGCTGACATTTTCTGTGCTGTAGCAACTTCTCTTTCCTTCTCAGGAGCAAGTGGATTGGAGTACAAGACTAAACAAGCAAATGATCTAGTTATACTGTTATACTGTTTATAGGACTCCCATTAACCCAGGAACTTGAATCACTACTATGAAGGAAGAAAAATCCCTAAGTTGGGATGGTGCACTGAGGTTCAGAAAGTGAACCAGCCAGCATGTCTGCAGCACTGCCCTCAGCTCTCCAAATCACCCTGAAGCATCTACATGTTAGTTGGCAAGGGACATGTCTGGCTACTGGACATGTTTATGCTTTAGCATGTCCCTCCACATATCTTGTGTTTCTGCTGTCCTATCTGGACCTGGCTGATGGGCTTCCCTGGCACCTGTCTGTCCTGTCTTCTTCTTGCTACAGCGAGGGCATGAATTTAAACAAACCCCCATTTCCCCTGAAGTTGGAACACTAGGGCTGCAAAGGCACGCCCCAGAATGAAACTGGGTTTCTGGATGGGTAGCAGACAGGGATTTGAGTTTGAATCAGCAACTAAAACTTTACACTCATCGCAGCTTGGAAGCCCAGATATTGCCTGAGGACCTGGACCCGGCTGGTGTGAACAGAGGAAAGCTCTCAGGAAACCAAGGGCTGGCATACAGGCCTTCTGAATCAGACACCAGCACTTATCCTGAGAGAACACCTTTCTTCCTTCACAGCAGGGCTCCCAGCTCTCCCATTTAATTCTTTCAGATCCCAGAGGACCTGGGCAAATGATAAAAGAGATACATTAAGGATGAAACCCTATGCATAATATGAGGGATTTGCAAAAAGTGACACGAGGATAAACTCGTGCTGCATATCCTGAGTCCTTCAGCCTGAGGACATATTCACAAGGCTTGTTAGGAGCTCTGAATTTGACCACTACCCTGTTTCCCCTGAACACCTTTAATCTCTTAAATCTTAGATGACAGTGCCCAGTCCGTATCTTTCCTGAGCCCTGAGAAATAGTATGTCAAAGACTACATTTCAGGCTTGCCAGATGAACAGCGCTGGTAGTTTTTTCTGTCATAAAACAAGCTGTTAAGAGCTGACACTGAGATCTGAACATAGAAGCAACAGATTGCTTCAAGAGAGGTATTGAAAACTTCAGATTCTCTTAAAAGCTCCACGGAGTATTTAATAGGAACCAGAAATCTTCACTATGCTGCAGAATATGAAGAGAGGCTCAGAACTGAGACCAGACATCAAAAAACTCACAAAAATCCCATNCATGGCAGGGGGTTGGAACTAGGTGATCCTTGAGGTCACTTCCAAACTTACCATTCTATGATTCTATGATTCTATCTTGGAGCTTACTGGCAAATCTCTCCTTGGAGGAGTTAAATTTTATACAATAAATTAAAAAAACAAAACAAAACAAAACCAACCAGCCAACCAAAACCACAAAACTGACAAACAAAAAACCTGCTTATTGCTTCTATCTATAGCTGACTTTCTTTAAATATCTGAAAAATAAGTTTGGAACTGATTTTGTTTTCTGTAAATATCTTTACAAGAATTGGATTAAATATTTAGAGAGGAACAAAAGTGTTCTGCAAATATCCTTTGGAAACAAAGTTGTGCAATATGTCTTATACATTTTTCTTTAAAAGAATGAAATGAAAAGCGTGGATGTACTTTTAACCCTCTTCAGGACTGTGGCATGCTGATGAAGCAATACAGGAAACCTATTCAATAGCCTATCTATGGCTAAATGGAAGAATTCATCTTCTGAGGCTTCTTATTCTTAACACTAAATTCCATTTCATAAGGCATATGTGCATACATCTCTAAAGTATTACCTGAAAAATCCTCTTAACACTTACAATAGCTTTCATCTCTCTGCTTTCTGCAAGGACTAATCCATACCTACAGAAACAAGAGACCTTTTGTTCAGCTCCAGTCTTAGCACATTTTTTGCTAAATTTTTCCTCTGTAAAAGCATAGCAGGGTAAGGGATAGTATAGATCCAGAGACACAAATACAAAGGCAGGCTTAACCTGAATGCATGAATCTCAACTCCAGAGGACTGCATAGTCCTAAGAATATCTTGTATCTGCAGTTTATGCAGATTTTTATATAATAATTTATTTGTGGCACTGATTGCCTGCTTTGGCTGACCCTATAACCACAATGGCATAATAAATTGAGTCTGGAGCAGTAGTGTTGTCTAAGTGACATCTATACTGGTAAACTGAATATTTTCAGGACCAGCTTCTGGTACCTACATAGACTGGCCCCAGATCAGACTGTTGGATGCCTTTCACCTTCAGAGCAAATTGTCTGCACCCACAGCGTCTCCTGGGAACAGTTTGCAGTCCCATTAGCAGCCCACCTACACTGGGATTTGTGTCAATGCCACTTAGCATGGGACAAAACCAGCCTAGGGACCATCTTGAGCTCAAGAACATAAATATCTAAATATAGCATCAGAAGATGTGCCTGGTCTGCCGTCATTTACATCTATATATGTGCTTATGCTACACAGTACACTGTGCCTTGCAGAGGTGCTGAGAACATAGCCCTTGTTGTGTGACATTGACACAGGCTTATTGTGAAATGTGGGACACATTGCTCATGGAGTGTTTCTTTCCTCCCCACTGCTGTTTCCTTCAGTGCAGTGTGCCCTATCTCACGGGAATCATGGCTCTGGCTGCTCTTGGGAATAAAGACAGATAAGCTTGAGGAAATTGCTTGGGAACCAGTGGCATTCAGATTAGAATACTTTAAGCCTATATTCCTACCAAGGATATTTTTGCTTGTATGTTTCCTGTTCATTTCAACATCCTTCCAGACAAACAGCGATTTTCAACAGCTCATTTAACAGGATGTATAATTCACTGGTAAGTTACACACTGCCCCATCTGTGCCAGCCCACAGAGCATAAGGGCTGGCATAGCCCCCAGCTACAGGGTTCAGCTTACAGTACAATCTCATTCATCTCATTCCTAAACTTCTGGTTCACAGGCCTGGCCTGCCAGATGACTCAGCAGCTTGCGTACATGTGCTTACTAAAACCAGAATAAACTGGTCATCTCCAGCTCATTACAACATTGCCTTAGCTGTTTGTCTTTTTCTTATCATTGACTCAGTGATGATTTTTAGGTTAATTCCTGAGCCTGCCTATGGGGTCAGTAGTCAGTTGACAGACCATTCAGCATCTTGCTCAGAAGAGCTGTCTATGGAAATCGGTAATTTCTGCCTTTTTTTTTTTTTTTTTTTTTTTCTTTTTTTTAATTATTCAGTTCCAAAAACTTTGTGGAATACTTCACCTACCTCATTCCTGGGTGTTCTCTTCCTTCTTCTTTAAAATACACCTTGAATACTCCCTGCATGGGGATCACACTCCATTCCTTTTGCATGCTACCTCACACCTCATATTTTGAGCCCAGTCATATTTCTTGTTGCAATGGCAGGATAAATAATACTTATATCTCACTCTTTCAGGCTTCAGTCTTCCGTTACTTGTGAACAGATTTTACACTAGAGTCCAGTTTATATATGCCAACATTTTAAAATTAATAAACTTTAAAAATGGAATCACTCTGTGCATATCCAGTGTGTCACAGTCACCCAGATCAAGCTAAATTATTTTTATTCAAAATTTAATGTTGACTTAAATACGTCTGGGATAAAGGCTATCTCAGAAGTATCTGCTCATTCTATACAGCAATAGCAAGAGAAAGTGTTGGTTATTTCCCTAGGTACAAAAGCAAATGATGCCTGATCCCTGCCTCCGGGGCACTGGTCATTCTTTCCTTTCCAGTCACTCCCTGCTGGCCTTGGCCTTTCTCAAGTGTCTGCTTTTACTGCTTTTTCTCCCTGATGTCTACTGGAGAAACATAGGAGTAAAGTCTGACCTGAGCAATTCATTCAAGGCCACATAATGAATAGGTCTCCCTATGAAAAACCAAGGATGAGGACACTGACTCATAAGCCTGTCCCAGTTGGATGGCTATGATCCTTCTGCTCACTCTGTGGCTGACTTCAGTTCAGTGCATTCATTTGGAGACATGAATGTCTCCAAAATCTCACATGTGCATGTACATGTACACCATTATTCCTTCACTTGCTGTCTCGTTGTTGTTTTCTTTAGGCTATTACTGATGTAAAACCAGAAAGTCCAAGCTAGTGCAGCAAAAAATTTCCTGATGTTTTTATCCTGGCAAATGGTGAATGAATTCATATTGCACTTGCAAAAGCTAGGGGCAAGGTAAAGGTGGTAAAATTGTGGAATACAGTTTCTACAGTCACTCTTTCCTCCTTCATTGCAAGATAAAGAATCAAGAAGAAGGAAGGTCAGGCCACTGCTCTTCTCTCTCCAGGGTTCCCTTTCAAAATTTTAATTGTTAAAAACCATCATTATTTTTAGTGCTACTTACATCATATTTGAAATTAAAAGAAAAATTATCTGAATTATGAGAGAATATAGGAATGAAAGACACAGTGATTAAAATAAAAACAAACCTAAGCAAAGCCTACTAACCATGTTGGACTGCAGCCTACTCCAAAGTTCTGTCCAAGTTAATACTGTAGAAGTTACAGTGCCCCCAAGGCCCTAAACAATGAGCACATCCTGGCTTCAAACAGAGATGTGAAACAATTCAAAAAGAGAGTGCTTCACTTCAAAGGGAGGTTTGAAAAACTAATTCTCCGTGTATTAGAGACAACAGTCACAACAGTACCCTTAGATTTTGTTCAAGACATCTAACTACAGGTCTGGGGAAAGTGGGAGTGTAAAGTAGCACTGTAGTGAGTGGCTGATTACATCTAGAATGTATAGCCCTTGCACTTCGGGTGTCTTTCCCTTGGACCATTTTAACAAAATGTGACTCATCATTAGGAAGCAGAGTGACAGTTCAATCTGAGAAATTCTGAACATGGAGATTTGAAAAGCTCCATTCAAGAAATTATAAGGTTGGGGATGGGAAGGTTCCTTAAGAAAACTTTGTAAGAGATTTTGCTTTCTAATATAAGTCTCCATTAAATTAAACGAGCATGAACTTTGCACAGAAATGAGATATTATATCCCAGGAGATTTCATCTACCTGTCATTACAGCCAAAGAAAGAACTTCCATTAATCAAAAAAAGAGAAATATTTTCATCTAATCACTGAAGGAACTTGAGGATCTCTCATCTTTTTCAAATTTGGTTTAATTCATACGCTTTTCTTTTCATCAGTGTTTCCATTACCTGTGTGCCTCATCAATGCAAAGGAAACTTTCTGTAAAAGAACTGGAAAAAAATAAAGGTTTCCAGCTTGCTGGAAATTTTAGGTTTGTAAATTGAATTTCAGTGCAAACTTTACTGCTTTTTTTAAGTGATACACTACATACCTAATTCAGACACTGAGGGCCTACTTTACAGAAATTCCCAGTATGCCCAATTGTGTCTTAAGCCAATATCAAGCTGTGCTTCAGGCACAGGAGTTGTATGACTTGTAGTATTCAGAAAAAGCAAGGATGTAGTACTTCATAAAGGATATCCAGATTGTATGTGTATGCCAGATTTTAATCTCAGTCCTCTAACTCTAAATAGAGATGTTGAGAAAATAGATTACTACTTAATTTTCGTGTGTGCATGTGTGTATGCAAGTATAGAAGAGGAAAATATATATTGGACATATGGTCAGTAACAACAATTGTGGGGGTCAGAACTAGATGATGTTTGAGGTTCCTTCCAACCTAAACCATTCTATGATTTTCTAAGATTTTGTTAATTTATTTAATGTTTTATAAAGCCATTGAAGAGGTTTCCAAATTAAAAATAATGTGCTATTTTATCATTGAGGACTGAGTTCACATGTAAAATAATGTGCTAATTTATCATTGAGGACTGAGTTCACATGTCTGCAAACAAGGAGGATGAATGAAAAGTGAACAGGAAAATTAAGCCTGAACAGCTCCTAAATTCAGGATGCTTGTAGTCAGTCTTAATGCTAATTTAATGTGTGTTTTTCATGTCAAAGTTCCTGCACATTAAGCCAATGACATCAAATGTAGCTTTATATCTACACTACAAGTCATTTGTCAGCCTCTTTCCCACCCACAAAATCTTAATAGAAAACATAAGTCACAGGAAATTATATTAGAAGAGCTCATTAAAAAATATATATTGCTAATATAACATTTCTCTTCATCAGATGTTGCCAAGTGATTTAGTTCTCTACACCTTAGTGTTGGCCTGCATTGAGCTGCATGTATGTGCTATGAGCAACACGCTAAGACTGCTCAGGAGGTGTCCAGGAAGTAAAAGCTGTTACAAAGTGAATTAAAATACTGGTGATGGTGAAAGAACAGACCACTATTTCAAATGCCTGCTGTAACATGCGCCATTAAAGTACTATTTGTCTAGTAGCTCAACCAATGAAGCTTCAGTCTTCAAATCATAATAAAATGGATGAATGGTTTGTTTCAACAGGAGAGCTTTGCAAATGCACTGACTTCCAAAGGAAAATGTGGTGGAGCAGACATGTTCCTACAAGATGATCATTATCCTCTTAATCTGTTGCTGAAGGTACTTGGACTCAACCAGAATCAGGCCTAGGTTGACAACTCCCTTGAGAAAAGTTGTACCACTCTTTGCTATTTAGTGAATGTAATTTGAGGACAGTATCAAAGGCAAGTCAGCTCTTGTCACTGTCACCCTTGCATCTACAAGCTTTTCAATTGGAATGTTGTAAAGTTTGGCTTTTTTCTTTCCTTTTAAGGTTATTCCAAATCTGTTCTGTGCAGTAATCCTGTAGTATTCTGAATTAGAACTATGCAATTTAGTAGTTGGGACTGTGTTTGGCATTGGTATAGATTTATGTCATGTATTCCTTTCAAGTAAAACCATAGGAATGAAGGCATGAAGATGAGAGGAGAAAAAAAGCTGACCAGAAGCTGTTATTAGACTTTTACTTGCCAGGCTGTGTGGAAGAAACATAACACACTTACTCTTTGGGGATATCACCTTTCAACTTGTCACCCTCTCCTGAAGCAGTTGCAGTAATAGCTATTAGCTTGCAGAAATGAGTGAAAGAGCTGACATCCCCTTGTGCTTCATCTGAGCTTTCCAACACACTCCAAAGTCAAAGTCCATAGCTATTGGCAAAAAACATTTCAAATTTGCTTCCTGTACTAGGTTTTAAAATGGATTTTAAATATGAGATTTGAGAATATGTTGTCACCTATTGAAGGGTGTGCTGCATATCAATATCTTTCTGTGATTGATAATCATCTTTCTCTGGCTCTCACACTCTTGTTTTTGAGGGATCAGATATTTGCAGCTGAAGGCCTAACCAGTATATATGTCCAATGGCTAATGGAGTCAGACCTGGTTCAGAACGTCTTTCAACTGCTGAAATGTAGGCAGAAAGAGCCTTTGAAAGGCTGCAAAGAGCAAATTCACTCAAGACAAGCCAAACAAATATTTATTTTTAAGCTAAGAGATGCTAGAGCTTCTAATAAAACCACAAAATTGCTGTGGTAATGGTTAAGAATGATCTTAAGAAGAGAGTTACACTTCTGAGTCCTCTCTCCTATTCCAGCAGGAATTTCTGGGTTAAGTTCCAGTTACGAAATCAGACTCAGGACCTTCAGTTTTGTCTCAAAAACTGTCAAAAAATTGGTCTTATCTAAATATTTCTGGTGAGAATACTTTTCAATCATACTTAACAACACCAATAATGGATATAGTCATCCCTCCTAAGGGTCAGTCTACTGCATTATCTGCTGACATGTGGGGCAAGTAGTGTAAAACCAGATTCTCAGGCAAAAAAAGAAAATAGGACAAGCGTATAGAACTTCCCTTAAGCATTCTCCCAGCCTTCAACAAGTTCAAGGGGTCTAAGCCTGATGTGCTTTGTCTACTCACAGTCTTCAAGGGATCTCATTCTTATCTTCGTCCTCTCTCCCCTTAAATCCACCTAAACTCTTTGCATTTGCACAATTCTTTAACTAGAAGTTGCACAGGTCTGACACCTGATTGTTTTGAACATTTCCTGATGTCATTTAATGGCCCTTAATTCTTCAGATAGAGACCTATATGAATTTGCTTTATCAACAAGAGGCATTTTAACCAGGTTCCCAACTGCCTTCATGAGCAGAAATGACTTATTAGCACTAATAATATGACTGTGTCCTTATGTCATGCTCCTTCAGTCTGTCGTTTGAGCTGTTTCCCCTGATATGCTGATTTTTCACATCTTCTTTTAAAGCAGGGGAGGAAAGAGGGAAATTTTGTCCCCTTGTGATTGTGTGCTCTATTGAGCAATGTACATGGAGGACACGGAATATTTATCTCTCCCTCTTTTTTACAGTTCTATTTACAATCTTACATTCCTGGGAGGAAACCATCAGTCAGATGTGGGACTGCCTGATCTCCTTCACCACATTGCAGTTCTCATCATAATCTCAGTTTGTTAGACAATGACCCCCTTCCCGCCACATGCACTGTGATATGACACAGAAAACCATGACTGTCCTGAACTGCTGTGCCTCTCAATATCCTCACTTTTCATAAAAGTCTACTCCCTTTAACTTCTTGTTGAGTTACCAACCTGAGAATCTCCTACTCAACAAAAACCAACACAGCTTTATTAGTTTTGGTAGGCACTTTCTTTGTTGAATGTCCCTCTGCTCTTGTGCTTGCTCTCGCAACAGGCAAACCCAGATGTTGCTCATTTACTTAGTCAAGGTCTTTGCTGCCTTGATTACCACACAGCATACCACACGTGTAGTTAATGGGTGCAACCCAGCAGCGCCGCAACCTTCCTGCTCCACTGCTCTGCCCTGCCCAGGCACATGGAAAACAGAAAGCAGGAGATTTTTATGAAGGGAAATGTGACAAAACCTCTTGCTTGTTCTTAAATGTCCCTGTCTGTTGAGAGTAGGAATTGAAGAATCATAGACTCATAGAATTGACCAGGTTGAAAGACACCTCCAAGCTCATCCAGTCCAACCTATCACCC
The DNA here is from genome assembly GCA_013399055.1 of Ramphastos sulfuratus. Taxonomy (NCBI): domain Eukaryota; kingdom Metazoa; phylum Chordata; class Aves; order Piciformes; family Ramphastidae; genus Ramphastos; species Ramphastos sulfuratus. The sequence continues at coordinate 162,474 of WBNM01000955.1, read as the reverse complement.
AGCTCTATCCATGGCACTAAGTGCCTCATCCAGTCTTTTCTTGAACACCTTCAAGGATGGCCTTGCTGCCTGTGTCCCTCCTCCAGAGTGATACTTCAGCTAAGAGACGGACAGACTGAGTGACTGCTAGGCAGTGCCAATGCCTGGGAGTGACTTGAGAGGATGGAGACCTGTGTCCACAAAACTATCAGCTTCTGAAGGAACAACATGTTGCGTTGTTGAAGAAAATGAAACAGAATGGGAAGCAGATGAATGACAGTCCCAAGGGTTCTGACATGCATGACAGTATCTAGTCCCTCCCAGTGATGGGGCTGGCTGCACTTCTGTCACAGTTTTTTATTGCAGGACACATGGCAGTTTGCAGGTCATGTTAAAGGTGCAGGTATATGTTGGCGCAGGCATGTCCAGAAATAGCTTCACAAGGTCCAGTCTAGACCCATAAGAAGGTCTAAGTGGCCGCCCTTGTCCTGTCAAAGTTGTCTCTGAGTCCTTCCTCCCAAATCTGACACTTTTCCTTAGGCTGTTCTTTCCACTTTCATCATCTTTTGGCTTCTCAAAGGCCCTAAAATCTTTCTGAAAAATAAAGCATAGTTCCTCATTTGTCATGCATGATTTACAAATGTCTTTTCTTGGGTCAATGTTTTATGACACAGCTTGAAGTAGAACTGCTGTCATTGCTGCTAACTAGGTCTGTAAAGAAGCCTTATGAAATCTTAAAATCCTTCAAAGAATAGCAGTTGTTACATCTAATCTGCAGCATTATTCTTTCTTCTTTATTTTTTTCTTTTCTATATTTTTTTTATTTCTATTATTTTTCATAGTCTTAAGGTGCACACATCATCAGAACATAATTAACTTACTATTTCTTGTAGCACTTAAAATATAGCTGTTGCAAGTGGCTGGCCTAGCTCCAAGTGCTTCACTGATATTATTCATCTACCCAGGAGCAACTTGAAAGTTTGATTGCAATTAATGATTTAATAGAAATGATTCTTACCTTGTTAATTATTATCTTGTTCAGCATTCATGCAGATCCCAAGGGCTTACTCATGGTCTGCATCATTCAGTACTTGACTGCTAACAGTTAGACTCAGGACAGATAGGTTTCCTTACTCACCAAAAAAAGAAACAAACAACAACAAACAACAACAAACAAACAACAAACAACAACCAAAAAAAGGCATACAAAAAGAAACAAACAACCAAAAAACAGTAGCATAACAAGAAATGTCAAACTTGCTGAAAATTGATAACTTAATAATTGCACAAGTTCATGAATAGACTCTGGGTCCTGTGAATGCTGAACCTGACCTGGGTTCAAAAGGAAATTAGACAAAGGCTGTCAGAGACAAAGACATACCTCTGGAAGTCCCTGCCCTGCAGGTCACTAGATGATTGGAAAATACTTCCTAATTTGCCTTATTCTTTATTTAGCACTTAGGATCAGTAGATCAGTAGTCATTGCCATGAAGAGTATTGGAATATAATATGGTGACTTTTCATATTTGGGTAATGTGAACCAATATGTCTGATTCTATAGCTACAGCAGTGAACTGCAAAACTCAAGAATTGCTGTGCGGTCATCTGTTTGATGGACAGTAAAAGGTTAATCTGAAAGCAACAAATAGATAAAGCAAACACTGCACACACAGAGCATGACTTACCACAGAGCCACCACTGGAATTAAAAGTATAAGGATTCTGGTATTAGAGACCATCTGTATGCCAAATCTCTCCAAGATTTTCAGTTTGAAAATAACAGATCTATAGCTAGGGGAAAAAAAAATCCCCAAAACTATGTCTGTATTTAGAGGAGATATGGGCCAGCCCCTTTTTGGCAATAGCAAAAGAGTTGGCATCTGATCAGTTGCAGCCAGTACTGCTAATCCTGAAAATAAATTAAACTTTTTATATTCTTCGCCATTCCAGCTCCATTGACATAGTTTTTGCTTACATTCTCAGCATATATGACTGAGATGTTACAAGGACACCTTACAAATCCTCATGAAAGGCATCTCTGAATGAGTTTAGCTTTGTGCCCCACTGTCAGGAGATTTCCAAACAAGAGCCTCCGATTAACTCTATCACATTCTCATGCTCCAGCACAATTTCCACTCAATGTCTTCCAAACATATTTGCAGAGAAGTACTTTTGTACTTGGTTGTTCACCTACCAAAAATTTCTATAGAATTTCAGCTCTTTAAAGCTTCCTTTTAATCTCTGTGTCTGTGATTCCTCAAGGGAGCAGATGTGTTAGCCTGGATTTGACCTTTTGTGTGATTTACCTGTAACCTTGACGTGGTAATTAAAATCCCAGGTAAGTCACATCTGACATGAGGAAGCTGCAACAGCCACCGCTGTTCTGAGGCTCTCCTGATCTCTCTTCAGAGGCTTTGCTAATACTGTCTCCTAAATCTCAGAACCTGCTTTAGCTTCAAGAAAATATTATATGTTCCTGTGAAACATCTTAGGTGTGTAGCACACTCCAACTCCCGATGTCTCCCCACAGGCTTGTTTAATGTTCACAAATGTATGCTCTGTTTTTCTCGGAGAACCTGACAGATCTCTGCTGATGCATCAAGCGTAGAAAAATATTTGACTTCAACCTGGCCTTCCAGAATTTCTCCCCAGGTAGAGAGGAGAAAGCAACTCCTTGTTAAAGAGTTATATAGTTCTTTACAGTCCATACTGATGAGATGTTTTGCACTGTTTGTAGAGGCTTCCGTACCAACAATGAATTCAGTGGCTTCACTGATCCTATTTATTTTAATTTTTGTGAGCCCTACTGTAATAAACTAATTAAGTTCCTCTCCCAGCCTCTGCTGTGGGACAAGAAGTGTGATAATGGGTTTAGTAGGTGGGACAGCTGTGGTCTTTCAGTTTATCTTTCTACTCTCTCAACAGCTTTCTTATCTCAAGGATGTTTGTTTAGTGTCATTCATTTCTTGCCCTTCCAGAGTTTAAAACAAAGGACTTTATATGTTCCTCACTTATGTGATTTCTGTGTAAACTTCCTTAGTAGAAATGACTTTATTATTGTAAAACCTAAGTTCAGTCCATTTATTTGATAGAGCTTTTTCTTTGTTTTTTCTTGTTTGTCCTGGTAGTGTTAATGTTGCTTGACTTCACCTTAGGTTGCATATTCAGCTTAGAATTTGTAACTGTCATTTACTTTTTTACGTGAAATTCACCATTCTCCACATTCTTTCTGTGTTTTCTCATATCCAAGTTAAATGAAAACTATCAAAATCACCAATATGCTCCAACCACCTACTGTGAAAAACAAAACTGATCTTGTAAACTCTGTAGATAAGGGAAGTCACAAAATGTTCACACACATGATGACAAAGAAGGACAATCCCAGCAGATTTCTGGCCTCTTTTCCTGTATCTCGGTTGAAGCAAGAACTAAGTAGATTATGTTCATGTCAGTTATGTGTCAACTTTTCATGTTATATTGAATGGGTGATGGGAGCATATCAGAAATACCTATGGAGGAGTGAACCTGACCTCAGCAACAGTACTAACAGGATGAGAAAACTGGATATGACAAAGGGAAAAAAAGAGATTATCATGGATGTTCTCCTTTACACTCTTGATATCCTATGTTGCACAAGTCCTCCTTCAAACAATAATAGGAAGAGACAACTTTCAAAGGACCAACAGGTGATAAGGAAAGTTAAAAGGGAACAAAGGTAACATCTAAGTGATAAAATAAGCTGAGACATGTTGAGAGGGTTTAAAGACGTCAAGCTATGGAGTCCAATTTGAAGTGGGAAGCAAAGCTGAAACACAGGTGGAGTGTTCTACAGTAGCATGCAGAAGTGATAAAGTGAGTGGGCAAACTTAGAGTGTTGCACAGAGCTAAGACAGCTTAGGCTGGGGATGCAGAAAGCAGTAGTTTTGTCAAGTGATTCCTGTGAAGGCATAAGGCTACCCAGCATCAGAGCAGTGCCCATTCACTCAGGGTAGCTGAGTGATATCCAGGGAATGTTGGCATTACTATGTCCTCTGTGCCAGCAGATGAATCTCCTACAGAAGCTGAACTCATATGGCCTTGGAAAGAATAACATGGGGGGTGGGGGGGTGGGAATTAGCATCTATTTAAATATTAGACTTAAATATTACTCTTCTGTTTAAATATATGCTTCCTCCAGAGCCATTGACAGGTTGAGGGAAGGGCTGGGGTCAAAGTCTTGCCAAGATGTCCCAGAAGGGCCTTCTCACACATGCTGCCCCTTCCAAGATAATTTTGTTCTGTCCCCTTATAAGCAGTTATTGTTGTTTCAAGTGTTTGGATTTCTATTTCTACCTTTGAATCCCGGAGGCATACTGTGTCATCTTTTTATCCTCTGAAGGAACTCAAGAGTTTGGTGATCAAGAGCACCTGACAATTGGGTCACATTAAGACCAGGTCCCATTTGACAGAATCATATTGTTCATGCAGACAAAATGATTCACGTCACATTTTCTCCAGTTGTAATCCACATTTAGAGTTTTATGTTTCATGAGGCATCTGATTGTCCTATTCTTTAGATAGTTTCTTACTTGTACCAACCATGCATTCTCTCTTAAATCACCCAGAGACAAAAGATCTACTGTTCCCAAGGTCTGTTTCATGCTTTTTCTAACTGATCAGCTGCCTTTGCAACAGAACCGATCTAAACTAACTCATCTCAGAGAGTCTACCTATGAAACCAATTATTCAGCAGGTGGGAAGCTTAATGTAGTTTAGATTGGAATATCTTCCTAACAAACATTTCTTCAGGGCTGTGGAACTGCACAGCTTTTCCAGGTGTCAGTCAGGCCAAGAGGAAGGTAGATTTTTGAACACATTGGAGTGCTCAAGTGTAGCTGCATCTATCTTCCTACACAACCTCCTGCTAATGCTTCATTTTATTCCTATGGCTTCTTGGGTTTCTTCAAAGGCAATGAAGTCAGTTAATGTACCTGGATGTTCATCTGGTGTGTTTTCAATCATGATGAAATTTATAGATGCACAGAGGAGAGCTTAAGGCTAGCAGAAGTGCATTAAAAAGTGAACCGCTGGGTTTTAGTGTGATGTAGCAGGGTAAGCTGCACTCATTCCATTCTGTCATCTTTCTCCTCAACATTATTTTAGGAAACCAAATAATATCTATGAAAAGGTTTTGAGAATTGAAAAATGGGACAGCAGTCACTGAGAATTTGTTTATTTTGGTATGTGAAACACCCTGAAAGGCACTGCCCAACACTTACCCACCATCTTTTTATCAGCGGACAATGACTGTGGGAAACAGGGACCAAGTTTCTCACAGAACTTTCTTCTCCCTCTGATTTATGAAAAGCAATGGCTCTTACTGCCATTCATCTTAATGGGCTGAACACACCCATTATGGGGGTAACAGAAACTACCCCAAAATTAAGCCAAATGCTGTAAATTTTTGAGATACGTGATCTTCCATGGCTAAAAGAGCAATGGAGACAATGACACCTTCCAGTGAAGAAGAAAGACTTACATTATAAATAGCTAGAGGGTAGTACCTGTGTCAGAGTGTCCAAAGTTTCTGGCTTCACTTATTAACAGCAAAATAGGGTGTCAAGGCATCCTCTGACAATCGGGTAGGAAGACAACTTAATAAATCTTGTTAGGAAGACTGCTCCAAAAATATTATCACAGAGGTGGAGAATGTTGAACTACATGACTTCTTAGGTAAGCTATTGAAACTGTTTGGTTTGATCTAAAGGTTAAGGACTAAACTATTGCTAAACAGTTATCATTCACTAAAGGTGTCTCATAATCCATTTGCGAACACCAGATAGGTGGTATCTGAAACTAAGTAATAGGAAGTATCACCTTGTGTGAGTACCATCAGCCACAACAAACAACAGATTTACAGGTAGCTCAGCAGCAATTGCCACAGTGTCAATTCAAGTGCCTCAAGAGGCATATTACACAACTTTAAAAGCCAAGTGGATGAAGTCTTATTTCTGACCAGTCTTGGGTGCGACTTCTGTCTCATATCAGTCTCATTCTTATCTTTTCTCCCTGCCTAAACTTCTTTTCCTTGTTTTTTCTCCTGATTGATCTGCCCATCCATACTTCAACTTGCAGTGTGGTATGAGCCCTCTGCAAGCACCAATAAATATCTCTGCGATGATGTTTTGTATTTGAACCTGTCCAAGTCTTCTCTCTGGAGGTGAGGATTTAGAGAAGATTTCTTGTCCAAATATCACTATGCTGACTGGATATGTGGTCATCACATGGGTGGAAATGTCCCTGGAATGTGGATAGCTATCAATCTTTGCTGTTTAAGGTGCTCTGCACATGAGCAATGGGAGAGACAGGCTGAGAGCAAAGTTCAAAAGATCTTTCACTTCTCAGTGATTCCAGTGTGCAATTGGGAACTTGTCAAAGTTCCACAGGCAAGGTATTGTGCCAGATCACAACCCTAAACAGTCACCGTGTACTACAGCCTCCTTTTCATTCACAAAAATATCACCCACAGTCCCTGACTCGACCTTCGTTCTTCCAAAGGAGGGAAGGGTCTCCAGTGCCCTGTTGGATAAAAATCTTATTTTCAAGCTAGTAAATTTAAAAAATAGATAATATAATTCCAGTATCCACTTGTTCTAAGGGACCATATTGGTCTGGCTTAGGTAACTGGAAAGTTCAGGTATTTTTACACTATTAAATTAAACATGACATACACATCAAAAGTCTAGTTTGGGCTGGGCATTTGTGAGGTTGCTCCCTGGCACAGCTTCTACCTGTCTCCTAGGCAAGGCACAACTTGGTGGACACCAGGAGCTGGAGCTATTCCCAAACAGCAGATTGAATGCAGACACTCTCTTTTGAAAAGCAATGGACACTTACAGTCAAGAGATTTACCATGTCTCTTGCTTCCATCTCTTCTGCACTATTTACCATTGAAAATTAAGTCTTAGGGTTCGTTGTGAACCTGGACAGAAGACTGAAGTTCTAACCCATGCAGTTCAATTTTGTTCTCATTGTTACTTCTCATAAGAGGAAGAACCCTGGAGAACATTTCCATCTATTTGAGATCAGTCTCAAAAGTTGTTATAAGCAAGTTATTATTATTAACACATTTTAGGGATGTCTCTATTTATTTGGGGTAACCTCCTTCTTCAGTATATTATTCATATTACTGGATGTCTTGCTTTTAAATCAAAATGAGGAAGAGTTGAGCTGCATTGTTATCTATGCAAACATCCTGAGCAGAGTGCTAAACACGGAAGCACTGTGTCAATGAACGTGATGTGAAAACATTACTTGAATGAAGTCCAGTTATCCTCTTATACCTATGTAACATGATTTCTTTACTGGGAATAAAGACAGCAAAGGATATGCACAAGGGAGAATAAGGTAGTAGTAGGAAAACACTAAACGATTCATAAGAAATTTTCCTGTAGCTTGAAAGAAGAAGTATGCTTCAAACCTGAATCACTTTTGAGAAAAAGGATGGGTTTGTACTATAGAAGGGAAATTAAAAATAGTCAGTGAATTCTTCAATGCTTTTGAGACTCGATGGTTCTGTCTGGCACAATTCTGTTTCTGAGACCCACAGTGACCTGCTCCTTCCTGACATGGCTGGGAGAAGACCCAATCTCCTAGAGCTCCATGTTCTTGATATTGTCAGTACCTTTTTTGTCAAAACCATGTCTTGATCATATCCCCTTTTTCTGCTGTATTGCTTTTTTTCTCCCCTTCAAAGAGTATTGGCATATGCTGTTGCAAGACTTCTCAGTGAACATACAGAGATAGCATCTAACATTTTCCTCTCAAAGACAATGGCACCTTTTCTGTTACTAGGACAGAAGATATAAATACCTGCTGAATAAGCTGCTTTATGTCTTAGTGCTTCAAAACCTGCTTTGTTCATTGCCAAGTTTACCTGAGGTCCTGCAAGAACAGAAATATTGATCTTGATTAGTTTCTGAATTTCAGACTCCTTAGTATCATAAAAAATTTTTTCTGTGTTGCTTTGAAATCAGAAGGTTAGTTCAACTTCACATCTCTCCCCTCGAGAATATTAGATTCTGAGAACTGCAACAAGAGTTGCATTTCTTATGTATCCTCCACAATACTCTTTGGTGTGTTTTTATTATTCCTTATTAAACAACAAAAACTTCACTGTAAAAACGTACTATTGTTAGACTAGAAGATGGCTGAAACTGCAACAAGCAAACTTCAACCAGTCATGATGTTCAGATACAAATCTGGTGGACAGTCCTGACAACTACCTATAGAAAGTATTGCCAGCAACACTCAGTATTTTGGTCTTTTTTTTCCCAGTCACACTGGTAGGAAGAACTATTATTTTCCTTTTTCCAGATCAGGTAGAGAAGATTTTGGTGTTTTACATGAAACCACAGTCATGGGAGGAACAAGATTAGGAATTCAGCCTAATGTTCCTGTGGTCAGGGTAAATATAATAGCAAGTAAGGAAATCTTCTCATATTTTCAATTTTGTAGCAAGATGAAATTTCAGATCTAGCTAAATGAGAACCTTTTCCCCGCAACATCTCTTCTTCCACTATATTAGTGAATATCTTTCCTTTTCTCAAGTACATCGTATAAAGATGTCAAGTAAGAGTTTTGACATCTTTCTGCTGTTCCAGATCCATAGCTCTGCACCTGGGAAGTGGCAGAATCAGCAATTTTCCCCCTCCTCTTTTGCTCTCATTTAAGTGATGTTTTACAAATACTGTCTTCTAAGATCAGTTGCACATTTTCTTTACACTTACATGTTAGATTTGGTATCCTAAGTGAAGAAATGTCTCATTTAGATAAAATATAATTCTGCCTTCCATCCATTTACTGAGTTTACTGTTATCAGTTCTTCTGAAATGAATTCTACTTTTCTGAGAAGAGTGCTTTTCCAATTCACTTCTAAATCTTTGATTAATGTATACCAAATATATTCAGGTGGCATTCCCACCCAAAAACATTAGCTTATCTACTCTGACACGGTTTTTAAATATGGAAAATAAGCTGATCAGTCTATGCCTAGAAAACAGACATTGTAGCCTGCTGGTAGCATGAATGCTGCTTTTTCATCAATTCACAGACCAAAGGTGAAGACATTAAAAAACAACAAAAGGCAAAATAGCAACAATGTTTTTTGTTTATAGCCATGCNTCCCAAACCATCACACCCCACCTTCTTGATTGCAACTTCACACACAATCCCTTATCTAAACACAGAAGGAAAGCAAAGTTCCCCACTGGGGGCAGCAATGGGCAAAGACCAATGACGCTGTGAAAAATACTTCTAAGCTTTCATTCTAAATAGTCTTCCCCTGCCTAATGGCTTGCAGTGAGTCGTGTTAGTGTGGTCCACTTTGAACACGCAGCAGTGAGTCAGGCGTAGTAAACCTGAAGTCCTTCCCACAGTGAGACAGGATGGTTTTCTGCTGGCTTCAGAAGTGGCAGAAGAGCCTTACGTAGATGAGATCTTATTTCAAGGCCTCCTGTTGCTACATGACACAAAAGAGAAGGTTGTGATTTCTTCTCTTGAGCAGTTCCTTGTTCTATGTTTGTACAGTAAGCTTGAACAACACAGAAAAATTTAGGCGGGTGGGCATGGAATGTGCATGCTTCTGTGGTTCACTTGATTACCAATACAAGATGTAAAGGTGCGTTAATGCATCATTATTCTGCCTCGCAATTTAATTTATAGTGATAATGAGAGGATAACTTGCGATGATATTTATTTAGACCTCTGCAGCAAAACGTGGTATCATCCTCCGCCTTCCTCATTCAAGCAACTCTAACAATAACTAAGATCAAACAAAACAAGTGCACAGTTTGCTTTTCATTTTTTCTGATTTGTGTTGTTCCTCTGTGCCAGGAGGTGGTGCCACAGAGCAGGAAACAGTTTAGGTAGGGTCTGGCATGCATGCCCTGCAAGGTTAAGAATTTAGGACACGGGTTTGCCTTCTTCCAAAGTGTAACTTATACGAAGCCTGGCACAATTCAGATATCCCAGGACAGAAAGCAAATATTTGTTTGCTTTTTCACTTTTATTCTCTTCATAGCAATGTTTGGGCTTAGTCATTTCATGAGAGGATTTCAACTCTTCTTCTGCACAATAAAATTTCCATCTTTCTGTCATAAATTTGCTTTATACAGACCCAAGACATTCATGATATAATCAGTCTCGCTTACTTTTTCTTCCTCCCTTGTTGCTTCTCTACTGATAACTCTTGGTTGTTTTTCTGAAATAGATAGAAAATATTTAAGTAACCTGAAGCAGATTCAGGACCACCATGATCGCTGCATTACAGCTGTTCTCCTAAACATTTTCTGTTGCTATTTTTCTTCATTTGCCTGGGTCAAGACTCCTTACAGGAGGAGAGTGGAGCTGCACAAAGCAGAAGGAAGTGTGCAAGTTTTCTGCTAAGAGATATTTCATGTTCTCAATGCTTAGTAATATCATGGAGTATTTGCAACACAAAATAGACATTCCAGTTTCTGCAGAAATCCTGCAACTGCATGTGACTGTGTGCAGAGTGTAAAATTCTAAAGAATCCCTCCCTGAAGGATATGATTCTAAGTCACACAAGAGTGAAAGAGTGATTAAATAATTTTATTTTTGAAAAATTTTCAATGTTAGTTTGAGTGTGCTTTACAAGATCAATCACATGAAGGCACATAGATATTAGTATGCTCCTGAACCTACAGATTTGACTTTAAGCACTACTGGTTTTAGTATTTTGAAGTCATATGCTTCAGTCAGTCAAATGAGCTGGTTTTCAAACCAGTTCCCCTACTTCTTGTTTTCAGTATCTTGATTATAATACATGTTTTCTCTGTCCCACTTCACCCATGCTAGGCTTACTTACAGCCATTCACATTCTTTCTAGGTCTTCCATGCATCTAGTCTTTCACTGGGTTTCAGAACACTCTTGAGTTTTGTGTCAGCTATTGCCTTGGGTGGAGCTTGCACAGGCAGCTAGCCTGANATAGATAAGACACTCACAGAGTCTCTTGGTGTCGCTGGGAGCCAGTGGGTCTTCTCCTCTCTGCTGAATAACCTAACTAACCACTCTGCTTCTAGCTCCCCTGGCCGATCCTCCAGACTTACCTTGNTAAAGGTGCGTTAATGCATCATTATTCTGCCTCGCAATTTAATTTATAGTGATAATGAGAGGATAACTTGCGATGATATTTATTTAGACCTCTGCAGCAAAACGTGGTATCATCCTCCGCCTTCCTCATTCAAGCAACTCTAACAATAACTAAGATCAAACAAAACAAGTGCACAGTTTGCTTTTCATTTTTTCTGATTTGTGTTGTTCCTCTGTGCCAGGAGGTGGTGCCACAGAGCAGGAAACAGTTTAGGTAGGGTCTGGCATGCATGCCCTGCAAGGTTAAGAATTTAGGACACGGGTTTGCCTTCTTCCAAAGTGTAACTTATACGAAGCCTGGCACAATTCAGATATCCCAGGACAGAAAGCAAATATTTGTTTGCTTTTTCACTTTTATTCTCTTCATAGCAATGTTTGGGCTTAGTCATTTCATGAGAGGATTTCAACTCTTCTTCTGCACAATAAAATTTCCATCTTTCTGTCATAAATTTGCTTTATACAGACCCAAGACATTCATGATATAATCAGTCTCGCTTACTTTTTCTTCCTCCCTTGTTGCTTCTCTACTGATAACTCTTGGTTGTTTTTCTGAAATAGATAGAAAATATTTAAGTAACCTGAAGCAGATTCAGGACCACCATGATCGCTGCATTACAGCTGTTCTCCTAAACATTTTCTGTTGCTATTTTTCTTCATTTGCCTGGGTCAAGACTCCTTACAGGAGGAGAGTGGAGCTGCACAAAGCAGAAGGAAGTGTGCAAGTTTTCTGCTAAGAGATATTTCATGTTCTCAATGCTTAGTAATATCATGGAGTATTTGCAACACAAAATAGACATTCCAGTTTCTGCAGAAATCCTGCAACTGCATGTGACTGTGTGCAGAGTGTAAAATTCTAAAGAATCCCTCCCTGAAGGATATGATTCTAAGTCACACAATAGTGAAAGAGTGATTAAATAATTTTATTTTTGAAAAATTTTCAATGTTAGTTTGAGTGTGCTTTACAAGATCAATCACATGAAGGCACATAGATATTAGTATGCTCCTGAACCTACAGATTTGACTTTAAGCACTACTGGTTTTAGTATTTTGAAGTCATATGCTTCAGTCAGTCAAATGAGCTGGTTTTCAAACCAGTTCCCCTACTTCTTGTTTTCAGTATCTTGATTATAATACATGTTTTCTCTGTCCCACTTCACCCATGCTAGGCTTACTTACAGCCATTCACATTCTTTCTAGGTCTTCCATGCATCTAGTCTTTCACTGGGTTTCAGAACACTCTTGAGTTTTGTGTCAGCTATTGCCTTGGGTGGAGCTTGCACAGGCAGCTAGCCTGACTATTGTATTTTCCCATCAGGTTGTGAGGTCTTTGCTGCTATATCCAGACCTTCTCAGCTCTGCACTACGGTCTTTTCACACATTTATTTTCTATAAACTATCTTAAAACTAGGCTGTAATGATATAAAAAGCCCCTGGCTAATCAGATAAATACCTTTACCTCTCAGGATGAAGTAAACCTCCACATGAAACTATCTCTGAGGTCTGAAAAATTGCTTACTTCATCTCAATAGGTTTCCGTCTTGCATGCACTATACATCCTCCCCTTGGCAGTGAGTCACAGCCTCTTTTCTGGAAACAAGGGTAGATATGGAATGGTTTTACTTTATGTAGCACTCTAGCTTCATTGGATTGTCTAGGAAGTATCAAAGTTATATCTGCAGCAATTTAACGTATCCAGAAAAAGTTGCTGACATGGAGACCAACAGATACAGAACAACCTACCCCTGTATTCTATCAGTATAACAACACAGACAAATATATCCCAGTGTTCAAGAACATTTCCTGATACTGCTGCATTTAGAAATAGAGCCTGAAAAGCCCACTAGGACATTGCAATTTTAAAACCTACTATCTCTGTCCCACCTTAAAATGTTTAAGGAGTCTTTTCAGGGTCTCTTACATGTTGGCTTTATAGGCAAATATTCTCATCTGAACTTTGCGTCCCCTCACAATGCAAAGGCCATCAGCTATAATCTTTGTGTTTGGGAGATCCAGAAGACACAAGTGTTGGTTTGATTCCATAGCAACACACAGCCTTACCCTTCTTGTCATACATACCCAGTAGCACCTGCCTCTTTGGGCATATACCAGTGAAACACTGACATCCAGCAGAGCATGCTGACAACACTGAATGTGTTCTTAGATTCTGGTAAAGTTTATTAACTGTGTTAACACTGTTGTCTACAGCAGCTTTATGCCAATTCAGATTTGCTTGCTTCCTTATTTCTTAAGCTGCAGTGCTACCTTACCTTTGTGGTCCTCACATCTCCTTTTACACTAACACCAGAAGATCAAATGGACCTAGCCATTTCACCAGGAACAGATTGCACTATTTCTAGCTTGAATTTGTCCTGTAGATGCTCATTGTTTTGGGAAAAAAACTTGTTCCCACAGCCTCCATTGCCTAGAATCAATGCCTAGAATCTTTTCTCTGTCCTTCATAGTGCCATTGTTATTGTACTCATTGCATCATTCTCCATCAATTTTCTTGTTGTATATGTCCCATTGCTTAGTCTGGTATGTGTATTTCTATTCTACACATTGGTTGTCCTGTGCTGATATCTTCCTCAGATATGAGTATTGTAGTTACTATTTGCTGGTATTTTTCTAGGATTTAGATCTGCTCTTTCCTTCTAGAATCAGAAGTTCCACTGACTCATATCTACTTCAGTATCTTTGCTCTTTAACACAAGCATCTATTCCTTTTGCTAACTGGTTTCTCTCCAAATAAAATAGCGTCTCCCAAAAGTTTTGCTCCATCTGTATCCACAGTATTTATCATGCCAGTAGTCTTATGTATTTCTAGGCATTTTTCCCTGTGGTCAAAATAATAAAGCTTTAGCTTTATTCTCCGTGATCATTCTTGTAGATTCTCCAGCCTTATTAGCATATTTGTGAGGAGTTCTCACCTGGAAATTGATGAATGTTCAGATCAGGATCCTTTTAGGCTATATATTTGTTGTACTACTTTAAGTGTAGTTGCCTTGTGATGTGTAACTACCTTTCATGTCACACATTTTGTACGAGAAGAAAATGCCTCCCTTAATTTGCCACTGTCTGTCCATGAAAACTGTGGAGTCCAGACTTCATGGTATCTGGCATCTTATTCCTTAAAGACAGGACAAGGAACTCAATACTTAGCTACTTTAATCCCAACATAAAGGAATTAACAAAAAAAAATAAATCTAAAAATTCATGGTAGAGGACATATGACATTGTTTAACAGAGTCCAGTTCTGTGCAAATGGAACTTGGAACACACAACACACATGTGCACCTCCATAAATATCAGACCTCTGATTCTGGATGGTTTTAACTGGTTACAAATGTTTACTCTATCAAATTCTCCTCTCAAATGCCCTGCATACCAAATACTTCCCCTTGCACCTGTGAAAGCCACTTGGGAATTTCTGAAAAATAGGGTTTTTTGTACCTCTCAGTGGATTTGGAACAAGCTGGTTCTAGCACCTTTTTTTTCTGCTTAGTGTTGTACGCAGAAATCCTGTGGGAAGCTGGGCTATCAGGTTCTGTTTCTGCTGTGGCAGTTTATAATTAAGTACATTTTCATGTAGATAATTTTTCTTTGGACACAATCTGTTTCAGACATAATCACTCCTCAGAAATCAATTGCTCCCAAAGCTGTGCAGCAGTTAGAGTGTCTGGTCATCTGGCACTTCATGGAGTTCATAAAGACATAGGGAAACTGCATCTGAATTCCCCACTTACCTAAATTGAACATACAGGTATATTTCAGGTATATATCATACAGGTATATACAGGTATATGTCATACAGGTATGATACTTGTTAAACTCTGAGATGAAAAACATAGTAAATACAGGCATTGGTTGTCAGCAATTTGAAAATCAAGTAGTGTATTTCAAAGTGCAAAACATGAATGAATAGAGAAGGAAGGGACTTTTAACTCTGGCTTCCTGTTTCTTTGAGAAGTACAGGACTCTGAGAATTCTCTATTTGGGTCATGGTTATGGCCCAGGTGAAAGCAGTAAGTGTGTAGGGGTGTGTGTATAACGATTATGAAGGATTAATGATGGGACAAGGAAGTGACAAACACATGGAACTGGTAGCATGAGAGAACGTTCTGAGCTGGGAATGCTAAAGATACGCAAATAGAGTGGAAAGCATATATTGAGTAAACTGAGTGATGATGAGATACAGGATAAATCTTGAATCTGATTGCAACACAGACTGTATTTTGCAAGGAGGTAAAGAGTGCAGAAGACAAATTTGTCCAGCAAATAAGGGAGCAGCAGTAAAGCATCCTGAGATGAGTAATGGTGTATCGTATTTTTCTTCTCTTCACCCCTCGTGGCTGGTTTTTGCTATGTGAGAAGAACAGAAGCAGACACTTCCATTGTCATTCTTTGTTCCCCTAGCACAGATCCCAGAGACTCTAAATAAGGCAGTTTCATGGCAACATCTTATCCTTGTGAGTTCTGCTAGAGAGGACATACTTAGATAGACCTATGAGGCAAAGCATAAATAGTAAATACTTGAATTATACTTATGCATATTATGGAAATTGCAGAAGCCTGTAACTGGACATACAGAGACAAGTTGCCAGAGGTAACTTTATGTATTTCTTCTATCCCTTGAATATCTCAGAGCCTCATAGGCACATAAATAGGTGGAGATATCTTGCAGAACAAAAGGGAATGAGTGGTACTATGACATTGTGTTTCCCAGGAAGTTTCTCACGATCATCTTGATCTGTCATCACACCGGGATGTGAACAACTCAGGAGGAAGCTCCTTCTGCCAACTGCTTAATTTTCGGTGGAAAGGAAGACAGAGAAGATCCTTCATTTCAGACGAGAGTTAAGTAGGAAGTAAGTGCACCAAGGCACTTCATACTCTGCTGTTCTGTGCACATTCAGTTAGTGACAGTGTCCTAATTACAGCCTCTCTTTCCAGATGCCACAGCTGCAGAGAGGCAGGTGCCAGTTATGCAAAGGCTCCCCAGGGCTCAGAAACGTCTGTTTGATGCAGCTAAAACCAAACAAAGCAGGTACTGGGCAGTATCAAGCATCTGAAAGTCAGCCAAGTCTGTATTCATAATATGGATTCTCTCCACCATCAACACAGAGAAAGAGAACCACTGGGGGCTGAATTGTTTCTCATGCTGATTACAGAAGAAAATTAGGTGAACGGTTTACAAAATATGCCTGCTTTACAGGTGGCTGAGATAAAGCCTCAAGTCTTGTCAAGATCCTGAACATTTATCTTCAGAGAGCAAAATTACTTGGGAGCATTTAGACAAGAATCAGGCTCTGACCTTTAGAGGTAGAAATAAAATGAGTTTGACTCTTTTGGTACTCTGCGCTCTTAGAATAAAAATGTCCAGTACATCACTTGCTTGTCTGCATAAAAAACAGTCCCAGTAGTACCTGGTCTTCTCTTCATTTCCATCTATAGCATGGATGCCTTTGGACTAAGACTCTGATTAATAAGGCACATATGAACAGCACTCAGCTGCTATTTAAAACAAGACAGAGTTTGCTCCTGGGCTTTCTGCAAATGCATCTGGCTAGCATGAGTTACACAAATGGACAGATTTACAGCCACCAGGTGACTCACTTGTCTTTTCCTTCAGCCTGCTGGTGAATTGCTTGAACAGGACTGTATGGAAAGCCTCATAGTATATATTGTACTAGTATATTTTTTACCCCAGATACACTTTGGGCTCATCATACACTCTTCTTTCTGCTACAGATAACTACACAGACATTTTGAAGAAAAAGCAATAACCGGTCCACCCCAAACTAAAGTATCAAAAGTTCTCCAGTGACTTTGCAATGCAAACAAGAAAGAAAATACCTTTTTGTTGTTGGTGGTGGTGGTTTTTTGGTTTTTTGGTTTTTTTTTCCTTCCCTCCCCTGTTCAAAGGTGACTAAATATTTGGGAAAAGTATTTCCTTTTGGCAACTCAGTACTATTATAGTTTGTGACAGTAAAAGAGATTCTGCATATGTCACATTTCGGACTGTCACACCTCCAGATTACAAGGTGGATTTGTCCTTAGAGTCAAGACTTACTGAAGTTTAGAGTAGATGAGTAGAGTTTATAGGAATCTGGTCCTTATCTTCATTTGCACTTCTAAAATGTATTTCAAAATTGGTCCAGTTAAAATGGATTTAACTAAGTGTTGCCTGTGGAAACTCAGTAAAGTTAGTCCCTAGACCAATGAAAGGATCATCTCTTTTAGATCGATGAACTATCTGATCCTGTCTGCACTGCAGTCAGATCTTCCACTTCAAGGTGGATAAAGCCCTATGCGGTACCCAGATCTAAAAGAGTGCCAGTTAAAACCAAGCGGACTGACATGTAGACATTATTCTCTTCTCTTAAAATAAATGACAATAAACTAATTGTTAATCTGGGGCTACAATAACAGAGTTGCATCAAGATAAGGGACAAGACTCTAAAGGAAATTATTCATAGGCAACCCCTCAGCAGAAACTCTTGACTGAAGCGAGGTAGTTTTTATGCGGTTTAATATTTTCTAGATTATGAAAAGTTAATTCAGTTCAGAGTGACATTATATGCAAGAGAAGCTGGGGTTTTGTTTCCAATATAAAATCAGACAGTGTTTTAGATGACTTAATCTAAATTGAAATAATAACATTTACAAGAGGGTTCATATTACTTTAAAACCATACTTCCAGCTAAACTATTACAGTTTCAGAGTGTCAGAGTCCTCTTTTTATTTTTCAGAATGTTGAGGGGTTTATTTTATTTCTTTCATTTCAGTGAAGCGAAATTAAAAAAGAAGTGCTACAGTAATATAAGGCTCTCTACATGGAGATCTTTTGCTCTACCTAAAAAACCCTGAAAGTCTTTAGCTCATGTTGACTGAATGGATTCAAGCCACTACTATGAATTCTGCAACAGACGTGGCCATACAGAGATTTGCAGCAAGTGTCTCCAACCTTGCCTGAATTCAAGACTCTTACTATTTTTTATGCAGTTTGATATCACAGAAGAGCAAAGCAGATGAGAGACTGGGGGAAATGTGGGGAAAGGATCTTGAATTTTGTCAGGACTCTTTAGCAACTCATTTCCTTCCTCCATCTCTGTTACCTAATTCCCTCAGAATGTAGTCATTCTCACACAGATCCTATCTGGTTAATTAATGGGATTTTCAAAGATGAGGAACAAGGAAGGGAAAAGAAAGCACCTTCCTGATCTGCTAACTGTTCAAAAGCCAATGGCAGTGTCTCCCAAGAACTATCTGAGCAATTATTTACCCTGTTTTATTTCTACAACAGACTAACCCTGACATCTGTTACTCTGGATTCAAGCTCCTTTTCCTGTCTCATTACCAAGAAGGCTAAAGCCTTTGGATCCTGCACTCCATTGTGTTCCCCCAACTCTCATTTACCCAGGTCAAGCTCAGGAAAATCCACTTTTCAGGTGTAAGCAAACCCATGAGGACCTGTCCCTTAGTCCCAGAGTAAAGCTCTCAGCCTTTTCAGAGGCAAAATGAGGTTTTCTTAACCTCACTGACTGCCTGCCTGAGATTCTTCACATCCCAGTGTGGCAGTGGTAGCTGAGTATGTAGAGCATGACAGATAACTCGTCTGAGTTGGCATTTTCTACCCCAAAATAAAAGGGAGACTGAGTAAGAACATTGCTTCCAATCCTCCAGCAGGTGATAAAGTGGGAATGGAGTCAAGCAAACAGTCCCAATGTCTGCACACTGCCTTCTGGCTCTGTCTCTACCCTCGACAGGGACCTTCAGATTCTTTTATATACTGGCAATGTTTTTGCAGTTTGTCATGACAGTTAAGTGTTCTTAACAGAGAGTACAAATTACACACTCACACATGCTTCACTCTTACTGATCTCACTGCAACAGCACCACTGAGAAAAGTAGATAGGAGGCTTCATTTTGTTGCCACAGGACATGAATAAATGTCATTGATTTCAATGGGAGTTATTTGTTTCCTGTAGTGGGAGACTAGCACCCTGGTATCACTGCTGCTCTCTGTTTGGCTCTTGATAGCTGGATCTCTGCAGTAATGACAGGGCTAATCCTGCTGCCAATTTTCTCTATGTTTTTGTTGGGTTTGTGCTCTGCTTTTATTGAACCAGTCACTGGTTATTAGGGAGAAACTTTCCCTCTGGCCTGTTATTCCATTATCCTTCATTATGAGGTTTTTTGCACTTCATCTGACACATTGGATGTCAAGCTCTGTCAGAAAGGAGGCTCAGAGCAGAGGGACTTCAGGGATGCTCTGAGAGCTCAAATCTACAGAACGGAGAATGCTGCAGATGCAAAAGCAAGAGCAGCATAATAAGCACATTCAGCAGCATGAAATACCATTCCTACATTTTGCTCACCCTCATTGCAGCAGCTGACAGAGGGAATCTACATGCCCTTCTGTGATCCCACAGCCTGAGTTTTCCAGCTGTTTCCACTTCAGAGTGCTGCACTCCCAGCTCCCTTTTCATTGATGTCCCAGCATGTAGGCCTGTGCTAATCAGTTTTAGCAGGCTCATCATTTGATTGACTTCAAAGCTGGGAACTCAGTTGCTGCCTTTCTTAAAAGATAAGAAAAACCAGCAGGACAAGGGTTGTTTTGCCTGCCTTTAGTTATACTTGTCCTTTGTGAGTAGGTCAGAGATGAAAGTTGATCTGTTTTGTGTAACATTTGTCCAATTCCCTTTCAGTCACTGTTGGATTAGCCTCTCACATCTTCATCCAGAAAAATGTTTTTTTTTCATCTCCTTGTAACAAAACCTCCTTCCCTGGTACCACACATTTGTATTGAAGGAGTGGTCCCTTTGTTTTCTGAGTGTCTGAGGTTAAACAACAATACTGATCTGCCATGGTATTTACTCTCTCCAATGTAAAAAGACCCAAACCCAAGGTCCTGCATGAAACTCCACAGTCAAAACCTCTTGTGCAATAGGCACTTTCCATAGCAACATCCTGCAGAGAGTTGAATTTCAGCAGTTATCTGGGCTGACATACTCATTATTCTGCATTTTAAGAACAGAATTTTTATGCATGAAATGATCTTATAGCTGAACATAAGTAATGTTCTGGACAACTCAAACTGAACATTTAGACAACTCTCTTTTTACCTATCATGAACGCAGCTCAGAGATGCAGGTTTTCCCAATTTCTTTGGCAAATAATTTATTTCAGGACTGTTTTTTTTTTCCCTTTGTCTTTGTGAATTGATTACAGTGATCACTTATTTATTCAATATTCACATGCCAGGTACATACCATTTAGCTCTGGTGTAAAAGCCATTTTGCAAGTGTTTTGTAGAAATCTGAGATCTCTGATCAGTGTTGCTGAGATTCTTCTGAGGGAGGGGATCCTCTTTTCAATGTCTTTTGATGGAATGACTTGTTACTAATTAACTCAGCCAGCTGGAACTGTGGTTGGAAAAGTGGTGTCTATCCTTTTTTAGCCAAAACACTCTACCTACACCAGCTTATCTTCCAGCAGCTGAGCTCGAACTATTCTGACCATGGATTCAAACATCATAGATTTGTCTCCTGATTTTGTTTCTTGCCATGCATTGAAACACTCTAACTGGTGGATGCTATTCTTGTTCTTGCATCCCTTTTGCTTTGGGATTTTCAAAGGGAAGCAATCAAATTAAGTAAAAGGTTTTCCAAACAGCAGGCAGAAAAATTAGATAATTGTTTAAAAAAAAGTAAAAATTTTAACAAATTGGAAAACAAGATATTTACCTACCTGGAGTAATGCTATTTGCACACACTGTCCATGCCTCTGCTGGAAAAGAAAATATGAGACCAGCAGGAGACTGAAGATTAAGCATCAGAGTAGAAAACAAATTCAAATGAAGCTCAGAGTTGCATAGGCATGAAGAAGTACATAAGCCTTTTTGGAGTTAGTGACACATGATTAGAGATTAATTTTCAGGCAGGAGTACAGAGGAATTACACCACTTTTTTCCTCCAATATAATGTGAATATTTCTACTCCCAAGTAAACCTGAAAAACAACAAGCTCAGAAAGAAAGAGATCCCACCTTTTTCCTAGCATGAAAAAAAATAATTAAAAATTTCCTGTGTATTTTTCTCCCTCCACCCCCTGCCTTCATGCTATCGGCATCAGCATTCATAACTATATCTTTTCTTTTGGGGAGCTTGCTCTGTGCCAAGCTGTTCTGCTTAAAGGTTTCTTTAGCTTAACAGTCAGGCTCATTAAAAATTTTTAAGATTTGAGTCATAGGGTTTGCTCAGTGACATCTCTCTTCCCCTCAATTCCCCTTCCCCCATGCCTCATTTAAAGATTTCTCAATGTCAATCCACCGGATGTTTCCAATCCAGAGCACAGCACAGGCATTGTGTGAATTATATACGTCAAACACTGAGGTTCAAGAGAGCTACAGCATATGTTGAATGCTTGGAGTTCAGGGGTTATTTGACAGGAAGCATCTTGATGAAAGACCTCTCCTTTCTGCAGCCTGCTGTTTCGTGTCTGCTCTCAAGGATGAACAGCAATCCAAGGCCAGACAGGGCCCCTCTGTCCGACCACTGAACCAAGCTCCTCACTTGTTTCCAGTTGCTTTGGCTAGACAAGAAACAGCAGAGCTAATGGGCAGAAGGGGATATTAATTTGCATTTGAATAGAGCCCAACACAGTTACTCAATGTTACTGCTGGGTAATGGGAAAATTAAGCTAAAAGAGAGTTAGCATATGGAAAAGAAACGTAGCTGATGCTGAGAAGACAGACTGCAGTTGCAGTAAATTAGTGGTCACAGCTGTTATGTGGGATGCTCTACTGCTCTCCGGGCAGGTAGCATTGCAAAAGGAAATACTGCTTTTTACACACATTGTTAAACAGTATGGAGTGGCTGGAGAAATAAAACGAAACAACCGGGAAAAAAAAAGGAGGGAGGGGAGGGAAGTGATATAGCTGCAATAATAAAAGTCCAATGATGAAAAAGCCAAAGAAGCAAAGGAATGCAAGGGGAGGCATGCTGCCCTCCTTAGAAAAGCAGTAAGACTCATAGAAATGTTTCCTTCCATTTGCGGTAGGCCACCACTGTTTTCCAGGAGTGAGTCTGGCTAATGACAGCGATTTTCCCTCAGTCAGACAGGGCTCAGAGCCAGACCTTTATACATGTTGCTGTATGTTATTATAGCTGAGAGTAATATGTGGTTACTGTCTCAGAGCCATTGCTTTATTTTCTCTTTTCTCAGAGACTGTGTTTCCTTTCCTGGCTGAGGATCTGACCAGAGTGACCTGTGAGCTACACGTCGTCCCAGGGAAACGAGGGGATGGATCACCATTGGAAAGGTTCACACGAGCAGCTCACTTGCAGCTCTGGGGCTTTCATTCCATTCAGTCCTCTATGGGCTGTAGGTTCCCTGCAGTGATCCCACTGTGGCACAGACACACTGGAAAGGCACAATAATCTTCCCCTATATTCTTTAGGGTTTTGGGTTTGTTTTGTTTTTTGTTTTTTGGTTGTTTTGGGGTTTTTTTGAGGGGGTGGGTGGGTGTTGCTTTGTTTTGTTTTTTAGTACATGGAGATACCCCTCATGTATAAGATTTAAACCCAAAGACAGACATTCTAATTCCTTTTAGTACAAGATGAACTCCAATCAGAGTATTACCTTTCCAACTGGGCCAAATTTTGCATTACTAAACCAATCTTTTTTAAAGGTGTTAAGATCATGTGCTTGATAAAGCCACCCAAAATTTTCAGTACCTTTCTTCCATATGAGTTATGGAGACGTTTGAATATTTTTTTCCACAGCAATGCCTAGGATTTAGTTACACATCTTCCAGCATTACTGTTGTGTGGTCAGAAAAAACACTGCATGACTTTGAACTTCTCAGACATGACTGTAAAAGGATATTGTCTGTGCTTCTTCTTGGTTATATCAGATGAGTTCCACGTCAGTTCTTTGCTTTGCTGATCTCATTAGAAATAATTAAAATTTTTATCTGATTCACATCTAGCAGATTTGTTTAGCTAGAATGTGTTGCAGTGTTGGTTGTGTTTCTTTTTAAACAGATCATTTACTCCTGAAGCCTGTTCCATGCTGCCAATCCCCCAGTATTATTATTACCGAATTCTTTCTGAGGGTTCACTACCTCCCTCATAAATCACTATGTTCCCCATTTAGCAAATTTAATAACAGGATCTGGTTTCAATCCTCCCTACACAGAAAACCCACTTCAGCTTTTCCTTCAGAGGAGGAAGTTGATGGAATGTGCCTGCTGCTCAGAGCAGCACCCAGCTCTCAAGCGGCTCCTCACTGGAGCCAGCTGTGCTGCCTGGGGCTGTGCATTACAGGGATGTGGGCCTTCCTCACCTCTGCTGAAAAAGGGAAGACATGAAGAATAAAAGTTTTTTTAAAACTATAGCTTCTTTTCATCAGGCTAAAGAAAGGGAGAAAGCATCCTAGTTCCAAGATGAAAAATCCTAAAAATTATGAAAATATTGGAAATGTCTAAGGAGATGAATCTTGAATCATGAGAGTGTATGCATTAAGATGTGATTATATACAATGTCAGCACAGTCACTTCATTAGGCACTCTAGTGATCAGGAGCATGGCAAACAGGGCAGGCAAATGAGGTGTGGTGCATTAGCCAGGGCATGGCAAGGCAGTTCACGTGTAAGGGAATGCAGTAAGGGCATTGAACCCTTTGTCAGCTCAACCAAGGAGTGATAGTATCCACCGAGCAGAAGGTCATGGCCTCTCTAAACTCCACATCCATTGTGACTGACAGCCTCACAGACAGAGCTCTGATGGAAACATGCAGCCACCCAGCCATCAAGATGCATGAGGTGCCCTACTTTTACACCAGTACAGGACAGCAGAAGTGAGCACATCTGTGGGAGGTGCACTTGAGTACAAGTCTCATGTACAAGCAGCTGAGGGAACTGTTGAGTTGTGTAGCCTGGAGAAAAGGAGTCTCAGAGGAGATCTTATCACTCTTTACAACTACCTGGAAGGAGGTTGTATCAAGGTGGGTATCAGTCGCTCCTAAGCAGCAAGTAGCAGGACAAGAGGAAATTGTCAAGACATCAAATTGTGCCAAAGAGGTTTAGATTGGATGTTAGAAAACATTTCTTCACCTAAAATGCTATAAAGATTTAGAACAGGCTTACAAGGGACATGGTTGAATCACCATCCCTGGAGGTATTTAAAAGATGTCTGGATGTGGCACTCAGAAGCATGGTTTAGTGGTAGACTTGGCAGGATTAGGTTAATCATTGGACTTGATGGTCTTAAACATCTTTTCCAACCTAAGCAATTCTATAGTTTTATGATTATCTGGACATTTGACCCTGCCTGCATGCCCTCAGAAAGGCAGATACACTATCTATCAGAATATGAACACGCAGCAGTAGCAAGCCTGGAGAGCAGTTCATATCCAGTCACAGACTGCAAGTATGAGGACAAGTTACACCGTAGTGAGGAAGAGGAAGAGTCCAGCACTGAATCTGATCCCTAACAAACATCACTCCCATTTCGGATACTCAGCCATCATTATTCATTGCAGGGGACCATCATTCATGCATTAGAGTAAGTGCAGGCTTACAGCCATTTATTAAGGTGTATCTGAAATATCTCCAGTCATTTGCTTACACCAAAATCAGATTTTCAGATAGACGTTCCTCTAAAGCCAGTAAATACCTGGATGTAAGCACATACATAGGCTTTGGGGTTGTTCTAACATAAGTGCCTTGATTTGACACATTCAGTGCTTGGCCTTGAGTTTAGCTCACGATAGCATAGAAGCCATTTGGGAGCTCATGAAGTACATGGTGCCATGCCAGCTGAACACCTCACCTTCTTGAACCTCTTTCTCCCACTGAGAGTTAAGAAGAGCATTCCCCCTATTTTCCCCTATTTGTGTCAGGACCTCATGTTTCCCCTCTATCACCAAGCCTTACCTGGGCTAGAAAAGGCATGATATAACACCACCATCCTAGTCCCATTTATAGGGACTGTGACCATCTTCACCACACTCTGCAGCACAGCTCAGCAGTGACAAGTTGCCCTCTGGCAGTCTCAGCTTGGACAGAGGCTTGATTCAAAATCCATTAAAGCCAGTCAAAGATGCTCTTTGATTTCAAAACATTTTGGATTTAGACTTTGTTTCCATCTAACAGGAGTCCCTTCCAAATCAGGTCCAAGGCACAACAGTTGAATGCTGTGCAAAGGGTTTTCCACTGCCAGTTGGGCTCTGTGAATATTAAAAAGCATAACATTGTACTTGACTTTCAGTCAGTTACACTCTGCCAGGACTTGCACTTTGAAGCAGAGAAGTGGAGGGGAAAGGGGAGATAATCTGTCATGTGAGTGGATGAAATATTCACCATTAGAACATAAGGAAATCACAATACCATCTTATTAAAACTATCATTGTGATGAAAATGGATCGTTTACTTTGTTACCCATAATACTTTCACAGAAAGTAGTTTCTGGATATAAACTTCAATTTTCTTTGAACCAGATGCATCCCTGATCACAGTTGTTCTTATAGCTCACAAATGTTGCCACTTTCAGGCCACCACAGCAGAAGGAATGAGAGGCATAAAAACTAAGCTGGTCAGTGACCAACAGAATCACAGATCTGATGTGTATGAGCAGAACCAGAGGTCACCTGCCTGTGCAGATATCTGCCCTATTAAGGACATACTGACATCTCAGTATTTGAGTACACAAGTATTAGCAATGAACTTTGCAATTTCATCAGTAGTTAGCATCAACTGGCAGCCACACTGTCTGAGAGGCTCTGAGCTCCTCACCAGCACTGGCACTTCCCTGAGCTCAGTTCCCTGAAGAGACACATGCACATACAAGAACTGGGCAACAGAAAACAACAAAAAGTATTGTGATTAATTTAATCCTTACAGCCAACCAAGCCCCACATAGGTACTCACTCTCTCCCTCCTAGTGAGATGGTGGAGAGAATTGGAAAGGTAAAAGTAAGAAAACTTGTAGACTGAGATAAAAACAGTTTAACAGGTAAAGCAAAAGCTGAATGCACAGCAAAGCAAAATGAGGAATTAATTCACTGCTTCCTATCAGTAGGCAGGTGTTGAGCCATAACCAGGAAAGGAGGACTCCATCATGCATGATGGTTACTTGGGAAGACAAATGCCTTTGCTGCAAGCACCACTCCCTTTCTCTTTCTCCCCTACAGTATTTATTGCTGAGTATGATGTCATATGGTAGGGGTTATCTGTCTGGCCAGTTGTGGTCACCTGTCCTGGTTGTGTCCCATCCCAACTTTTTGTGCACTCCCAGCATACTCACTGGTGGAGTTGGGTGAAAAGCAGCAAATACCTCGACTAAGCACTGTTCTGCAGTAACTACAGCATTCCCATGTTAGGTCAACAAAGCCTTGGACATAGCTGCTTCCCTTGCTGCTCTGGCATGATTAAGCACTGAGCTGTTCAATATGAGCCCGGATGTAGCCTGTGGTCTGTTCACAGCTTTGTGAATCCCTTGCAAGGTGCTTGCAGCCACTTGAATCTCAACTCAGTGATGTGCTTTCAATTTCCCCTGAGACCCACAAGCCTGCCCCAGCTCTTGCTGCACATGGCTACGTAAGAGTCCTGACAAGACTTAGAGATGGTGATGAAATGGGTTATGGTACTGCATTTGGTCCTCTCCTTTGAATGTCTCCATGCAATTTGCTGCTATCTGTTGAGTGGGGAGCTTTCAAAGGGGTACTCTTCCTCAATTCTTTTCACTGGAAGTGTTAAGAGGTCTACAAATCCTTCTGTGAGCACAGCTCCAGCACATCAGCTCTTACTGTGCTACCTACTGGAAGGAAGCCTTTAAAGAAGGTACACTCTCCTACCTGGGTTTGAGCCACTCCTGGCTCAAGGCTTCTTAGACATGCAACTGGGAGACTTTTTAACCTTAAAAATGTGAGCCCATGTTAAAAATAGATGTCCTTTTAGCCTGCGTGGTGCCCATACATAGGATGTGCAGAACATGTCCTCATATGAACCCAGCAGCTATTCAAACCACCAAAGGTTTTGTTCATTGTATTTATCTGAGAGAGCTACAAGAGCCTGTCTCTGTATCCTGCCTGCATGGATTGCTGTCTTTCCTGAGAGCTCATTAGGCAACTGAATTGCACACAGGACTGACCAAAAGCTTACTGGAGCCAAAAAAAAAATGATTTCTATTGATCCAAGCCCTTGAACTGCAGTTGTACAGGCAAAGTAAATTGTGCAGAGTTTCTGCTTTCAACCCATCAGGATAATATTTGAATTTCCCTACTTTGCCTCTTTTTCGCTTTTGTCTTTTTTGGACTTTGATCTATTTGGTTCAGACAGATCTCCCTTCCTATAAATCTGCTTGCATTTCTAAAATAGGTTACTAGCCAAGGGAAGAAAAGCAACAGTCAGAAATCAAGGCAAAACAGCAGTAAGTGGAGCTTTCTTTAACACACCAACAACCAGCAGAGAGAGAGTGAACCACAAACTCATTATGGTATTAAAACAATAACATCAAGAAAGCATAATATATTATGGTTTTGCAATTAAATGGCATGCTTTATCTGATGAGCTCCTTGTGCTTTATGAACTCTAGTTAATTAAATCTTCCTCCTGCACATGATATGCAGAAGGCAGTAATCCTCAGGAAGAGTTTCAAATTACTGCATTAGCTGAGTGTGCAGACCACACTGTCCTTCCCCAGGAAATTATCATTTTTCTTTAGAAAAGTCATGTTTGGTTTTGGAAAAGCTCCTCCCCATCTGAAGAGAAAGGTAGCTGAGCAAATAAAAGCTTAATTTACCTGAGTTTAGCAGAGGCAGTTTAGGCCAAGAGAACCCAAATTTCTTAAAAAGCAGCTGGTACATTCTGTGAGAAAAATCATAACTGGAAAAGAAGGAAAAGCAAAGGGTACACAGATGCCACATTAACTGCAACATCGCCTTACTTTCCCACCTTCTGTTTGCCTGCTCTTCCCTTTGGCTGATTTGTTGAACGAGTGATAGGTGAGTTTTCAACCTGGAAACAAAATTCCTTTGAAAGGGTAATAAAAAGTCTGGGTGCCTTCTACGCTCAGCAGCAACACCAGCAGTGGACTGCAATATGAATGCTCCTTTAGGTGCATGCCAGCTGTCAAATGTATACTAAACAATGTCCTTAATTAGTGATAATGAGTTGGTAGACTCATGAAAGTTTGTAACCAATTATTTTTTATAATTATGGTCACTTAAAGACAATAGCATATTACAGATGATGACTAACAAGGACAGTGCAAATGTCAATTGGAAAATAGGGCTCTAATCATCCCAACATGCTTCAAAGCACGAATCACTGCAAGTGCATGTTTTGTTCAAAGATAAAAAAATACTAGGGAAAGCGCTGGGAAAATAAAGAGCAGAGCTATTCTGCTTCCCATGCTGGATGCTGAAAGGACAGCACACAAAATTAATGAGGAAGTGCTATGAAACATCACATAAAGGGACTGTTCCCATGGTGCTGCACTTGGTGACCAGAAACAATTTCAGGGCAGGCCTGTATTGGGAGAGGTAGGTGAGTGGTCTGTACATCCATGTCATTACTTACAAACTTGAATGCACCTGTCATAAACAAAGGTGCATCTGCCTTTGCAAGGGTGGCTAGTGCTATTTTATACACCTCTGTACATTCTACTTAAATTTCAGATATATCTTTTAGACTTATTCATCTATGTTAGACATTCACAGAGAGCTGACAGACATGACAAAGACCTGTGGAAAAGCTCCACCCTCCTTGAGTGGCAGCTGGAAAGCAGATGGGAACAAAGCTACATTTTGTGTTTAAACACTTAAACCAAGCAAGAACAGGTTTCACGTCCTGTCAGCCTTGTGCTGTCCTTGCAGCACCACACCTTGGCTGGCTCAGTATGGGCCTTTCCCATCAGACAGTCCCTGAAAGTTGGCAAACATGGAGGAATAAGGCAAGAGCAAAACTCTGAGCTCAAAAGGATGTTGTATATGCAGGCAGTGCCATGTTGCAACTTCCTGGTGGTCAAAAGAACTATACTGGCATTTGGAATAAAACAGCTCTCTCTATGGAAGGTGATGCTTTAGGAAGAGAGTCTGTTCAAGGAAGCCTGTGGCACATAGCAGGAATCAATGGGTAGAATGCCTAGGCTTGCAAAACGTGGGTTTCTCTGTGAGTGGTGACAGTGAAGGTACAAGTGGACCTCAGGTTTTCTGAGGTCTCTCTTCAACTTCTCTTACATTGTTGGCAATATTGGGAATTGCATTTTTTTAGATTATTTTTGTGGGGTTTATTCGAGGATATATAGCGGCTTTTTTTTCTTGCCTCGAAGGGCAGAAAAGAAAACCACTCCCTTGGAACACAACGTATGCCTTATCCAAACACTGTTAAATGGAAGAGAATAACCTGCAGAGTGAAAGAAGGGGTGTCTCTCATTCATCTTGATGACACTGCTGAAGGCCAGGAGATGAAGGTTTGAGTTTGTTTACTCTGACAGCATTCATTCAGACAGCAAATCTCTGCCAGATCGAACACGGCTCTGAAAGATAACTGGTAGCATATAGATACAGGTGGACATATGCAAACATGATGAAAAAAATACTGGCATAATCTAGAAAGCAAGGGGCAGGAAGGCATGTGAATCATTTGTAGAATGTGGGTACTTCAGACTGTCAGTTGTGTTGTGCTGATCAACCCAGAAAGCAGAGTCTGTGCTCAGCATACAGAACCTGCCTTGTGTATCTTGGTAGATTCAAGAGGGATTTGACCAGGGACTAGGGATGGTGTGGTGTGGCATTCCCTGTGTGTCTGTGTCTGTATAAGTTTATAGGGACGGAGCTGAGTCCTTTGGCAGACACCATCCTCTCTCCTGACCTCAAGTTAAGTGATTTCCTCCTTTCCGTCCATACCTAGAAGGGCTTTAAGGATTTACAACTATGAAAGATTAAAACCAATATTCTACATCCCCCCCAAAAAAACCCAAAAAACAACAACTCAAGTCTTCCAAAAACATCACGAGATTAAAAAGAAGGTCACTTTTCTTGGTACTCCTAACTTTTTCATGTTTTAATCCTTTTTACCATGGCATGACTGAGTACCTCCATCACTGACCACAGCACAATGTAATTTTAAATACATTAACTTAGGTACTAATAGTCTGGCTGCAACAGCTTGGATTTGGCAACAGCAGAAAATCCCATCTGAAAACCCTACCTAATTTGGTCAGATTCTGTGTTCTGTGCTAGCAAACCCAGACTGTTGTCACACCAATCTAGACAGCTGGAGAACAGCTGTAACTGTAGGTGACTTTAAGTCACTACCAGGCTGACAGTATGGGTGCACAGTTTCAGACTGAAAAGTCATTCTTTTGGATAGTAAGCCCTCTCCAAATGTCCCACAGAAAACAGCAGATATACTACTATGTATACTGACAAGAACTCTGGGAATGGCAGACAATTTCTATTAAACATAGACTGAGATGAGTGGACGTTCAGTACTGATCACCTAACTCTGCTTTGGTTGATCAGTGCTTGGATTATGCTAGTTGCAATTCACAGATTTTGCATTGAGATTGAAGGATAAATCAGTCATGAGTCACTTGTCTGGAGCATCCTCACATGCTTAGATATGTTATCCATGCAGAGATATCCAAAATCACCACACCTAAGCTGTTACCAGAGCAGGACACTTTATAATCTCTTCAGCTTATCTCTGCCTGAATAAATGAGGCTTGTTGAGAGGCAGCTGATTATGATGTTACAGCACTTCCCACATCACAGCTAGACTTTATGCACAGTGCTGCATGGCACTGTGTAGATGACGCAGCTCTCTTGGTGCTGTCTACAAGCTCTTACCTTTGGACAGCTCTGTGCAGCCTCATTCAAAAAGCAGAGTATGATCCCCAGGGAGCCTAATAGAATTATAGAATCATTTAGGTTGGAAATGACCTTTAAGATCATAAAGTTCAGCCATAGAATGAACAAAAAAGTCAGGAGAGAACATGATGGCCCAGCAAGAGCTTTCCAGAATGACTGCTCACATCTAGAGCTGGTTGGAGGAGCTCAAGAATCACTACACTTGTCTGATGCTGACATAAAGTCAGTTTTCTCTTGTGCATGAATTTAGATTAGTAGCTGGCACATATGGATTCAGATTACCCTTTTTACTAGATACAGAAAACTCTCAGATTCAGGTAGTATGTTGCAACAACACATTTGTGCTTTCCAGAACCCACAGGACAATGTAAATAATCTTAAATTACAGAGGCATTTTCAAGAAGGTGAGCCATTTTCACACTAGCCAATGGCTAGCCAGTGTAACTGGACATGGAGATGGTACCTTCCATGTGAGAACTGAAAGATAATTAGGTTGAATTATGCCTTTTAAGACATTATTCAAGCTGGAACATCTCCCCAACCTATAAGCACACATTTTGGCTCTATGTGTTTGTTGCAGAAGGAGTGTGAAGGAATTAAAGAGGTACTGGTGCAAAGATTTGTCAGAGGCCAGTTCATGACCCTACATTGTTCCTGCAGCTCTTATGCTCAGCATCTGTCGCCACCACCTAAATGTAACTGAGGGTGGGAGCAGGACCTCTAAAACCTTTTTTTTTTCCCAGTTTTTCTCTTTTTTTTTTTTTTTTTTTTTTTGCTTAAGCTTCTGCTGTCATAAACTCATGCACTGATGAAAGACAAAAGGAGCAACTTTGAAATGTAGTTTAAATTGGTTTGGAGCCAAAAAACCAAGGAAAAGAAGGGTAAAAAAAGAAATAATTTGACAATGTCTGAGAGAAATGTCCATATTTTTTTCAGAATTGCACTTAATAATTCTATCATTATTGTAACAGAACATAATGTTACAAAATGAGCATTGCTCTTATTTATATACAGTTTCATAAAAGTAACAGAAAGTGCAGCTTGGGGTGCCTCTTAAACAAATAAGAAGCTTAACTGCCTCAGTAACATTTGGAAATTCAAGATAAAGCCCAAGTTCTATGTCTTCTATAAATGAATTAGTAGCTCCCAAAGAAGGCCTGCATAGTCTGTTGTACAATTAGTGACAACTACAGTGCTGTGACATATTTACTGAACAGAAATTAGAACAGGTCAGGGTGACGTATTATGACTGGGTAATGATTGTAAGTAATGGTCTGTTTGTACATCTGAAAAAGGCAAAGAAAGCAATAAGCTCTTCCCATAAGTCCTCCAGCACCTAGAGGCTGTCATGCTTCTTTCAGCTGCTTAGCATAGAGGAGCGGAGATGAGATAATGAGCTGCTGGGAAAAAAAGACTGAGAAAGAGGAGAGAGAGAGAAGAGCAGGCTGTTTCCAAAACTCAAGCTGGGTTACTCAGGTCCCACATTCTGTGCCCTACTTTTTCTGTTCCAGTGGCTGATGCTCTTTTCCATTCAAGGTTATCAGTCTCTTCACTAGTTCCTTGCCTGGCTCCTTGGCAATCAACACATCTCATTCACATGTCTCATTCTAGACTATCTTATTCCTGAACTTCTTTCTCCCTAAAGGCACTTACTCATGCCTCAGGTCATAGATAATTCTGTGGAGAAATCAGTTCAATGCTAAGCAGCTACATCTTTCTTTCTCTTTCTCTCCATCCTCATCCCCTAAAAACAAACAAACAAACAAAACCAAACAAACAACAAAAAAACAAATTAAGGCAAGAAAAGAAGAAAAAGATTAATTATTAGAGACAAAATAGGAAAAAAATAAAGATCACAGTTATGGCAAAACTCAGATCCACCATCATCATTCGAGTATAGACTGCAAAACTTTTCTAGAAAATGGAAAATGTTCAACAGGAAGGAAAATGTGATTTGAGACTGCAGCTAAGGAGATTAATGCTCATCAAGCTGCAAGTATAGAAGAAACAGGTAAGGCAAAACTATGAGAGATCTATAAAATTATAAGTCCCAGTGAGTTGGTCACAAGAGAAAACATCCCTAGTTCCTGCCAGTTGACAGCTAGGACCTTTCAAATAAACCAGCTGGCAGGTCCAGACAAAAGCAAATCAGAGCAAGATGCTTCTTTGGACAATGTACTAGTCTGTGGAACTCCCCACTCCTGCCATCTCCTTGTATCATTTCGCTTTTTAATTCTCCCCCACAGTCCAGGCAATATTATTTTCTCTTTTGACTCCACCCTCTGCATTACCTCAGAAATCTTCCCCACAGTATTTTCCTTATGTACATCCATTTGGACTCCCAATATGATCACTGTAGCTAGTTGGGTTGGATATTTGCTTTTACTCTTCTAGTAAAACTGTGGCACTAGTGTATAAGGCAGTACCCCAGAAACATCTCCCTTTCATCCTGAAAGTCACACACACTTTCTGAGACATCTAGAATCTACATCCCTGTAGTTGTGTCATTCCCTGCACATTGTAAATGCAGAAGACAGTGACTTGCAGATAGCAGCTGACACAAGATTTGTGTCAGATTTCCCCTTCTGCTCGGGTTGGGAAGGAAGTTGTAAACTGCTCAACTCTAAGTTTACTTTTAGATTGAGCATCTCCACAGATCAGGAGGTGACAGGTTGGGATTCAGGTATTTTGAGCATGTTATCTGTCATCTTGCTCTGTTGTCTTTGAGTATATCAGTAACTTTCTCAGGGTCACTGGCACGTCATCACAGCCAGTAAATTCTGCAAAAGTATTCATCTTCCTTGGTGTACAAAGGGCTGATACCACAGAAACTCCAGAGGTAATTTTTCTCCCTGGAAGTGAAGAGGAAAGGGCATAGACAGCAAGACCAGCATGAGAATGTACTAAAGGCATCTGCAGATTTTCACGGTTTTGTTACTCAAAACAGCATGAAAAACAACCTTCTTTAATCTTTAGTAAAGAGCAAACTGGCTGAGGACTTCACAGGGAAATGCAAAATGCTGAAGGATATCATGGAAATAAATGATGCATTTTACCTCAGGTCAAACAGAAGGGAGAATGCGCTTCAGATAAGAAAACTGTAGGTAGGAGGGAGCATAAAATATGGGGAGAAAACACAGGGCTAGGGTAGAAACAAACAAAAATACTTTTCTTGCTCTTGAGCTTTAATTTCTGAATCACTGGTTGAACTTTTCTATGAAGGAGGTTGTGTGGTTTAGGCTTGGGTAGCTTTTGCTCTGTTTTTGTGGCACAGAATAAAGCAATTTCTGTAAAGTGGTAGGTGAATTGGGGGAGTTTGTGATATCTGATACTTATTTGAAGAAGAGGGGAAATTCTTTGGATTTACCTAAAATAAACAATACATCTCATAAAGCTTCTGTAGATTACAACAGTTCAGCATAATTTCACTGGAGAAATGACCACTCAGGTCCTTCAGACATTTAATATCTATGCATAGTGTGTTTTAAAATTTTGCTTTTTATGAGTCAAAACATTTTTACTCCCCTGCACTCGATTCTGATATTATCCCACTTTCTACCCAAAAAATTTTCCTGCTCTTTTGGCATCAGGATATTCATTAACTTTTATTTAAAGGAATAAGAAGATTGGAAAAAAAGTCTTATGATAAGGAATCATGAATCATCAGGTTGACTCTCAGATTTTCCTCCTTCATGCAGTAAAAGAATTAGTCGTTACAAAATCTACCTGCAAGAACTCCAGGTTCTCTGCCAAATCTTCACATCTTGTTGGGTTGCTGTAGGGTCAGCAGCTGGAGATGACACATACGCAGGCCCTGGATGACACAGCTGGGTTGATTCAGGGGTGGACTTGGCAGCTGTCATGGCTAGGAATGAGTTTATACTGAGGGCTGGGTGGGAACTAGGAGTTCCCCTCTCCCGCAGGCAGCGGGTGCTGCTGACAGAAGCGTTGTCTGCATATTGCTTCTGAGAAAGCTGTATGTTACACTAGCATCTTTAACCTCCAATTTGAGAAAGTAAACACAATTCACACATTGCCCTTGCCAGCAGTGCTTGCCACAAGTGTGTCCCTGGTGACCCTCATCTCACTCAAAGAACTAACTAGCTTAGTGTAGAAATTACCGTGAAAAAATGTCTGATAATCTGTTTTGCAACAGTTCAGTGAGGTGACTTTAATGATCCCTTCTGGCCTTTTGTGTTTGTGATTCTTTGAACATTTACCCCTGTGGTCATGGGCAAACTGGTCTGGCAGACCCAGGGTTAGAAACCAGGAAATCCTGGTTCCCATTCGGTTCACAGACCACTACATCAGACTTTTCTCACTATTTACATGATAGCAGAACCATATTTAATCCAGTTTTCAGATTGGAAAGACAATGTTGGAGTCTTTCACATGTGTATTTATCCTTTTAGCTTCATCCAGCTCTTTATGCTCAAGCCTGTTAGGTGATTCTAGTGAACAAATGCCTAGTGAAGCTAAGCTCCTTCTCTCAGAAAACCAAGTATTTCTCTTGTTCTTTTTTTCCTTTTTGACAGCAATTAAAGGAAAAAAATGTGCCCTTATTACAGCCCATCACCTGCTGAATCATCAGTCGATATCCTACCTGTGTGTGCAAGGCTTTTTAAAAATACTAGACTCGTTATTCCCTGACCTAGTGATTTATATCATGATCCTTTGTGAGAAGAAAATGCACTAAGGTCACAAAGTGGGGGACTGAAATCAATAGCACATTGTAATAGATTGAGCAAATGGTACCCTAGATGATAGAGAACTGCAGGCAGGAGGAAGGCAAATACGAGGCCTGTGTGAAATATGCCAATCTAAGTTCTCGTGATTTTGACAGATCAAAACCCTTGGGGGTTTATTTGAGGTGGATTTGCTTTTTCAGTGGTCTCACTGAAGCCAAAAAATCAGGCAGAGCACAGACCCTCATGCACAGCAGAAAAGAGAAATGTCTGGTGGACTTGCCAGCTGCGTCTATGTACTGGTGAGATTTTAGAAGCATTTCAAGCAAGTTCTAGGTTGCTTTTCTTACTTGTTCTTGGATATTTCCTGAAGTCAGGCATTTTCCAATGGTCCTTTCTTCCAAATGTTTCAGATGGCAAGCAGCAGTCTCAGTGCAATCTAAAGGCATCTGGTTCAGGCTGACCATTCTATCAAGCAAAGCCTTTCAGCAATACAGATTTGGCAACCCTTCTCCAGGCTCTGCCTACACATAGGTCAAAAGCAACCCCAAGGAGAACCTGGGGATATTGGTGGATGAACAACTGAATATGATCCAGCAATGTGTGCTCAGAGCTCAGAAAAGCAACCACATCTGTGATGCATAAAAAAAATTGTAGCCAGCAGGTCAAGATTAATAGCCACAAGATGTGCCAGCAGAGGTTTAAATTGGACATTAGGAGAAATTTATTCACTGAAAGGGTGGTCATGGCAAGCACTGGAACAGGCTTCCCAGGGAAGCTGTTGAATCCCTAGAGGTATTTAAAAGACAAGATGTGATGCTTAGGGGCATGGTTTAACAGTACAATTGGTAGTGTTAGGTTTATGATTAGACTTCATGATCTCAAAGGCTTTTTCCAGTCTAAATGATTCTCTGATTCTCTGATTCTGCTCCTCTATTCCACTCTCATGAGACCTCACCTGCAGTACCATGTCTACCTCTAGGGCCTTCACATAAGAATCACAAGGATCTAGCCAAGTAGGTACAGAGTAGGCCACAAACAAAGATGATTAGAGGGCTGGAATACCTTCCATGGGGAGAAAGTTGAGAGAGTTGGGGTTGTTTAGCATGGGGAAGAGAAGGCTCCAAGGAGACTTTATAGTGTTCTTTCAGTACTTAAATGGGGGCTATAGGAAAAAGGAGTGTAGTGACAGGACAAGGGCTAATGGTTTTAAATTGAAAGAGGGCAGACTGAGATATTAGGAAGAAATTCTTTACTATGAGAGTGGTGAGACATTAGAACAGGTTGCTCAGAGAAGTCGTGGATGGCCCACCCCTGGAAGCAGTCAAGGCCAGGCTGGACAGGGTTTAAAGCAACCTGATCTAGTCAAAGAGGGTTGATCTATGACAGCAGAAGTGGAACTAGATGGTCTTTAATGTCCCTTCCAATATAAACCATTCTATGTTTCTACAATAAGATCAGACACCTTTGAAGAAAACAAATAAATAGCCCAGCATTAACCTCAGTGTTTTCTTGGTTTAATATGAAGTCTTTGAAAATTAATTTTTCTTTAAGATGTTGGTTCAAGATCTTCAGAGGGTGTGGACTTGGCATGTTCTTTGCAAACTGGGAACTCTTCAACATTTCTGTGGTGCATGGGTAAGCACTCAAAATGCCTGGGTGTTCTCTACACACCCTGCATCTCCCAAAAGGGCCCTTAGAGATGTGCCTCTTCATAGCAGCAGGCTGGCTTCAGTTATGGTCAGCACTGGAAGAGGAGAGTTATTCTGAAGAGGGAAACATATTTTCTGAGTGCCTACCAATACCGATCTCTATTGCATTTTGTGCAAACTGAGGCTGATGTGACTTCAAAGACTAAAAAATGCCCCAAGGTGTAATGCATTTATCAGGTATTTAACTGGATAAGTCTCTTCTCTCTCAACTCTTTGGAGTTCTCCTGGCATGAGATAATAATAAAATAAAACCTATCTTGCCTATGCACATTTAGTTAATGTAATCTGAATTAATTTATCTTAATTAAGACAGTTATTACTTTGCCAGTTGCCTCTGGATTTTTACATCCTACAAACCTCAGCTGCAAGACACACTGCAGATCTGAGCATACAGAGGAATATCAGCTGAAGTTCGTCGCTAAAAATAAGTAGGAAATCTCTATGGAAATAGGTCTCATTTTTCCACACTAATTTCTCCAACTTTACTGCTGGTAAATCTTCAGGGAAATATTTATCTTTATTTTCAGCTTCTTTAAAAAGAAGGTTTCAGCTGTTTCCTCTTTTGTTCATTCTTAGTTAATCTTATGGTACATAAACCAGCAAAGTTCAAACTCCGCCTGAGACCAATCCAGAGATGCACTTAAAAATGTGAAATGTCCTACTGACTTTCCAGTGGAACTGCTTGAATGTTTCAGCTCGTGCTGGTACTTAAGTTCTCTGCTGCTGCGAAATTTCTTTTCTTTTGATCTGGAAATGTGATCTCAGGAATGTATCTCAAGTGGGTGCCAATTTAGCTCCTAGGGAGAGGAGAAAAAAAAAGTGGTGCATCATCTCAGGGTGAATGTTGGCATTCAGCAACAGGGGTCTCTGATACCAACAGAGGGGCTTTGAGTGGTGAACACTGTGAATGCATTCAGGAGATATCTCTGCCCTACTCTGTAATCTGTCTCCTCACTGGTTACTGCAGCATAGAGAGGAGCAACTTAGGTGCCCCGCTGAAAAGTCCAGAATATCTTCACGAAGTCACTGTCAGCAGAGGCGTAAGGTAATATAAAGCTGATGAGGTACAGATGTGCAACCTCTTTCAGGACTCTTCTACACAGAAGGGCAGAGAAGACACCAAATCTGGGCTCAGCAGAAAGCTCTGCAGCTGTTTGGAAAGGTGCAGGCATGTCAGAGCCCTTAGGCAGATGCAGCTGTCAGCACAGCGAGTTGTGAAGGGGTGGTCGGAGGCTGCCGCACAGACCCACCTGGCATCTCTGTGACTTGGGAGCAGCAGTGCATTCTTGTTACATAATCAAAGCTTTTTTATGCAACTGCTCCTGCTACATCCGATTATTATGGAGGATGAAAAACATTGTTATTTTTAACATCTGGATCAAGGATCAGTGGGCTTAAAAGGATATTCACAGACGCAGCTGCTTCCATGAGGCTTTCAAGTCAGTGGTGGCCACTGCAAAAGCTGTTTGCCTATGTTTTGGAGACTCCTTTTCCATTGCATTTGTATTGCTTTGCAGTTATAAATGAGAAGCTGAACGCTTTCTCCACAAATGTTGTAAACTGCTTGCTGCTATTCATCCAGACACTGCAACAACAGTTTTCCAGGAGATTCTTTTGCCTCACATTGGGAAACATAAAATAATGTCAGTACTTCTAGAAGGAAATATCCCATTCAGCACCCTGTTTTCAACTATCCCTAAGCACCTATTGGCAGCAGGAGGTCATATATTGTGCAATATTAGAATCATTTATTCAGCAGTCAATTCAGTCTTTGTTTCCAAAGACTGGTGGTACTGTTAACATTAAAAGAAGT
This sequence comes from Ramphastos sulfuratus, assembly GCA_013399055.1. Taxonomy (NCBI): domain Eukaryota; kingdom Metazoa; phylum Chordata; class Aves; order Piciformes; family Ramphastidae; genus Ramphastos; species Ramphastos sulfuratus. The sequence continues at coordinate 123,258 of WBNM01000955.1, read as the reverse complement.
TAAAGTGTGAGATTATTCTGAGAGTGTAATTCCTGATGTTCATTTCTGTGCTTGGACAGTGCTGAGCATGCTGTAAGCCATTATGGTGCAAAGTTTGAGCAAAATTGTCTGGGGATTTGAGGAAAGATATGGTTTGTTTCCCTCATGCCTCAAAAAACCACAATTTTCATCATAGGTTAGTTAATCAAATTCCTATGTTATCTCAAATGAAGAAAAAAAAAAGAAAAAGAAAAAACAAGCTGTCAGGTGAACTTTCATATTTTTATCTAATCCAGAGGCACAAAACCATCTGAATTCCCATGGTACTAATGATGAGAAGAGGAATTTCTTGCTTCAAAGCCAAGATCTGACTTATCTAAGGCAGAGAAAAAAAGGAAGAATAAACAAAGACATGGCAAGAAAAAACAATTAGCCCAAAAGTTCGTGGGCTGATCTGACAATGAACTCACTGTGGAATATGACCTGAAGACGTATAAGCTTGTTTAATTTACATGTTTGCTTAGCAATGATATGCTTGATGGTGTTGTCTTAAACTTTACAGAGTGGCAAGTGTTTGTATGCTGATGCTGTATCCTGGAAAATCTGCAAAGAAGCATAACAAGAACAGTCACCTCTAGTATGTATTTTAAATAGGAAAGCTCCCATAGACCTATTTTTCATTTCATATTTCACCCAGCTCTGAAATACAATGCATGAGGGAGGCACAGAACAGCCTGCAAAACATCAAGACTGTAGCTTGGTGACATAAAGATAATTTACTTTTATTCTCTTAGACAGTGAAGCCCAAGGACATAACAAAATACAACTTTCCCAGAACAGAAACTTAAGTGTACAACTGCTTGGATTTGGTGCATGAAATGTCTTGGAAAATGAAATGCTTCAAGAATGTTACAATGTAAAGAAGGTGAAGATCAATGTCAGCACACATTTAATGACTTCTAGGAAAGGAGCAGTAAGATATCACATTTAGCAAAGACCCTAAAAGGAAGAAGTTCAAGAACAAGCAGTTGTCAGTGTTATTTCACTAAAAGTAGAAATACTAATGAGATGGGAAAGTTGTTTACCCTTTCTTGAGGAGCTATATCCTACACTCCAAGTAGCCTGGTATTATTTTCAACATTTATTTTGGGGTTTTGTGAGGGCTGGAAACTCACTGGGACTGTCTGAAGTAGCAATCATGAGCAACAGACTGAAAGAGAATGCTTAGGAAAACTGGAAGATATGTGGGTCAATAGCAACATAATCTTCCACCAAGGTCTGACAGCAAATTGCTCAGTCTTAGAATCATAGAATCATAGAATGGTAAGGTTGGAAGTGACCTCAAGGATCATCTAGTTCCAAGCCCCTGCCATAGGCAGAAACACCTCCCACTAGTACAGGTCACTCAAGGACTCGTCCAACCTGGCCTTGAACACCTCCAGGGAAGGAGCAGCCACAACCTCCCTGGGCAACCTGTGCCAGTGCCTCACCACCCTCACTGGAAAGAACTTCCTCCTAACATCCAGTGTAAATCTCCCCTCTGCCAGTTTAAACCCATTGCCCCTTGTCCTGTCATTGCAAGACCTTGTAAATAATCCCTCCCCAAGCTTCCTGTAGGCCCCCTTCAGATACTGGAAGGCTACTATAAGGTCTCCTCGAAGCCTTCATTTATTCCAACTTTCTTCAATGATGCAGAATATGATTTAGTGGCAAAGGTGTTGGTGGTATCAATAAATTACATATTCAAATGCCTTTGAGGATCTGGACTGTTCTGAACATTTAGCAATTCCTAAATGAGATCTTGTATTCATGACATTTAAATATCATTAGGATTCGCAAAACATCTTGTCTACAGAACTATGCAGGAAGATTTTAAAGACTGCCATCAAACATTTTCAGTGTAGATCAGCTGCAGCCCTGGTTAAAGTCAAGTGGTGTTAATGACAACTTTTGTCTGGCCAAAGCAGAGGAATAAATAAAGTCACTGTATGAGTTGAGAGGGAGCACTGGGGTGCCAGTCCAAGGCGCTGGAGGGTTTGTCTAAGCAACAGTATTAAAGATATGGGTTCCCCAAGAGGCTGATCTCTACACCTGCTGGCTCTGGCTGTTTAAGCACATGAGAGAGGTAGGAAAGAACCATCACTTGCAGCCCAGAAGGCAAATCACATCCTGGGCTGCATTAAAAGAAGCATGGCCGGCAAGTCCAGAGAGGTGATTCTGCCACTTTGCTCTGGTGAGACCTCACCTCGGGTATTGTGTCCAGTTCTGGAGCCCTCATTATAGGAAGGACATGGACCAGATGGAGCAGGTACAGAGGAGTGCCATGAAAATGATCAGAGGATTGGAGCTCCTCTGCTATGAGGACAGGCTGAGGGAGCTGGGGTTGTTTAGCCTGGAGAGGAGGTGGCTCTGGGGAGACCTAATAGCAGCCTTCCAGTACCTGAAGGGGGCCTACAGGAAGGATGCAGAGAAGCTGTTTACAAAGGCTTGTGGTGACAGAACGGGGGGCAATGGGTCCAAGATTGAGAAGAGCAGATTTAGATTGGACATTAGGAACAAGTTCTTTACTATGAAGGTGGTAGAGCACTGGAACGGGTTGCCCAAGGAGGTGGTTGAGGCCCTTTCCCTGGAGACATTCAAGGTGAGGTTTGATGGGGCCTAGGTGACCTGGTCTAGTGGGGATGTACCTGCGGACTGCAGGGAGGTCAGACTAGATGACCTCTAGAGGTCCCTTCCAGTCTGGACCATTCTATGATTCTATGATCACAGAACTAGCGCATAATATTACATGGAGCAGTGATGCTCTCCTGGGGCAGGGGAGAGGGAGCTGAGAAACAGAGCTGCTCCTGGGCATTACATTCATTGGGAAGGTGAGGCTTTGGTATTCTGAAGCAAGAAAACTGTCTCTCTCTTCTGAGTTCTGCTGTGTTCATGATACCAGTATGAGGCTGGTATATTTGTGCTGTATCTTTAGGCTCTCTGCTTAACTAGTAAATAGTGGAAGTTTTCCCTGAGGGCAAATTTCAGAGCAGGAACTAAACAGAGCTGAACTGGTGTCCTCCTTCAGTCTTAAATCTGGGAAAAACCTCAGGCTACTATTTTCAGGCTGCCACTGATTCCACCTTAATGTAGCTTAATTTCCTGCATCATGAAAACTGAAGTGATGATACTTGTCTCAGAGCAGTCTCTATTAATGTTTTGGAGGCACAGGTACTATGGTAACAAGCCCTACAGCCAGTGCCTAAAGAGGGATTTACATCACCAGAGATGCTCCCTTTGAACAACTTGGCACATCTGTTCATGAACAGCAGTCTGGCTCTCTGTCAGCCCACAGGAAAACTCAACTGAGCTGCAGCTGGATCAGACAATGCAGTTGTGTCAGAATTTCAGAGGTAATCTAAGACAGAGCCATCTAAAATGCAAGTGAGAATGAAAACATACCTCAAGATTTCAGGAGGCAGAAGTATTTATCTGTAGTCTGAAGTTATCCATTCTGAGCAAGGAACTGAGGAAAGCAAAAAGTACAGAAGCAGAAATAAAGGCTCACTCCAAACCAAGAGGATTAATGCTCTCCTAATCCTATCACTTTTTAAGGCATTTTGAAATATAGAAAATTCTGGAGATTTTATTTGCCCAAGAAGCAAACAAAAATATCCTGCCTACATTCAGACAATACTAAGTATGCCAGAAAAAAAATTAATAAAATTAAATTAAGCTTTGGAATAAGCTGTCTGAAGATAGCAAGACTACCTCAAGTTGAATGTAAATGGCAAAATCTCTTAACTCCCCATAACCACAAAACTTCACTGTGTTTTCTTTTTTTAGGAAGTTCCATTAACTTTAATTCATATATTTCCATTGAGAAAATGAAAGATTTCAAAACTATGGCAGAGCATTCCTTGATTCAACTCCAGCAATGACAGTGAAAACCAGAAATAATAAAGAGAAAAGAAAAAAAAAGGCAGTGAATAAAGCCATAGTAGCTGAAAATAAAGAGCAAATGTATTGAAAGAATATAATAGATAAAGAAAGAAAATGAGACGAAGAATGTGGGGAGGCAGAAGATTTTTTTAGATTGAAAGAACAAGAGTAAGTAACAAAATGTAGTTAAGCAATAAGCATGATCTATCATCAGGAAAAAAAAAATAATCAAACCAACAAACCAAACAGGTACTCTACATTATCATTTTGCTGCTGTTAAGAAAGCAACACCAGGAAATTATGTAAATAGATCTGCCAGTTGATTTCTAAATTAAAAACCTGATATAAAAACATGGAGGGAAAGGTTTCTACTTCAGACATTGATGCTAAAGAAATCTATTTCACAGAAAAGTAACTGTTCACATATGGAAAATTAGAAACAGAAGCACTTGTGCTAGTGAAAATCAGGAAAACCAGAAAATGAAACTGAGATAGAAAAGCAAACAGAAGCATATGGTTAAGTTTACCTTTCAGACAGTGTAATTCAACTTGGAGGGACCTCAGGAGATCATCTAGTCCAACCACCCACTCAAAGCAGGGACAGCTATGAAGCAAATCCAAGCAATCACAGCATAAGCATAGCCTTTCCTAAATGCTGACTTTTGCAGATGCTCACACTTAGCCAGATAAGCCTTATGCCAGCTGCCTCTAGGCAAGGAACAGCTGCTTGCTCTGGATGATGACCCCACCAGCCCATACATACAACCCACACTTCAGCAGTGGTGGACCAACACTCTAGTGTTGGAGGAAGAATCACTGCAAAGTCCTTGCTCCTGGTGTGCCATTTCTCTCAGCCATCAACTCAACATCCTTCACGTAGCACTTTTTGCAGTTCCCCACTATAAGTGGGTTCAGAGATCTATGTTTCCTTCCTAAGACTGTAACAGTCAATTTCCCTTAGCAATACAAAATCCTCACAAACAGCACAATTTCACACGTTGAACCTGCATGCTGCATTAATAGTGCAGACAGAGATTCTCTTTCCCCTGTTGCATTTATAAAGATCTCTATCTAAACTTGATCTTTCTTAAAATGACCATCAAGAAGACTTGCTGGCTACCATTCCTGAAGACAGAGGAGGAGGAGAAGTGGATGATTAATGCTCTGACCTGCCATCTGGCTGTGCAATTCATGTAAGGGGATTAAATATTCAGGTGCAAATTTTGTAATGCTTGATTCCAGCCAAGAGAAAATCCAAATAAAGCCACCTAAAAAGGGTGTCCATGTAGCTCTTAGTGTACATGTGCCCCAGAAGATTAATGTAAACCATATATGAGATTGGAACTAAATAGCACTTGTTTAAAAAAAAAAAAAAAATCCATTTGACTCATATTAGCAGTGGTAACATATGGACAAGATGGTAATGTGGTTTTTATTGTGTGTAGTCCCAGTGGATACCAGCTTCATTGTGTGAGGTCTCATCCTATGGTATGATCAGATGCTGGTCCACCTGTGTAACCCCCTAGATTTAATAGCTGCAGTTGGTGAAATTAGATTAGGAAGCAGGTTATAATTTTTATTTTTTTTTCCCGAATTTGGATAGCTATGATGGATGAAATATGCAAACAAAAAAAAAAGAGAAATTTTTCAATGACAGATTTTAATTTTCTAATAATTAAAGAGAAACCTGGGAAAATCCCTGATAAACACTTAAAATAGTGGCCAGAAGACGTTGTCAATAAAGATAATTTCCTACAAAAATACTTGAAAAAGCTACTAAAAAGTAGTCTTTTTAAATGCTGTAATTATTTCGCTGACATCCTCAACACAATAAAAATGTATCGGTCCAGTGAGCAGTAGCATTTAAACATTTATAATCCAAAGTGATCTAATGGACTTTCACCTCCCAGCAGCTGAGTTTAGACACAGGAAAAATAGAAATTGCCATGAAACATTTTTTGATGGGCAGAATAGCCTTGTACCACTTCAGGATACACAGGATGGATCACATGAAGTTTCTGGCTGCTTTTAAGTTTGTTGACTATCACAGAATAGCACCATTAGATCTCCTCATATTCACCTGGACTGAAAACCTGTGTTTAACAATGGAATCTAAATTAAACTTGAAAATATCCTGCATTTCTTTCCCAGACAATGGAAAGAAGGTGGCATTTCCTAAAGACAATTCAGCTGTCCGAAGCTCTCAGTTGCACTCTGGAAATACCTGTACCTTATTATTCAACAGAAAAGTAGCTTCAACAGGAGGACCAACAGGATGGATAAATCTGACCTTTGAGCAAGAGAAGGCAAGCTTCTTCTTTATTATTACTGAAAAGTCTGTGTGGTCCCTGAATGTAAACTCATGTCAAATGGGAAGCCTGACATGTCTAAAATGAGTTGGCAACGAATCTTTGTGTGTATAGCTTCTTACTAGACATATAACAGTAGGAGTGCTTAAGATAAATAATGACATATTTGTGGGTGGAGAGCTCTGGGAGACCATAAATTGACCTAAATGCAACTTCTAATTGGGATGAACCTACTCCTTTCCTGTCTTGAAACAAGGACTCTGTTTTTCCTCTCTGAGGTCCTCATACTCTTATCCTCTGTAATTAAACAATAGCTCTTACTGTTGAGTGTTTTACTGTGTCATAAGTTGGCCATGGTATAAACTGGAATGCATAATCCACTGCAATCAATGACTTCATTCTAGAGTGCCAAAACAAAGGCTAGATTGTGATCAGGGTCAAAAGACTTAGATCTGGATACAGTCTCAGACCCGAATTACTCAGTGCCCATGTAAGTCAACAGAAGATGTGTACTCAGCATTTTGGAAGTTTATTGCAGAGGACAGGAGGGAAAGGTGACATTCTCTGTAACCCCTTATTTGTTTTTTTCTCTTTCTTCTTGTTTTGTTTGTCATTCCTCATGCTTCTGCATAAGAGAACATGATGGATCAACTCCCCTTCCTAGGCCTTCAAAAGGAAACTTGTTACCCCAACAGAGAAAACCATCTCTGTCTGGAAATACTCCAAGAAATCCCAATTAATGCTGGAATTCCAATTAACATTCCAGATGAAGATAAGGGATCAGAATAAATGCATATCATAGAATCATAAAATCATAGAATGGTAAGGTTGGAAGGGACCTCAAGGATCATCTAGTTCCAAGCCCCTGCCATAGGCAGGGACACCTCCCACTAGTACAGGTTACTCAAGACCTCATCCAACCTGGCCTTGAACACCTCCAGGGAGGGAGCATCCACAACCTCCCTGGGCAACCTGTGTCAGTGTCTCCCCACCCTCACTGTAAAGAACTTCCTCCTGACATCTATACATGGTTTTCATTGGACATGATGAGTAAGACCACTCCAACACTCAGGTTCACAGGAAGGTGAACAGAATCTGGTTTTCAGCCAGCAATAGCACGTTAGATCTAACAACCACAAGTATATCCTGAGAGCAAAGGGAAACACTGTCATCCCTTCCTTGCAGCTCAAGAAGTGAGAGTACAGCATAGACAAAGTGAAGTATGCAAAAGTGGATTCAGAGACTAATTATCAATGGTTTAACATCAAACTGAAAGAGGATATTGAATGGGATTCTGAAAGAATCCATCCAGTCCTGTTAAATGCATACTTTAATGACTAGTAAGAAGAATTACAGAGTGGCTTTATTGAATTACCAAGTAAATATAATTTTTTTTTTAAAATGCTTATAAACATTTTGGAGATTAGAATAACGATTCAAAAAGATCTCATTAAAAATAGGCAGAATGTACTGTAAAAGAGTAAAATCAGGAGCAATGCCACAAAACATATATCCATTCCACAGGACACAAGGAAGTTAGGCATCAGTCCTACAGGAACACTCACATCTAAGAGCAGTAAGTGTACTTTTTGAGTACAACAGTTTTTAGTCTAAATGGATATTGCTTACATAGGTGCTAAAAAACACCACTGTGAATCCCACCAGTCCTTACTTTACATTCAAAGGTGATTTCTTAAAAAAAAAAAAAAACCTACCAATACTCACCTTGTACCCATGGCAGTATTTAATCATGTAGCTGTTATGGGAACAGACACATTACCACCCTTCTTAGTGTGCATGTGGTATGAGAGGCAATAGAAAAGCAATGCACAGCAGAGGCTTCTCTGAAGTGATGTTTTCAATTCTTCTGAATTTCGCCACTTAAGAGAATTTTCTAGCTACTCTTTATCTTTTTTTTTTTCCTTCTTTTTTTAAGAAAACCTCAGAACTGTAAATGTATTCAACTGTGATATGGATATTTGGAACAACAGCTCTGCTCAGCCCCATTGACCCCCATGAAGAATTGCCACGGATGGACACTGATGGTCATAGAAATTAACTTTAAGGCCTTTCTAGTTTCCATCCAATAAAAATTGAAAAAAAAAAAAAGGAAAATATATCTTTCATGTATTTTACCAAGGGTATCCCAGTTTGAAATAAACCTTGCATTACATCAGACTTTTCACTCATTCAAAATGTTGCTAAATGTTGCTAAATGTGAAGAGTCCCCACTCCTCATGTTCAATTCTCAGGCAGCAAAATCCTAGCTCAGTGAACCTTATGTGTCTCAATAATTACTCATGGTTAAGCCTCTCCATTATGCTAATGAAGAAAGTTTGGATGTGGGTAGAAGAGGGTGAGATAGTACCTGTTAGAAATAGGAAACTGTCTGCAGAATGAAGTACAAACCTTCACTCAAATCAGATCTCATTTCCCCAGAGCCATTTCTCATTTTTTGCCTTTCACCTCTTACTTCTCCCTATTTTTGATGAAAAGTTATGGCAATTGGTTAAACCAAATGATTTTTCTTTAATGTTTTCAAAGGCAAAACTACAATATGCATATTTTGAAGTGATACTCTGCTGTGACTAAAAGATTTGTCATCTGGTGGGAGTGCTAATTAGAGGCAATTATCATTAAGATTTACCTGCCAATGTATTCCATCTTCCAAAAACGATTACGTTTGTTTACTTTGAGAATCTCACAGCTTTATAGATTTACAGACATGGGAAATATGTGTAAGATGTGGCAGCTTACTGCTCAGGATGGCACTAGCAGTACTACTGTCATGTCTTGTCACTGATGTCTTTGTACAAGACTGTGCAGACTATAAAATCCTTCAATCAGTTATAATAAACTTAAATGAGGATAGCAACCTATCTGGAAGAAAAGAGTAGACCCCTGTGGAGGTTCCAGACCATGACCAACTTACATCGCTGTTAATAAGATGCAGCATTCCAGAAGCAAGTAAAACAGATGTGAAATGTTCAATAGATTCAGTTGAAGGGAAGAAAGCAGGACTACAGCCTTACTGCCAACTCCTGCATTTTCCATGTTTTCTCCATATGGATTCATCTCATGTCTCTTGAGGAACGAGGCTAGCTAGAGAAAAAGTATTCACTGCAAGGCAATGGCAAGACTTCATTGCTATACCCAGAGATAAGAAGACAAGGCTTAAGTCACAGAAGCCTTAATTTTTAGGTGTCTTCCACCTCGTGGAATTCATGTGACTCCATTAGGCACCTAGATTGTCATTGCAGGTCAGGAAAAGTCAAATAAGAGTAGGATCAACAAAATCTAGCTGGAAGGTTGCTTAAACTATTCAGCAGAATGCACATGGTAATATGTCACAGGTCTCCAAAGGAAGGTGTTTAACTTGGGGCTTCAGAGAGAGACTTTCAGAGACCAACATTGCCAAGAAACCTCCCCATCCACTCTGTACATTGTTCCTAAAATGTAGGAGAAAAGGCAGAGTCCATCTTCCTTCAACCAATAGCTAACTCATCTGTGAGATGAAAACCTAGACTCGGGCTAGTTGGACACTCATTGGTCTACAAAAATGTGCAGGGATAAAAAACCAAATTGACAGTTTTCTGCTCTAGGACAATCTGGACCCAGTCACTCCTTTGCACTCCTGTTATGTTGATTCATCTCTTAATCATTAGACTAAGAATGTCTTGGTGACATTTGGCATACATTAGATATGAGATTCATCTGCTTAAGTGTTGGTATTTAAAATAATACCAGTGATCTACATGCTCCAATATTCCATTAGCCTTTAAAGACAACAAAGCAATGAATCTTAGTTGCCACCTCATCTTAAGATGAATGCATAAAACACATTCACTAAACCACATCCTGAAACTTATTATTTCGCCCCACTGACTGAGCATGATTGTAATGAGTTCTGATGGATGTATTTATATGGGTACCATGATATCTCTAAGGCATCACAGTTTTTGTTACAGACATATAGTTTCAAAAGGACAATGTTCTAGAGAATCAACCTCAGACTTTAAGAGATCACAACTTTCTCGAGTCCTTTTTATTTTTTTTTTCTTCCACACAAGAAGGTACTTCTATGAGAAACTGATCATATGATTTTGATTGCTTCTGAAAAAGTAGTTTACAGATTTATAGACTGAAGAAAGTGAAGCTCCTTTAGTCCTCACTCACAATAACGTGGTAGAAGATCGTTCCTATGCAAAGACCTCTGTGCATTCTAGATCTTTGAAATATGTAAGTGCCCTGTCAAAGAAGAAAACATCAACCATATTTGAATGGCAAGGTATGTGAAACAGAAACCAATTGTAACATTTAAACAGGGCCACAAAGTTGACAATAAATGAGGTGACAAAGAGGCAGGAACTAGAACTCTGCCCTTTATAACCTCAAGACTTCCTTTAGTTGGCCAAGTAGTGAATGAAGTGGGGGCTTATTTATAGTAATTGGATTAATGTAAATGCTTTGCAAATCAGGAATACTGATGTAATTCCTCAGTTAACATTATCCTATGTCTTTATATTGTTATGAAAAATCTACTCAATTCCTCAGAAGCAGGACAATTTGTGCAATAGTGTTTGCATCACCATGGAGTACTTGTTAGCCATCAGCACTTTGGAAGCACCTCAGCAATGTATATTTGGGAACGTTTTCCACTCCAATTTTCCTCTTGTACACTCCTGACATTTGATGTATACTGGGCATGAAACAACTCAGCCAGATATGCTGCTGTTCACTTTAATTTATCTTTTTCATTGAATCCCAGGAGGGCAACTTGAAGAGGTGGCAGGTTATTAAACTTTATCATCTTTTAAAACATTTTTCCTGTCTTCTGCAATTTGCAAATCCTGACATAAAGTAGGTATTAAAAACAATCAGCCTGATTTCCTTAAGGGTCTCACATTAATTATTCAGATGCAGCTCCTTGCAGAACAAAAGAAGTCAGACAGCAACAAGTGCAAGGGGAAAAGGAACTAAATATGTTTTCTGCAGAAAAAGATGATCACTGTTTCTGGAGACAAAGAAAACAGCGATGTCACCAGTAAAAGACATGGGACACTAACAACCCAGATGCCTTCTCTGTCCTAGGCACAAGTTATCTGAAGGGCTTTCTTGCTTGGAATCTTACTATCCCTCAGGAGGCAACGCATATAATACATGTCAGATTCCTCTACATTCCTGTTTTAGATATCAGGTCTATTCAAAGTAATTTCATACATGCCATCAACTCTATTAGCCAGAGGAGTCTCGGTCTCATTGTCCTATAAGTGCTCTTTGCCTTTTTCACTTCTTTTTATGATGCTTCTTTCATAAGCACCTCAAATAGTCTATGAATTAAGCAAACTCATCTAATTGGAAGAGTCTCCAGGGTGCCTTTGGTACTTCAGCTTCTAAGTTCAGACCCTAGACACAATCAATGAATGAATCAATAATAATCAATACACAGAGCATTTGGACAGGATTAATGACTGGTTGGGAGGTGCTGATGGGCATAAATTAAGTCAAGGACCATTAATCCCAGCTGGTCATTTGTCTCTAGGCAGCGCTTTGTGCCAAGGTCATTACTGCTAGTCTAAGAAAAAAAGAAAATGAAGCTGACATCGGCACACAGATATTTTTAACTCAGCTGGTGCAGAGTCAGTTGTTTTATATGACTCTTTCTATTAACTGTGACCCACCCTCCATCAAGCACTTCTGTTTTGAGAAGTGTCTCAGCACCTTCTTCCCCATCCATTGAATCAATAGGCATCTTCAACCACCTACAGGTTGCATAAATATGTTTTAGGGTTCATGGGGCCTGGCAGACCACAATCTTCTGCAGTGAAGATTTACTCACGCACTGCCCACAGACACTCAGCTGATGCTAGCATGACAATGGGCACATGTGCACTTCTGCCAAGGTGTTAGGGATTGTGTCAGCCATGTATTGTGTCTACTGGGTCCTCAGAAAATCCTATCAGCTCAAGGCAGAGAGGGATTACAGAAGCAAAATTACTTTCAAAGATTCTCTTGAATAAGCCCCAACACACATCTATACACACAAATGAGATGACATCACAATTACAAATTTTACCAAAGTATTTGGTAAAATTTACTAACACATGATATATGGCACCCATAAACTGTCTACAAAATATTTCAAGATTCAGCACTAAGGTGGAGTCAGGATCATGACTGTTGTTCAGCTACGTCAACTGCTAGAAACCTCTCAGAGTCAGTTTGGTAAACTCAGCTGCTGCACCCCACAGCACCTTGTTCATTAAAGGATAGAATTGTGTTGTGTGCCTGATGGATCCTCATGAGCTGAGCCTATCTGTTTTCCCTCAGTGCTTTCAGTCTGTGTCAACAGTGCCCAACACTGAGTGGCCAATCCAATAATATTATTTCACACCAGGATTCATATGTTTTCTTTTGAAAGAGGTACATAGTATGGACGGTACTATACTGCCCAAGGTATTTTGTTATGAAGAAAGATCTAGACAGTCCTAATCACTCCAGGTAAACCATAATGTAGCAGGGGCCTGGAGATTGCCTTGTGTTACTATGAAATCCATTTAAGCTCAACTCACAATATGCTTGAAATTTCTCCCCATTTCGAGTTGGTTACAGGTTTTATGTAATTCAGACAGGAAACAGATCAAATTGGAGTGCCTCTCCATTCTACACAAAAACCATTCAGCTAATGATGAAGTCTGAGCCACCTCATGTACTGCATAACCCCATAGGCAGACTAATTTTCCTGTCTAAATGCAATCATGAAAGCTTTAGGAGTGTTTTGAGTGGAGATGGATCTTTTGAAGGGGTAGATGCTAGATGAAAATACTCTGAGAGTTTTCTGAGACAGAAGGTGAAGAGAGCTTTGGTTCTACTTTCTGGTAATTGAGCAAGTTTCCCAGATGTGTTACTTGCTTTCTGGGAATTTTGAAAAACTTCTATCCCAGAGAATATAGTATAGGCTTGTAACAAAAGAAAGAGCAGATATTGTTTGGATCAAGAGGCCACTCCTTGATTACTGCATCCAGTTCTGGGCCCCTCAATTTAAGAAAGATGTTGAGATGCTCAAATGTGTGCAGAGAAGGGCACCAAGGCTAGTGAGGGGGCTGGAGCACAGCCCTATGAAAAGGGGCTGAGAGAGCTGGGGATGTTCAACCTGCAGAAGAGGAGGCTGAGGGGAGATCTCATCGTTCCCTACAACTACCTAAAGGGAGGTTGTAGCCAAGTGGAGGTTGATCTCTTTTCCGGGGCAAACAGTGACAGAATGAGAGGACACAGCCTCAAGTTGTGCCAGGGGAAGTTTAGCCTGGATGTTAGGAAAAAATTCTTTGCAGAAAGAGTGGTTGTCCATTGGAATGGGCTGCCCAGGGAGGTGGTGGAGTCACCATCCCTGCTAGTGTTCAAAAAAAGACTGGATGTGGCACTTAGTGCCATGGTTTAGTTGATTTGATGGTGTTAGGTTGGACTTGATAATCTTGAAGGTCTTTTCCAACCTGGTTAATTCTGTGAAGAGACAATGTGAAAATTCCCATGAGGGGGAGAAATTGTACTTTGTCTCATTTGAGCAGCAGAAGAAAAAAGCATGTAAAGCTCCCATTCAGTGAAAAAGTAGTAACAGGACAGAGTCCTGTTTTGAGTACAAGCATGTAGTTGCCTGGGCTGTATCAGTTACAAAATTCAGCTACAGAATGGAGCTCCTTAGTGTAGATATATGCTGTGTGAAGTCAGAGTTCCATTTTTGTATGCTTTTACTTTGCCTGTCCATGATATTATTTGATGTAATTCAGTTCTTGCTTAGAAAAGCAACAACAAGCACCTGAACAAAGAGTTTCCTGTTCACTTTCTGCACTTTTCATGATTTGCAGCCTTTATCCTCTTTTGGATGGTTACAGGACTGGTGAGAGAAAGGGGAGAAAGAAATATATACATATTTCTACATAGCATATAAATTAATTTTTATACTGAAACATTAACAAGGCAAGCTAACTGTTGCAAGAGAAGCTGATCAGGTGCTATTTTAATGCTTGGAAGAATTAATGGTAAGCAAACAAAGCAGTTTTCTGTGCATAGTTTGTGTCACATTGTTTAATGAAAAAAAATGAATGACTTAATGACTGAAAATCCTGAAGAAGGCATGCAGAACTAGATGTCAATCTTCTGAAGACTATGGGTTGGGAAATGAAGTAGCTTGTGTGGCATAAAATAAGAACAAGACTCAAAAGAAGCAATGACTATCTTGTGTTACTCTAATTACCTTCACTAACAACACGATCATTCTCAGTCTGTGTCTACAGCCGTGTTGTAAGACACTTATGGTGCGATGCCAGAATTTCTGTTGACACCACTTAAACTAGCAAATTGCTACCTCACCATGTACAGTCCCAAATTATGGTATAAAAGTGCATCTCTGCAGTGTTCCCCTGGATTTTCTCACATCTTGCCCTCTATTGTTTAAGCCCAAGATATACAAGTAGACAGGCATAGTCAATTAGATATGATGTTTTCTGGGACCTTTCTGGAGTGTAAGCTGAACTGCAGGTCCAGTCCCATCAGCTCACACAAACCCAGCAGGTATTAGAAGCAGTATTCTTTTTCAGTAGAAAATCAGTATGTTTACCAAGGCTATGTGTTCAAAGTCAATGCAAGAGAATGTGGAGAAGATAAATGAGAAAGGAGTCCCTAAGAAAGAGGTCCAGGGGTGACTACAGATGCCATTCAATGCATCTCAATGGAGAAGACTGTGCCAGTATTGTTATTAACCTTGAGCTGTGTGTGCATGGCTGTGTTGTGTGCTGTGTTACAGCCTGACTTTTCTTTCATAGCAATTAAAATGATGGGCTGCTGAGCTGCATTTCTTGTTACTGTGCCTTAATCCAGCACTCAGAAAGCCTTTGGCCCATGATAGTAGTGTCCATGGCCAAGCCTCCTTGTTCCTGCTGTGGTTGCTCCTGGGAGCAAGGCTGTCCTCACCAGGCTGCAGAGACCAGAAGTGGCAAATGTTCAAGCTACAGCATATTACATGGGAGCAGGGCTTGCTAAAAAAGAATGTTAAGTTGCAATAGGCAGGCTGGAAGCAGAATCCCGCATCCCAAAACCCAGTTAAAACATCACCTCGGAATGACTTCTTAGCTCTCAAATACTTGACAACTTCCTGTGAGGGCAGATCTGAAGCCTTTTGTGCTGTTTCTAATGGGAGAGACACTGTTCCTGGTTGGATAAACTTTGTTTGCTTAGAGAGACTGAAAAAAAAGATTTTTAAATCCAAAGTATTAATTAAACGTGCAGTAATTCTAAGAGTATTCACACCAATAAATGTCATTGACATTTCTTTTCTGTTTTTTTTTTTTTCTCCAATGGAAACAAATCATTAATGTACTATTATTGCAATAATAAACTCTTGGTAGGCAGAATTTATTTTTTCTTGTTTTGGTTTATCTCTGAATCAGCTTTCTCTTGTAACAAATTTGCTTTATCATCACTGATAGTGACAGAAAGAGAAGCTGTGGTGGGGCACACCCAAGTCCCTGCCCCACTGAAGGTTTGAATGGGGTGTGAAACTGTTCTGCTCCCCACCCCACCTCTGGTTCCGGGGGTTTGGAATGTGAAAGGAGTAGGTGTCAAGTACCTACTCCACCCCCGCAGGCTTGAACGGGGGAGAGCAACTCGCCCCAGCATATATATATGGCAATGGGACACATTATCTGGGGGACTCTGGGAGACTTAGAGACTCGGAGACTTGAAGACTGAGAGACTTGGAGCAGACTGCCGGAGACTGCTACGGGGACTTCGAGAGGGCTTTAAGACGGACTGCTAGCCACGGTCCTGCCAGCCACGGTCCTGCCAGCCACGGACTTGGACTCGGACCTTGACTTAGACCTGGAGTCGGTCCTTGAGTCGGTCCTTGAGGGGCATCTGCAAGAACGGTGACGAGAAGGCACAGTCCCCGCTCTCGACCGTCAGATCTTGCCTGCCTGTTGAAGGGACCTGCCTTTGCCGCAATCGTGGGTAAGCGGCCGAGCAGCCTGAGCTTCACCCTCTGCTGCCCCACGATCTACACTTCAAGGCACTGCCGCAAAGACTGCCGACAAGGAGCCAAGGGACTATCGCCAAATTCCTACTCCACTGCCGTGAGTACCGCAGACGTTCCCTAGGGCTCCAGGCTACCTTTGTTTGTAAGTCCAGCAAAGCTATTTCTTATAGCAACCTTTCCAAGCTTCCTGATTTTCCTGAATTACTAAATTCCCTGTAAGCATTCCTTGTGAAAGATTTTTCCCGAAGGAATTTCTGAACCTTAACTAATATTTTATAGACAGTTGTGGGTGGGGCTTTCCGGAAGTAAAAATAACTGCATACTTTATAATTCCTGCCTCGTGAAATCCCACAACCGAGTCAGAAGCACAAACAGGAATATAATAAAATGCATGGCAAGGCTCTTCTGAAATCAAGACTTACAGGACATCAGTTTACCATCTACTGCCTCAGTCACTGGAGACTGCTGACCTGGGTAAGGGGCAGAAGCAGTAACTAAAATCCTGACCCAAGCCACTAGTGAAATAGAAAGCAGCTTCCTAAATCCTTCCACTCTTACTTCAGATACTTAGGAACATTTTAAAATGGACTTCCAGGATCCACTGCCTGTACAGTGCTTTGGTTTCTGAGATGTTTTGCAAACATTCATTGCACTTGTCTCATGAATAATTACAGCCTTGCTTAACCCTTTCCTTTAGTGGTTGTTTTTTATTTTTAATTATTCTAGAAACAGATCCTTTAGAACATCCAGTACTGGGCTCTAGAAATCTAAATAACTGCTAAATTAGGTTTCTCAGCCTCCTTTCAGTTTACCACTGATTAAATGTCCTTAAGATGCACTGGGGCAATTATAATAATAATAACAGGGCTTTAAGAAGAGCTGAGTTGAATATACTCCAGTGCTGGAAAATGACACATTGATGATCTAAAAAATGAAAGGGAATAATTTCATAATGTTTTGTTATACAAAAAGTTAGAAAATAAAAATATTTTAAAGAAAAAAAAATACACAGTTTAGCAGAACTTAGAAGAATAAAGGATGCCAGGGATGAAAAAGCTTTTTTTTTGTTTTGAAACTTATTTAATTTTATAGTGAAGCATGGTTTGTAAGGAGGGGAGAAGTAATGTCATTTATTAGCTGAGGCAATGCAGGTGGGAAAAAAAAACAAATCAAAAAGAGTCTCCTAGACATGCAGCCCTCCCTTTTCTTTTAAAAAATATAAAGTGGAAAAAATGTTTTGTCAAAGTCGGAACAAGTTTAGATTTTTTAGAAATGAGATGTTAAAAATGAAACAAATTCTCCTCTTTAACCCCAAATATTACCTTGCTTGATGTTTTGGAGGCCAAGAGTGATATTAACATAGTGGTTGTGCCCTCCAGTCAGTGACCAGTGTGACGTACCTGTCTTGCCATAACATATACCCTGACATCTTACTAGGTTGGCTACATTACTGCCTTCTCCATTCTGCTTTTGGGAAGTGCACCCCTCAACTGCTTTGGGGTATTTACACTGTGCTTTGAAAACAGTCACTAAATATTTGTCTGCACAATAAGAAAAGAAGACAAAAAAATATAAAAAAGAGGTTGTGAATGTTTCCATCTGCCTCTGCCCCAGGCCACCAGGCATGCTGCACGCAGTTTGGACCTGCTGCTCCTGTACTGTCTGCTGGGAACAGCCCATCTTGCAAGGTCTTCAAGCTATTTTAGGAAGTGGCACCCACATCACACAGAAATACAGTTCTTTGTACTTAATCTGTCACTGTGCCTAGCCTTGAAGAGAAGCAGGATGTGGAGTTTGTTTGCACTGGGCAATGCAGTGTTTTCTTTTGTAATTGTCTGCATTGTGTGAGTTGTTTTGGGGTTTGGCACATAAAAACCCTGACAAAGAACTTATTGCTCATTTGTGCTATCTCTAAATAACAACCTCCTGAGAGGGAAAAAAAAAAAAAAAAAAATAGCAAAAAAAGCTTGAGAATGTTATTTCTCCGTGTACTGGAGATTACTACCTTCAAAGCTGCATTCATTGACTCTTATGTCCTCTGTAGTTCAGCCGTTTTCAAAGGTACCCTGAGAACAGCTGTGGCACTGGAACAGCTCTCAGGATTCACACTGGTGCAAACTGACTTGCTGATCATGCTGTCCTCCATGCCCCATCTCCAGAGAGGAGATATTTTTGCTTTTCTAGATATCTTCACCTTTTCCCTTCCTCTTCTGATGCCTTGAGAGCCAAAAAAAGTAACAGCATGAACTTGCCCTGACATGAGACCCTGTGGACTGAAGACAAATTGAAATCATCTTTGCTCTATGACTTCTTGGCTTCTCTGAATTGTCCATCTCCTACTTACTGTGTTTTTTGCTATGTACTTCAAAAGTTTTCCCAAGGTATGGCAGTATCAAGCCTGCATGTCAGCAATGACTACTAGGTTTAACATGATGTTCATTTTTTATATCAACAATGCAATATGGACCTGGTTTCAAGCAAGACAGAGTTAATTTTTTTCCTAGTAGCTGGTACAGTGCTGTGTTTTGGGTTTAGGATGAGAATAATGCTGATAATGCACTGATGTTTTAGTTGTTGCTAAGTGGTGTTTACACTAGTCAAGGACTTTTCATCTTCTCACGTTGCTCTGCCAGTGGATAGGACACAGATGGGAGAGGTGACCTCAGCTAACCATATTACATACCATATGACATGCTCAGCATATAAAGCTAGAGGAAGAAGGAGGAAGAAGAGAGTCTTCAGAGTGATAGCATTTGTCTTCCCAAGTAACCATTACACATGACAGAGCCCTGCTTTCCTGGAGATGGCTGAACACCTGATTGCTGATGGGAAGTGGTGAATTAATTCAGTCTTTCTCTTTGTGTGTATGGCTTTCGCTCTGTGTCTTGGACTGTCCTTATCTCAACCCATGAGCTTCATCACTATTACTCTTCTGCTTGTAACCCTTCATCCCACTAGGGGAAAGTAAGCAAGTGGCTCTGTGGGGCTTAGTTGCCTGCTAGGTTAAAGTATGACAAATGTTCAAACTGCATTCAGGCACAGAATGACATTTGCCTGCCTATAATTTTCCTTCCAGAAGTAGATGACAAAAAAATTGTGTGCAAAATGCACAATGAAATCACTGCCAAGGATCCTTCTCCCATGGGTTTGGTGAGCCTTCTTATTAGCAAATAAAATTGTTGAGAACAAGACTTCAGTGGCTAAGCCTATTGCAGTGTTAGCGAAGATATCTGTAAACACAACTGTATAGAGTACCCTGTTGTGCAGAGATGCCATTACATTTTCATGTAGTTTGTAATGTTATTTCCATGTAAGAACCTGACTGCAAATTATTTCTGGCTGCCCTCTCTGCTTCAGGGAAAACCATGCATACCCTACCTCGCCCCAGGGTATGAGAAAGTAGACAGCTGCAAATGTATTTGCCCTCCTTTAGAGGACTATGTGATTACACAGCATGTAAAGTGACATGACCAGCCTGCCAACCACAGAGTGATGCAGCATGCAGTGTTTGACCAACTTGGGGGCTTAGGGAGGGAAGAAAGTAGAACTGATAGGGACAAGGAGAAAAGACAGAAGCAACATCTGTAGAGAAGAGGTAGGGACTGTGACTGAAGAAGAAGCAGACACATAAACCAAAAGGAAGTTGTAGCACAATTTTGGGGAACTGAAGCCTTAATGGTCTGTTCACTGATTGACTTTTGAGACCCTACTCTTTGCCATATAGCGATAATACGAAGCAAGACAGATGATACAGCTACTATTCCTGATACCATTTAGAATCATGTAGCTTCTTGTTCTCTGACACAACTGATGAGAGTAGCAGTCACCAGTTTCTTCTGGAGCAGACCCAGCACACTAAAGGGCAGAACCAGAAAATGTCTCTGCTCCCCTTTCAAGCTCAGAATTGGGAGACACTAGGGACAGCACAGTGTACAAGATGCCCACTCATCCATAAAACATCAGTTATGTTAATAAGTAACCTGAGGTACCTGTTATGAGAGCAAAACACTGCAGAATATGTTTTACTGAAAAAGACCATATTTGTTGATTCTATTTCTGTTTACTTAAAAGAATAAAACTTCAGGAATAATGGCGAGTGCTTGCCTCTACAGAGTATTTTGTGCCTAATTAATTTTATGTATGGACAAGAACTGCTTTATCCACTAGATTATGTATCAGTTGCAATGTAACATTTCTTGCTTGTAGTTTGGAGCACAGGGCACTATTTTATTAGCTATTTTAGATTGCTTGTTGGATTTTTTATACTTAAATAAAACTTCTGGTATAGTTGCTGTTTTCTGCTCTCCCGTAGTTGAATAGACAGCAATGCTAAGTTTTCAAATAAAAACTCTAGAGGTTTCACTGAGCTCCCAAAGACATAAAAAAAGAAATGCACACAGTCAGACCTGCCATCAGAATTTGCTCTATTTCAATGGCTACTCCACCATCTAGAATTCTTGCTGCTTGACACAGTCAAAATCAGCATCTCCCAGGACCAAGGCACATGTCAGAGAAACATTGCTAAGCTACTGATTTCATTTAACTGATACCCAGACATTTGCTCTGTCTCCTCCAAGAAGCATCATAGGAGACAAGGAACAAGAAATGAGTGGTTTGTACCTTGTCCCTGAAAGGCAACTGATGATTACCTGAATGGGACTATACAAGACAGTAAACATTTTTTTTTTCTGCAGCCACCCTACAACCCTGCCACACACTGAAAGGATTAAATAGCTTGATGATAACTTTTTCTTAAATTCCAGTCCATGGAAAAGGAAAACTTAATGTTTGCTATCACACAGAACCAGTGCAGAAGAGTAAAAGGGCTGAGACAAGTGGGAGACCAAAGTAGGGAGTGTCTGCATTCAAGCTTAGTAATGGCCCACTCAAAGCCACCCTACAAACTGATCAGGGAAAGAGTTTTGGCACTAGCAGAGCTTAAGAGCTTGGGCTGAAACTGAGCTTCAAATATTTATCTCTCAATTATGGGTGACAGGATAGTTTGGGGAGCAGCATGGGCTTGAATACGCAGATACATTATGATATAGACATAACCTAAGAAAATCAGAAGAGCAGCAGAACTCTCACTGCCTACAAATTACCAGCTCTGTATATGCCAGACTATGACCTCCAGCTAGGATATAATAACCAGCTTTCATGAACAGCACTCATTATATTGTGTCCATTATAAAAGTGCAGCTACACGACGGTGCCATAGGCTATAATGTTCTCACTCAGAAGAGTTTCAATTTCCTTCCAAGAGACAATGTCTCCCTTTTGCGAGCTTATTGTCTACGTTCTGTGTTCATTTTTCATTTGATAGGGTGGGCTGTGGGGATTTTTGTTGTTTTGTTCCTAAAGCAAGAAAGGAACTGCAAGACAACACATCTGTATCGATTTGAGGGGCTCGGCATGACAAGTATTCGGTTAGTGTAAATCAGTGTGATAAACACCGGCTGAAGATTCTCACCAGACCACTATAAATTTGCTGGATCAAAGTGTTTGTCAACAACCAAGAATATCTCACAGAAACGGTCTGTCTGGTTCTCTGTTGACACAACAGAAGTTATTGCTATCTCAGCAAGAAAACTTGGATTTGTTGTGTGATGAGCTAAATGAAGTATCCTCGGTTATTTACTCAACTCTTCTTCTTGAATACTAAGTCTGAGATAACTTGAGAAGTACAAGTATCTAACTAAGAAGTAGGAGAAACACCTGTGGCTTTGTGTAGAAACTCCTGAATGGCATAGACAGATCCAGGCAGTCTGGCAGAAGTTATCAGCTGCACATAGCTGCATTTCATCTGATCCAACATGGCCAGGAAGCCATAAAGATACCTCCATATTTTGCTAGGATGTCCTAAGACAACCTACAGATATCTACCATATAGGTAACTACACCTGAGGAAGTCACTTTCAGCACCCTTTATTAGTGAGAGTGTAGTTAGTAGAGAGAAGGGAGTGCAGGAAGCAATGATGCAGTACCTAAAAAACTACCAAGAAGAGGGGCATCCCCCAGTGCCTAGTTCCTTCTTATGAGCCATAAAGAAAGTGGAAAACAACACATTCCAGTAGTTTTAGAGTCTCCACCAAGATCTGAAAACTGATACCCACTTACTCTAGAGAGATGCTAGCCTGGGTGTGTGCATGGTTTAGATTTTCACAGAGGTATGGGGAAACAGTCACACAGGAATCTGCTATCAGAGAGACAAGAGAAACAGGTTCTCACTCCAGGCGTAGCAGCTCTTATCTTTCAGATCATGAAGAGAAAAGTATCTTGTGACATGTCTTACACTGAAACTGAAAAGCACTCTTGAGGACTCTCTCTAGGATACCAAAATTTTCCATACAGTCAATAAATTTTGTCTGAGGCTGTCTTGAGCACACACTCTTGCAAAATCCAAGGCAAAGCACACAATAGGCCCTGTCCTGAATGTCAAAGCAGGGTCTGGTGTATCTCACACCCTTGAGAGAGACAGTAGCTGGTTTAAGTCTGAGGAAAGGTTATTTTCCCCAGGCCATTTGAGTGTGATGTCACCCACAGTTCCTACTTCACCTGCTGAGTCTTTATTCAACCTCTCTTATCTGTATTGCTGTACTGGGTCTGGCTGACATAGACTTAACCTTCCCCATAGCAGCCCTTCTAGTGCTGTGCTTTGTGTTTGCAGCCAGCACAGTGTTGGTAAGACGCCAATATTTTGGCTGTTGCTGAGCAGTGTTCACACAGCATAACAACTTTCTTTCAAATTCCCCCTCAAAGACCAAGAGAGCAAGAGCAAGAGATTGGTAAGAGACACAGCTGGGACAAGCTGATCAAAAGGATATTACATATCATATGATGTGATGATCAGCAATAAAAGCTGGCAGTAAGAGGGAAGAGAGGCATATTATTAGGGTATTTGTTTTCTAAATCAGCCACTACTTAATGTATATTATGATCTGCTTCCTAGAAACTGATTGAACATTGTCTGCTGATGGGAAGAAAAAAATGTTTTTTTCCTCTTTGCTTCCATCCAGAGCCTTTGCGTTCTCTCATTACACCTTTGGCATTTTGACTCATGAGTTTTTAATTTTCTTCCTCTGTCCTGCTGAAGAAGAAGAAGAGAGCACATGGATGAGTATCTGACAGCCAGTCAAGGTCAACCCACTGTAACAGGTGACAAATGAGATAGGCTTAATGACCGGTACCAACTCCACATAAGAAGAAGGGCTGCAAAACCCAGTGAGAGATGGCAAACTTTGCAAAGAATCCAGGAAGAAGGGAAGATTAGTGAAGGAATGATCACATCTAACTCATTGGCAGTAAAGCCATTATTGTTGGTTTTATGTTCTACTGCGTCTTTGCTGACTGGAGTGTTGCAAACGGGCATGCTAATAGAGACATCACATTGCTGTCTTCTCACCAGGATGAAAGCCTTTCCCTGCCAGCCGGGTGGTCTCACTGGGCTCCCTCTGCCTGGCTCACAGGACGTAGTTCCAGATCAGATTTCTCTGTTCCACCCAATGTTATTGGCCAAAGAATCACAGCAACGACTACAGAAATTCCAGGGGGTGATGCGAAGACAATAGAAATTACCACACTTCCTGAGTAATGCTAGTTCTCTCTTTCAGTCCCAATATCCAAATAAACACTTTTTTTTGGCCTCTCTAAGTCCTAGTTTCAGCAATGCAACTGGATTTGTCTGATTGAACTCTGAATTTTCCCACATGATCCATACTAGTTAGCCCTGAATTTGCCAGCCAAAAATATCAATTGATGTCAGAGATGTGAAGTTCTACTATTTCATGAAAACAAACTAATCCTGTCATTCTTTTTACTGAGAAAAAAATGGCAAAAAACTAACCTCAAATGGTGTCCGNCTTGCAATGACAGGACAAGGGGCAATGGGTTTAAACTGGCAGAGGGGAGATTTCAATTGGATGTTAGGAGGAAGTTCTTTCCAGTGAGAGTGGTGAGACACTGGCACAGGTTGCTCAGGGAGGTTGTGGCTGCTCCCTCCCTGGAGGTTTTCAAGGCCAGGTTAGACGAGGCCTTGAGCTACCTGTACTAGTGGGAGGTGTCCCTGCCTATGCCAGGGGTTTGGAACTAGATGATCTTTGAGGTCCCTTCCAACCTTACCATTCTATGATTCTATATGTAAATGCTTCAAAATTCTTTGCTAGGGTACTACTGGGTGCATATTCCACTCAAGTCATCTCCTTGTCTTTTTGCAGTGTGGTTGGGTAGTAGCTTATACCAGTAACCTTCTGAAAGCATTTTAAAACTCTCATAATGGTGACTTCCTGGAGGAAGGATACCAAAAAGATATTTCATACTCTTTAGAGGTTATGCTAGAAAGGCAAAGGCTTATATTATTATTTTTGGCTGGTCTACCCACACCCTTCACACAGAAGCATTTTATCTACAGACTAGGTGCAATCACAAACTTTTAGCATATGCTAAAGGTTAGATGACACAGGATGAAATTAAAAACCATTGCCAAAATTCCTGAGCTCTACTTAACCTTCCTTTCCCATCATGGTTGTTACAGCAGTAACTGCTCTAGTGAAAGAACATCAGTAGGGGATTTGTTAATAAGTTCTAGTGTCCCGCAGACGTATGGGAGACAGTTCTCATGCAGATATCTCCTGTCTTCAGGGGAAAACATACCAAATGTATTTTAGAAAAGGTCTTTCCATGCATTAATCAGAGAAACACTGAGTCACCCATCTCATTACACTGCTGAGAGAGATCAGCAAACACTTCCTCCACAAGATTTTGACATCTTCCAGGGGCTGAAGTAACAGCACAAAGAGATATATATATACTCTTTCACTTTAATTTTAACTCTCTTTTAGCTGAGAACCTGTGTGAACTCTCATATAAATGTTTGATAGCAGCTTGTGCTGGGTTAACAAGTAGGGTGGATCCTCCTCCCCATACCTAGAACAGAGTTATGGATGATCTGTAATGTCCAATACCTGCAGATTATTTCAAGCCAATGACAAGAGTCATGGACTCCTGTTCTGCTCCCTGTGCTCCCTGTCTATCCTCATCTAGCATCTTGCTCTGTGTCTCATTGAAAAATCAAAACCAACCAACCAAACAAAAAAAACCAAACAAAAAAAATTTACTAGCAATCAGGTAGACTGAAAGGAAATATGTAATTTTATATAAATCAAGAACATACCTAATTCACTGCCTCTGTTATTATACCCTATGGGATTTGTAGGGCATATAATATTGTAGTTTTGGGAGTTAGCAGATACAGGCTTTCTACATCTATTTAATACAGAATGACAGCAGCTATTTAAAAGCAATAGAAGATCTCCAAAGCAAATTTTGATGCAAATTGAGTGTATGTTTTGATAGGTGAGGCCTTGGAGGGACCTGGTTTTTAAAGATTCGCCATGTTCAGCTCTCTCTCAATTGCTTCTGGTTGCAGAAGTTGTGTACCCACAATTAATAATGATACTTTTGAAGATTTGGGATGGAACCATACATATTTATGCCTGAAAGGGCTCTGTTTTGAAGCCTGCCATTGTTGGCTCCTTCTAAAGAAACATCCACTTATTCTGAAAATCATGTCATGTTTTCTCCACCATTCCTGTTCTTTGAAAAAGTAAATTAAGCACTTATATCTTAATGGCATTGAAGGGATACAGCTGTCTTTTAAGGCATGCTTTGGATCCTGGATTAGTCTATGCATCTATGAACATCTACAGGAATGAACAGCACTATTTAGCTCCAGAGGGATTGCTTCCATGAAACTCTGCTGCCCAGTACAAAGGGGATTACACAAAATAGACCTTACAACAGAAGAAGACAAATATTTTCAAAACCTAGATAAGATTTGACTTACTGGTGTCACACTCAATGTAGTAATGGCCTGGCTTGTCAAACTGTTTTGAAGCATCTGTCAGGGTTGCATTCATATGTTCCTAGGCAAAGCAGGGGAGCAAGAAGAGGGCTTATTTATTTATTTATTTTCCTTTTGTCTGGCTGTGCTGCAACCAAATGTCCTGGGTTTGCTCCTCACACAGTTTTACCCAGCAGTCTTACACTCTGTTTATAAACTGGCAGTCCAAGTAGAGAATCCAGGATTCTTGGGAATGCTTTTCTACATATATGCTGTTTCCTTTTCCTTTTCTCTATGTTCTTCCATTTAAAATGTTTATTATACCCAATTTAAAGCATACATTAAAGATAACTTTATTCTTGTCATTGCTATTGCTAAGGAAGTCCAAATTTTGTAGTAATGTTAGATTCTCTTGTATAGAAAGTGGCCCATTTGACATTTAATTAAAACTGTTATGAGTTTTAGGGGTGAGATAGGGGAAAAGAGATACGTACACATGCTAGCTTATGACATAACTGTGGCTTGCAGTCATCCCGGAGGAATGTGCTAATGGATGAGGATGTTCCTTGTTCCCTGAGTAACATTCTGTGGCCCCACCAATGTCAGTGTGGCCACAGAATTTCACTCATGCACAGAATTTCATCCATGTACTCACAAAGATGAAAATGTTGAGGAAGGGAAGGGAAGGGAAGGGAAGGGAAGGNAAGGTAGGAAACAAATGTGAAACAAAAGGGGGGAACAAAGGGAGGAGGGTGCGAAAAGTGGAGAGGAAGATGGGGAGGGTGGGGGGGGGGGGGGGGGGGAGGGGGGGGGAGGGGGGGGGGAGGGGAAGGGAAGGGAAGGGAAGGGAAGGGCAGGGCAACTGTGTGTAGCATGCATTGAGAGTAAAATGTGCAATGAAGTTTGTGCAGTGGAAATCAAGGAATAAGGGAGAGGTAACAGCTTTCTGGTCCAGAAATATTCAGGCTTCTAACTGCTCTCTCTCCCCAGCTGAAATACGGCATTAAAAAAACCCATTTCCTTTGTCAAGAGACCTCTGTGGGCTTTGAAAACATGTAACTGCTTGAAAATATTTCTTCTACTGTTCTTATATTTAGTATTTTTATGGCAATAAAAGTCAATTTTCACAAAACCACAAACGTCTGTGGTCACTTAGGCTTGCTAATACTTTCCACAAACATCTCAGATAGTAGTCAGAAGAGGGAATTGTTTTAAATCCTGACACCTGGAGACAGCTGCTGGGACTTTTTCAATATTTTCATGAATTGCTTGGGAAAAAAATAAATTGATATGCTCATTTAGTGCAGTTCTTAAAAGCTGCAGCTGCCTACAAAGTGATGGCAGATTAGAGCTGTGGAAATTTCAGAGCAAACTGACACTCAGGCAAAATTTAATTAACTCAAAAGGTCACATCCTGGAGTCAGATAATAGCCAAATAGATTGTTTAGTGTAACCTGATCCAGATAATGAAAAAATGCTTGTTGTTTTGCTAATAAGCAAATGTTATTTCTAGAAGGTAATCACACTGCGAAAACGCAAAACTGTCCATGTGGGATGAGGTGGGATGAGGTGGGATGAGGTGGGATGAGGTGGGATGAGGTGGGCTGTACAATAAGGGATGCTGACAGAGTCCAACCCCACTGACCAGGAGCTGTGAATGTGGGAGAAAAGTGAGCATCGGTCCAAACACAGATGGAGATGTAGTGGTGGCAGAGAAAGCTTCCATGAAGGTTTCCACTGAAAACCTATGCTGAAGCCCACATGGCTTCTCCTTTGCCCTGGAAGCCTTAGGGAGTGGGGAAACATATTTCTCAAGAAAAGCAAGTGATTGACCCTGGGCTGTAACTCCTGGGAATCCTGAGATGTTCTGTCACTTCAGCTTGAGCATTAGCATAGAAATATGAATGATTTATAGAAGTTTCCTGCTCAAGGCAGGG
Organism: Ramphastos sulfuratus; assembly: GCA_013399055.1. Taxonomy (NCBI): domain Eukaryota; kingdom Metazoa; phylum Chordata; class Aves; order Piciformes; family Ramphastidae; genus Ramphastos; species Ramphastos sulfuratus. The sequence continues at coordinate 95,247 of WBNM01000955.1, read as the reverse complement.
ACCAGAGATCTGAGGTGCCTTTCTCTGAAAGAAGCTAGGCTAAGTGCAAAAGCATCAGTATCTGAAGGGGGCCTACAAGAAAGCTGGGGAGGGGCATTTTAGGATGTCAGGTAGTGATAGGACTAGGGGGAACTGAGCAAAGCTAGAAATGGGTAGATTCAGACTGGATGTTAGGAAGAGATTCTTTGCCATGAGAGCGGTGAGACTCTGGAATAGGTTGCCCAGGGAGGCGGTCGAAGCCTCATCCCTGGCGGTGTTTAAGGCCAGGTTGGATGAGGTTCTAGCCAGCCTGATCTAGTCTGAGGTGTCCCTGCCCATGGCAGGGGGGTTGGAACTACATGATCCTTGTGGTGCCTTCCAACCCTGACTGATTCTTTGATTCTATGAAAAGCTACTGTGGATGCTGACTTGTTCAGAGCAGATGTTTGTAATGCTCAGTCACAGCATTGCCAAGCCACAAGCTTCCCTTGAACCATTCTGGAGGCTTAACAACATCTTCACTTTGTGTTTTTCCTTCCTGGAAAATTGAGCTGTAAAAGCCTCTCTGGTTGAAACCAGCTGCCCTGACTTGTCGCTGTGGGGAGAGTCCCTTGAGATAGACCAACATGTGCTCTCTGCTCTGGGCAGACAAGAAGATCTCATGTTCGTGCCACCACAGCTGGCCTGCATCTGTTTCTACCAATATCCCTCAATCTATAGTCTCCAGAACACCAAAAGAACAGTTGGGGTACACAGAGGCTTTGTTTGATGTCATAGTAACATCTCTGGAAGGGTTCGGAGCATGTTTTGTTTCACAGACATTTGTGATTCCTGTTGAAGAAACTTACTAATACCTTCACTACACGTGCAATCAATTTTCCTCCTTCTGTTTTCATCAGACAGTTCTCTGTTATCAGCACAGCTCTGCTGAGCAGACGGAGCTGGCCTCACTGCATCAGCCATCAATGAGTGACTCAGCAGAGAAGCCAAGGCCTGACTGGTCAGGAAAATTGAATTGCTCCATTATCCTTGAAGCATGCAAGTGTCCCTCAAAGGCATGGGTGTGGGGAGACTGGTCTCCACAGCTGAGAATTTCAGACTGTTATCTTTCCATGAAAGCTTTCCTTTCTCTTTTTCCATTTTTGCTTAGCAAAAACTACAGAGAAGTATATGCTTCTCTACAGTCTGAATCATAGAACCACGGAATGGTTGATGTTCAGAAGAACTTCAGGAGGTCATCCAATCTGAACCTCCAGCTCAAGCAAGACCATATACAATAAGTTGCCCAAGACCTTGTTCAGATAGATTTTGATCATCTCCAAGGAGGGAAACTCCACTACCTCCCTGAATAATCTCTGCTAGCACCAGTCAGCCTTTCAGTAAAAAGGTTTTTCTTGATGTTCAGAGTGAACATCCTGTGTTTTAGTCTGTGCCCACAGCCTCTGCACTGTCATTGGGCAGCAAACAAAAGAGCCTGGCTCTATCTTCTTGGCTTTGAACACAAGTCTTATGAGGAAGAGCTGAGAGAACTGGAGTTGTTTGGTCTTCAGAAGAGGACACCGAGGGGAGACCTCATCATCCTGTACAACTATCTCAAAGGACGCTGGAGTTATGTGGGGATCAGTCTTGTCTCACATGCAATAAGTGAAAGGATAAGAGCAAAAGGCCTCAAGTTGTGCCAGGGGATAATAGGAAAAATTTCTTCACAGAAATGGTTATCAAGCATTGGAACAAGCTGCCCAGGCATATGATGGAATCACCATGCCTGTTAAAAGATCTGTGGATGTGGCAGTTAGGAACATGGTTTAGCAGCAGTGGGATTGCTAGCACTAAGCAAGAAATTGAACTGGATGATCTCAAAGGTTTCTTCCAATCTTGACAGTTCTATGATTCTATGATCCTATGACTCTTTGCCTTTTCCTTTCAGGTATTTTTATACATTTATAAAATTCTCTCATTTTCTTCTCCTGGCTGAATAGTCCCAGCTCACTCAGCCTTTCCCCATATGAGAAGTACTCCATTGTCTTAGTCATCTTCATGGTCCCTTGCGGGACTTTCTCCATTATGTTCATGTCTCTCTTGCACTGGCTAGCCCAGAAATGGACGCAACATTTCAGATGCATCTCACCAGTGCTGAATAGAACAAAAGGATCAGCTTCCTTGTCCTGCTGGCAGTGCTCTGTCTAATGCAGCCCAGAACATCCATTAGTGCTCTTTGCTGCAAGGGCACATTGCTGACTCATGTTCCACTCAATCACCACTCGGACACCCAGATACTGCAGAAGTGATTTCCATGTGAGTTGCAAGGTGATTTCCACCATGCACTGGTGCATGGAGTTGTTCATCTCCAGATGCAAGGATTTGTACTTCGTTTTGCAGGAAAACTAATCCTATCTTTGTGATTTTCAAATAAACTCAACAAGATTCATAGAGTGTAGAATGTAGAATGTCAGGGGCTGGAAGGGTCATCAAAAAATCATCCGGTCCAGCCCCACTTCCCAGAGCAGGATCACCTACGGCAGATCACACTGAAGTGCATCCAGATGGTTCTTGAATATCTCCAGAGAGGGAGACACCACAACCTCCCAGGGCAGCTGGTTCCAGTGCTCTGTCACTCTCACAGTGAAAAAATTCTTCCTCAGGTTCACATGGAACCTCTTATGCTTCAACTTCCATCCATTGCCCCTTGTCCTATCACTGGGCATCACCAAGAAGAGGCTGGCTTCATCCTGCTGGCACTCACCCCTTACATATCTACAAATATTAATCAGGTCACCCCTTAGAGGCAAAGTAAAATACAGGAATAAATCGAGGACATCCCTTTTGCAGAACTGCTCATGGGAGAGTGAAGAGCACAGAAGAAGAGAGGCTATTTCCCTGTCCCTGCCCTGTCTGGGTCCTGGCCAGCCTACTATGATATGGCTGCAGCTAGATTGCATGCTCATAATAAATGAGACAAAGTTTATTCTGTGCCAGAAGACTCAAGCATAACACAAGTTGTTGAGCACTCGTCCACTGCATGCTGGGATTTGCAAGGAAAGAGCTTCCGTGAGGCATGCAGCCAGCACTCTGAACCCCAGGGAATGCGAAGCATGTGTGTGTGCCTCTGTGTGTGGGAGGCACGAGTAGGTGGGGAAACATCAGGGGCAGCCATGATTTCTGTCATGGCTATTTCGGCTCAGGAGAGTCCCCATTGGAGATGATCCTGGGGGAGTTGTGACAATACGACTCGCCTGACAGAAAAGGCAACTAAAATATCTCACAAGCAGTCATCAGTTTAACAAATTATCAATTTCAAAAGTATTTTGAATGAGAGAAAAATTTAAACAAGTTTCAACTTACTAGTTTTTTTTTTTTAATTTATTTTATTGTGGCAGATTAGATGAGTTTATATTATATTTTATTGTGCTGTGTATGTGTTATAGCAATCTTACAATATTACAGTAATCTGGGCTACCAACCCTGTGCTTTATCTTGTTTAAAGTCCTGCATCATCTAGAAGAAGAGCTGTCATTTTAGCCCAGTCCAGAACATCTCCAGTTAGTCCATCTTCTGGAAATGGTAAATGAGGTCAAGGGAGAGGAAGGGAAAAGAACACAGCACCAGGTATAAATATGGGATGTTCAGTTTCCTTTAACTGTGAACTTTTACACAATAACTTCTGTCTTCTGAGGATGTCAGTAAAAGGAGCTTTCCACAGAGAATTCCTCTGCTTTTATTAGGACTAAAAGAAATTCATTGATAACTGTGCTTAATTGACTGCTGTCTTCACATAACCTTATGAAAAGTGCGAGGGTTGCTCTTGCTTTCCATTATCAAAGTATCCCCAGAGACCCTGCTACCACATGTCCATCATCTGTAGAGGTATATTGAGAAATTAGGATAGGAGGTTTTCGCCATTAAATTATGCTATGAAGAAGTTACAAGCTGAACATTGATGAGGCTTTGGGAGAACAACCTGTGTTTTCACAGAATCACAGAATTAACCAGGTTGGAAAAGACCTCTAGGATCGAGTCCATTCTATCGCCTAACCCTTCTAATTAATTAAACCATGGCACTAAGCGCCTCGTCCGGCCTCCTCTTAAACACCTTCAGGGATGGTGACTCCACCACCTCCAGAGGCAGCCCATTCCAATGCCAATCACTCTTTCTGTGAAGAATTTCTTCCTAATGTCCAGTCTAAACCTGCCTGGTGCAGTTTGAGACTCTGTCCTCTTGTTCTGTCACTGGGTGCCTGGGTTTGGAGCTAACAACCTTAGTCTGAAGGGCTAAAAAGATTTAAATCTCTTGCTGAGTAAGCAGATGTTGCTCAGCTGGAAAGTCAGAGGGCCCAGGGATTGTCTGAGAGACATGAAGCAATTGTAATTTCATCAGCTACCTCCCAATCTAATCGGTGCATCTCCTCACTGATTTTTTTCATGCATGTTTCACCTCTTGGTCTCCCTCAGAGACTTTTCACCCAGAACTCCTTGCCTCTGCAAACCCCCCTGAAAAGACCTCACTAAGAAAATACCTAGTTCCTAGGACACCCACCACTTGGGATGGGCTTTGATATGCCCTTTGTCCAAGACTGCTTCTGATGCATGCCCCTTTCAGGTAAGTGTCTTCCCTGAAAGCCATGCATACTGAAGTTCCCTTCAAATGTCCCCTTTTGCTTCTGATGATGCAATGGTGGAAGGAAGTAGGCTGATTCGATCCACAACTCACAGAGGAATGGTCCAAGAGGCAACAGGCTAAGAAACTCTGAAGCTATAGATCAGACAAAGAGAATGGGAGTGGTTAAATGCATACCTCTTGTCACAGTTTAGATGACCCAGAGAGTCGCATCTTTAGAGGCAATTGAAGTGTCTGCTGCCACAAATTAAAACATCTAAGTCTAAAGCTGTCTTTTACATCAAACTCTAATCTCTGGTTCCTGCATAGAGAGGTCAGCCATGTTTCAAGCCTTGAGTGAGGCCACATAAGCAGAAAGTGCTCTGTAGCAGGGGAAGCTGAGAACATTAAACAAGAAAAGAAGCATCGATGCGGATAGTGCAGAAGACAAAGTTGATAAAGAGTGATGGGAAATCAAAGACTAAGCAAGGAGGACAGTGAACCAGAATGAGAGACAAAAAGCAGACTGAAAGAAAATGAGAGACAGAAAAAACAGAAACTAGGGCAGGATAGAGGAGTAGGAAAATGCCATGGAAAAAGAGTTTGAAGGAAGTAGTATGAAACAATACTGTGTAAGAAAGATGGCAAAAAGAGCGGAACACAGTGGAGCAGATAGAAAAACAAATAGGTCTTTCAGAAAACATATCCATAGAAATAAGATGTAAGTAGAAAGGGTTATTGATCCTCTCATCTGTCCAAGTTGAATTTGTATAAAGTTATGCCTTCCCTGGGAACAGTGTATCAGCAAGTAGATAGGTGGGACCACATCATCAAGTACACTGATCTTGTGCTCCAGGAGAGACACTGCCTACCCCAGAACAAAGCAATCCCTGTTTAAAAGTAAGTGCTTCAGTCTCATACTTTTAAGCAGAAATGAATATCAAAGAGGAAAGGAGAGAAAGAAATTAAAGATCCCTTTGCCCTCAGCAGGAACTTACAGACAGTTTTTCCTCCTGGGGGCTTGATTTCCTTCTAGCTGTTACACCCATCTGGGTCACAGTGGCAGCAGGATGAAGAAAAGCTGATTGATACCCATTGCTTGTTTGTGTCAGGGATGCATAGCCTGGACCTAATTACTTCTGAGTGAGATTTCTTGCTAGCTTCAGTAGTTTGAGTGACAGGAAGGGCCTGTCTTTCCTGTGACTGATGCTATTTCTGTCCCTTCTTGTGTATGCACATTTGCCATCTTTTTACCCCACCCATTCTTTGCTGTCCTGGTCAGAAAGTTCAAGCAGAGACCTCTCAGCCTTTGCTGGTAGTTCTGCCATCCCACCATGCTCACATAAAAGATAGGGCATCCCAAAGCCTGCTTTCCATTATAAAGAAAGAAAATTTCACACAGTGCCATCCTCCCATCTCCATTTTCTTGCGGCTTTATGTCTTTATACTCCTCCCTTTGAACTCTGCAACCAGGCACAGGAACCACTTATGTCAAGACACTGTGAGGATGGTCTGTCTCAATAGAAAAATCGTTGTCCTTTTTCAGGACTTGAATGAATGCACCTGGATTCAGCACATCTCCTACTTGATATCTTCATCTGCATCCCTGAAACTGACATACATTGATCCAAAAATGCATTTGTTTCAACCTCATCAGAGGGTATTTGATTACATTGTCTGCATCTGGATGTAAAGTGAAAACTCACAGAGATGTGACAACAAATTCCACTTATAGAATAAAATTACTCACTGTGACTGTGGTAAGGCACTAGAACAAGTTTCCCAGAGAAGTGGTGGGCAGCCCACCCCTGGAAGTGCTGAAAGTCAAGTTGGATGAGGCTTCAAGCAACACAGCCTAGTGAAAGGTGTCCCTATCCATGGAAGGAGTTTTGAAACTAGGTGATCCCCAAGGTCCTTTCCGAACTAAGCCATTGTACAATTTTGTAGTTCTGTGACTGATTCTATGATTCTATGTCCAAGACCCAGGTCCTTGTCCACTCAAAAAGGCTCAGGTTCGATGTAAGGTCTGAAGGCACACCTAGATCCCTACCAAGGACATACTGAACCTCAGGTGAACAAACAGTTTTTACATGCCACTGAACTCCAAGGAGAGTGAAGGGCATACAAATCATGCTCTGTTTGCTCTTTTTGTAAGGGTTGTGTGGAGTCACTATCACAGAACAAAACCATAGCAATCACAGGTAATCTTCAGGTGAAGAAAGCATGCTTTGCTATGGGCTTAGCCCTCTGTCTGTGATGAGTAGTTCTGAGTCATTAAATCAGTAGGTAATCCCCTCAGGAGTCAGACAGGAGCCATGCACAATTAGTCAACAAGGAAATTCTTTACCCAAATAATGCTTAATTAAGGTTTACTTTAGGAAAAAAAAAAAAAAAAAAAAAAAAGGCAATGAAACATGAAGGTTACATTCAAGAGTATTTCCCCAAAACCAGATTCGACAAAGGTTTTGAATATCCCATGCTACTGAAACAGTTCTATTTGTAACCTGCTATGCCTACAGCACATACTTGCCAGATTTAGACTAAAAACTCACTTATATTTTATAAGAAGTTATGACAGGGCAAGCAAAAATTGGATTCTGCAATTTACAGTGGGTTACAACCTTGGATGGTTTAAAAAATACTGTAAGATAAATGAATGATACATGCCTACAACTGCATATCAGTCACCACTTACCCAGCTTTGGGAGGGGATCTCACTGCTTTCACATCACTCCCTGCAACCCTCTTTGAATGCTGCACAGCCCCCATGTGCAATAGGAACTATCCACAGTGGTAAAATGGCAAGAATCTTACTTTCCAGAAGTCTAATTTATATCTGCCAGTGGTGCTCTGCCATGAGAGAATCTTTTTTTTAAAGGTCTATTGGAAAGGAAGGGAATCAACATTCTTTTGTGCTGCTAGACACATATTTGAGGAAAGGAAGGGAAGGGAAGGGAAGGGAAGGGAAGGGAAGGGAAGGGAAGGGAAGGGAAGGGAAGGGAAGGGAAGGGAAGGGAAGGGAAGGGAAGGGAAGGGAAGGGAAGGGAAGGGAAGGGAAGGGAAGGGAAGGGAACTAGGGGAAATAGTATCTTCGGGGAAGGTATATTAGGGAAGTAGTCTCTTCAAGAGCTGAAAGATCTTATCGGGGTAATATGAAGCATATTCTCCCTTATGGTCCACCTATCTGTGGTTCCTCAGTCTCCTTTTCAGCCCATTGAGCTTCAGCCTTGCCTTGGCAAAGGCTCACAAGGGCCTGAGTTAGATCTAGTGGTCCTGTTCCTCAACTATATCAACTGACTTGTTCAAACAAAACCTAAGTGACCTTCAATGTCTAGTGAAAAGAAGGGAGAGGAAAAGGCTAAAATGAATCTCCTTTTGGTAAATAAGTTGAACATTAAAAAACCAAGTCCTCAGGATTTAGTCAAGCTCAAAGTTACGTAGTTTTCTCTGGACAGTTGTCAGATCCTGGTTCTTTTTGTGACATCCACAGCAGCAAAAGAATTGCCAAGTGATACCATCTGCACTCTGAACCACATCAGTAGGCATCGCTTGTAGCCTGTGCCTCCAGCACCTGAAGCAAGCAGATCTGCAGGAAGGTGATGTTTAAGCCTCTGTCTAATGAGCTGTAACAGCAGAGTGCTCCATTTTCTTCAGCCATAATCCAATTTCCACATAGAGAATAATCCACTCTGCCTTCAGACAGGAACCTTATCCATCAAGGGGGAGAGAGAGAAGCAGATTATCGCCTTATTGAATAAAGCAACCTATTGCTCCCTAAATAAGCCCTCGACTGTGTATTGCTCTAGCTGTTGACTGCAAGCAGAGAATGACTCTTTGTCACCGCTGCTGTCCCTTAATGCATGCCTGTATTTCCCCTCCACTGTGATGCCACTGTCACCTACTTCCCAGCCACCTTTAAAATTTTATTGTAAGGAAAGAAGCTTGTTCACAAATCCCTAAAATGGATTCTGGCTCCTCACACAGCAGAATTTGGGAAGTTATTTGATCTAGTTTTGCTCAAGACCATTGGCAGAACTTGGTTTACGCATTGACTAAGAGCCTCTGACCTCTGAAAACCCCCAGACATGTGACTTTAAAGTGAGTCAGTGCTCACAACTTAGAAGCTTCTTTTATTTCCTTGAGTTGTGTTGTGCACCTGCTGTTCTCTTGGTGCAGACAGGGATAACACCATATTGCTGCATGTCCTGGAGTTTGTCTACTGCTGTTGTATTGAATTTGTACTGGGCACCGATCAATTGCTTATAGCACAACACATGCACTATGTATATACCCTCTCTCTGCATTACAAGATATGTCACTAGATAGTGGAGAGTGATCCAGGATCTTCTCAAAGAATGACAATGATCTGCAACTGCCAAGAATTGTCTCCAGGAGGCTTAGCTACAATTGCTATAGCAATTGAAACAAGGGACTGTGGTGCAGAAAATTCTCTTGACAGCAAATATGGAGACATTTCTGCTGTTTATTTAAAGATGTTTGGGGAGAACTACACCCAGGCTTGTTCAGGCAATGGTTATAGTGACTTGGACTTATAGTTTTAAAATCTTTCATATCAAATCTTCATATCAAATCTTTCATATTTCTTCCCCTTTGTGTATAACAACATGTGCAAGGAACAGGTCACTGAACTTTGATTCAAAGAGAACATAATGCAGATTAAAATTGGTTTGGGGAGCTTCAAAATGAAAGTTTGTCACACAGTTGTTAATCTACATCTTTGAGGTAGCTTAAGTCTGTCATGCTCCAGTACCAGTAAGTACGAGCAGTGTAGTGCACTACCCTAAATAACAAGTGAGAAAGTTCCTCCTGCATTTTTTTCACATGGGAACCTGGTTCTTGTGAGTCAGGTAGGCCCAAAGCAGTACTGGAAGCAAGAGCTGTAAGCAGAAGATTAGATTTAATTGAACGACATTTTGGTACGTAAAGATCACACAGATGGAGAGGCCTGCTTTTTACGGAAAGCTAAAGGTCATACACTGCTTAGGCAGAACTGAAATTTGTCCATCCTGCTAACTCTAAAAATAAACTGTTAAGAATGTAATAAAATTGGACTTAGTACTGGAGGTATTTCGATTACTTTGAAACGCTTATGCATGAGCCATGTGAGACACATGTATATAACCAAGGAAACAGGGAATTTACATAGTGATTAAAAACACAGGCAAGAAGACTGCAAATCTGCACGACAGAAACCACATTGCTGTTCCAAGTCCATCTATACACTACAATAATGAATTCATTGCTCCTGATTTAAGACCTTTCAGCACCAGAGCAACAGCAATGCCAGTAACCTCAGAACAGTGGCTGAATATGATCAAATCACGGAAAATGATAAGGATTATAAGGTCTCATCCGTTGACTTCAGAGGGCTTAGAAAAATGCTTTGTGAGCTTATAGAGGTTTGGGAGTTTTACCTAAATAGACTACTTGGCAAATAACATTTTGGATAGCAAAAGAACTCAGTTTTCAACCCCAAAGGAAAATATACATCCCCATATCTACATCAATTTCAATTAGCCTTAACATGTAAGGTGAGTCCTTCTAAAGAACTAACTCAGGAGCACTGGTTTCTCTGCAATTAAAGCAGCTTTTTTCCCCAGACAAATATTTACAAAGATGCTGCATCTTGCATGCATAGAGTGACCATATGGATATCTCCATTTGTCATGCCTACTTATCTTGTTTGCCTCCTTCTGAGTCCCAGGACAGTTGCCAAAGGTACCTGTGACACAAGATTTACTGGGAAAGTTGCCTGAGCCACCAGTGCATGTGTCACATGAGTGCCACCTACATCCGTAAAGGTCCTATAGAGGATGGAAGAGTAGGAGATCTTAAAGCAAATCTCACTGTCATGATAAAATATCAAGCAGTCATCATGTGAGGTGCAATGCTTCCTTGAAGGTTATCAGTTCAATGTGGTATTTTGAGAAGACCACTTACTACAGAAAACTGTTGCACAGAAAACTGTATTATATTGTCAGAACAAACTTCCACTCTAAGGGACGGATATTGTTCCCAGTTGTTTGAGGAAATAATATCTTAATGCAAACCCAAATATTTCAAAGCCTTTTAACACACAAGCATGAAATGAAGCCTCATCGTACAATACTGCATGTAAATGCCAAGCCATTTTCACTCCAGTGGAAGCTGAGTGTGCCAACTGCCTTGAGGAGCTGTGTGCATAAGAAGGCAAATCACCAATCTGAGGATGGACACATGCTCATTGTGGAGACTTTGGTCAGATGCTTGTCAGATGCAGAAGATCCTTTTCTACATAAGCAGGATATATTATCATAGAATCATAGAATGGTTTAGGTTGGAAGGGACTTCAAAGATCATCCAGTTCCAACCCCACACCAGAGGCAGGGACATCTCCCACTAGTACAGGTCACTCAAGGCCTTGTCCAACCTGGCCTTGAACACCTCCAGGGAGGGAGCATCCACAACCTCCCTGGGCAACCTGTGCCAGTGCCTCACCACCCTCACTGGAAAGAACTTCGTCCTAACACCTAGTTTAAATCTCCCCTCTGCCAGTTTAAACCCATTGCCCCTTGCCCTGCCATTACAAGATCTTGTAAATAGTCCCTCCCCAGCCTTCCTGTAGGCCTCCTTCAGATATTGGAAGGCTACTATAGGGTCTCCTTGAAGCCTTCTCTTCTCCAGGCTGAAGAGCCCCAACTCTTGTAGCCTGTCCTCATAATCATTGTGATTTGAAGCAAGTAAATGCCAGTGAGAGAAACTGGGAAGTTCTGTCTTTCAGTGGAGCTTGCATACATTACTGTAGACAGAAGGATCTATGGCTCAAGGAGTCACTTTATTGTGCATGAAAGTGGAGTGGTAAAAAACAAACTTTCAGGAGCAGCTCTGATGAGAAATGATGATTTCAGCAACAGAAGAATTGGCATCCCAAATAAATTGCAAATACTTAGAAACTCCCCAAAGAAGAAATTATATGTGGGTAAGTCAAACTGTGCACACAGTTTTACTGTACCATACAGCTGTATAGCCGCAAAACTTTATTATGTATTGTGTGCAGAGCTTCCATCCAAAGCCCTGGCTGCTTTACTGAAAACATCTGGCATTTGAGAAAAAACCTGTAGTACCTCAAGGCAGGGCTCTGATCCCAGTGGGTCTTCTTTGTGTCCCTGTGCCTTGAATACACAAAGCTCCTTTTCGCTGCAGTTGATCTTTGCTGTGAACCTGACAAGAACATCAGTCTGGCCGAGTGAAAAATACTGGAAGACTTCCAGGTTCAGAAGTCTGTTTTACTCCAGTGTAGAACCAAACACAGTAATACAGTCAAATTATTGCCAACAGAAAATTCTGATCATCAAGTGGCTAAATTTATCAGCTTCTCAGCATCATAACCCAGACCTTTGTGTGTAATGTAACACTAGTCATTATCTGCCAAATAATTAGCCCTGACAGGATATACGTGGTTTGCTGGTTTAAGGGAACTTGCATTTCCTCATAAAGATGAGGTTATTTTGGGAGTTCTATGACTTTCAAACACGTATATTCAGAACTGAATTTAAGTTTATTCAAAGCCAAAAGATCATTATATGATGGAATTGTTTTAGATTTTATATCTGTCTGATTTTGTTTCATTGCTCTCAACAATTTTTAACANCACTTAGTGCCATGGTCTAGTTGATTGGATAGGGTTGGACTGGATGATCTTGGAGGTCTCTTCCAACCTGGTTGATTCTATGATCTCCTCAAAGCCTTCTCTTCTCCAGGCTGAAGAACCCCAACTCTTATAGACTGTCCTCGTGGGAGAGGTGGTCCAGCCCTTTGATCATCTTTGTGGCCCTCACACCCAGCAGTGTAATTGACTGTATGGAGATCAGAAGGTGAATGTCTCAGTGTGTTGGTCTGTTGACAGTGCCCCTACAAACACACAAAAGAAACCTAGAATTCATGTCTTCATGACTCACTCATTAGTACTACCTTATGATAGGAATAACACTTCACTTGCTGTGCTAGAAAAAACGGTGAGCTAAATATCTGAAGAACAAACTCCTGGAGCTGTCCTACTGATTGCTGGGCTCTGCATCTGTGTGTTTCAGACCTGCTGTACAGCTTTGAGCAAGACTGTACCATAAGGTACAGTGGAGAGGGATGATGACGTTGTGCACTTTTTTAATGGTCCTGATATATTGCCAAGGTTTATTTAGAAAAGGCTTAAAGAAGTTAAAACTGATGGCCGTGTTTTTCCAGGGTATGTTAGAACCAAAGAAGAAAGAAAGAGACAGGACCATCCTGGGAGAAGGACATTGTTTGAGAACTTGGAATATCTGGGTTCAGTTAAATTGTACCTGGAAATCTTGGTCATATGGAAAAAATCTGTGGTCTCTGCATTATGGTAAAAGTCTCCAGGGATACACGGGACAGAAGAAGGCCAGTATCCTGGACTCGTGCTACCATGTGCTACCACACTCCCTTTCTGTGATACTGCACAACTTTCAACACCAATCCTGCTGCCCTAGAGAGCCATAGTCTGTCTGTCTTCCTCATTTTGGACAATAAACCCAGATATTAATGCTTCTTTCATCTTCTCCCTTGAGGCCAAGAGAAAGCTCTACAACTACACTTGCTGAATTCATCACTGTGTGCAAACTATATTTATATGACAGCAAATCTATATAACTTTCCTGTGTTCATTTACTCTGTTGTTCAGCTAGCAAGAAAAGGAAGCCTTTCAGGTCCTTGCCAAAGGGCACAGTAGTTGTCTCTTTTTCATGGCTCAGCATGGATGCTTTGCCCTGCAAGCAGTCAGACATGAGACCAGCAGTTTCCTTGGGATTCATTTTTTTCCTCCCAACTATGGGAAAAAAAAGAGAAAAAGAGATGGATTCTAACAAGCGATTGGGTCTTTTTCTCCTCAGTAGTTTGTCTTTAACTTTTGACAGTCACTCTTGTCTTTATATTCCATGGTTTCCATAATCCATAAATATGTATAAGCCAGGCAAGTTAAAGGAATAGGAGACAAAAATAAAGACCAAGCATGACTAGTAATAAACATACGGCAGAGAGGGAGCATCTTGGTATCTCTGTGCTTTGCAGTTGTGAGATGATGGCAAAACACTAATGTGAAGGAAGGCTTTGAGAATCTGCTGAAGTGTTTGTAGGGTTCTGGAAATAAAGTCTCAGAATAGCAATCTAAGACTGTCTGATAGCTCTAAATTGGAAACAACATTAGTGAATCTCACATTAGACACCACAGATGCTTCTGTTGCTGGGAGATTCATAAATCCCTAGAATACTTCCTAATTTTCCTAGTTATTGGTCACCTTGGTCTTTGCATACCATAATGTAGACTTTGCAGAATACCAGAACCACAGAATGGTAGGGCTGAAAGAGACCTCTGGAGATCATCTGGTTTAATCCTCATGCTAAAGCAGTTTCACCTAGAGTAGGTTCCCCAGGAACGCATGCATGCAGATAGGGTTTGAATATCTCCAGGGAAGGAGACTCTGCAACCTGGTCTGTCACTCTCATAGTAAAGAAGTTCTTCCTTATGTTCAGACAGAATTTCCTGGCTTCCAGTTTGTGCCCACTGCCCCTTGTTCTACTGGTGGGCATCACTGAAAAGAGTTTGGCCTCATTCTCTTGACACCTACCCTTTAGGTATTTGTAATCATGGATAAAATCCTCAAGGACGTATAGAGGGATAAGGCTTAGTGTTATAAATTCACTGCAGTCAGAACAGATGATGCAGTCTACAAAATTTAATTTTCTGGAAAATTCCAAATTGAAATATCCACAGAAATGTATCTGTTGTGAAAGTCTTTCATTAAACTGTAAATGTGCCTGGTGCCTTTGAGTTTGGAAACTGCAGCAGGTCCCAGATGCTCTCTACTGTACTGATAGATACTAAGGTCTTTAACCAAACATCAGTTCCTGAGCAGTCCCAAATCCTTTAAAACTCTGTCTTAAATATTGGTATAGCTCCCAAGTCTGCTGTAAAAGTTTGGAAAACTTGAGAGCCTCAAGCTGACATGGAATTTGCAAACACCCTATGTTGACTGAGGTGGATGGAGGAATCTGGAGATTAAGAGACAAGATTCCAATGCTAGGAGCTCTGGAAAAAAAAAAATCATCCAAACAACCCAAACCAATAGCTGTCCTTGTGTGAGACATTAATTCTTCCCATGTTGCCTAATTGCAGGCTGACACCTCCAAAAGCACAGATGCCAAACACCTGCAGTCAGCCTGGGAGGATAAGCTGCCCAAGGGTCACAAGTAAACTTGACTGAAGCTCACAGGCTGGTCAGATCTGACTAGTTAGCCACTGAAGAGTCTCTCTTTCCAGAACCTGATAGAGACTTTTATACTAAAATTTGGTAATATCAAAGTAATTGGAAATTCAGTTTCAGTCAGCAGTATTTTTGATCTCTTTTACATCCATTTCACTTATGTTGAGAGAGTCATTCCTGACATTGTGATTATGGAATGATCAACAGTAAAATACAATTAGGCTGGAATTGATTAACCTGAGCATTACTCAGATAATTATATTTATTATGTAGCCTAACATTGCTGAATCCTTGTACTGGATAGGTAATTCCATCCTGTGCATAGATTGGAGATATCCATTAAGGTTTATTTTCATTAAAATTTAGTAACTATATCTTTACATTTTTTCTAGTATCACTTTATAATAGAAGATGCTGGCAGGACAGTGAATGTCTGGTTGTGAATAGAAAAGCAGCAGATGTGACTAAACAGGCCGCTGACCCCTTTTCCCACTCCTTGCTATCTTAGCCATGTCTCAAAACTCAGCAAAGGAATCCTACATGGATGGGGTGAAGCAGAAATTTACTGATGGACAAATTCATTCTTATGCAATGAAAAGAGACAGATTTTTTCAAAGCATGTTTTTTTTCAGTGTGACTTTAGTATCTAAACATCCTGAAAATAATTGCTCTGTAAAAAAATGAGTCTTAGTGAACTCCAGTGTTAACTTTGGCTTGTTGCAGCATGTGAGGGGACAATGTAGTCTCTCAACGCCAAAATAATTTTAAAAGAAATGATACTCCAGTCCCCAAACCTCAGCTCTGCTCACTGTGTCCTCATTACTCCTGGGTTTCCCATGCTCCTCGTTGTCATGAGTGATTTTCTCCATTCACCTCACAGCAACACTTGCAAGCAGGATGTAAGGGTGCATGTTTGCAACAGAGGTGACACAACATTGTAAAAATGGACTTGAAAGCTGTTGTCATTTAAGACCAAGTGGGAGGTGGATGCTGAATGGATTTGGACAGCCAGGCCTTTCCTTACAGCTCTAATGCTTCATGGTAAAATTTTACAAGTGTGCAAGTATGATTAATTTTTTTTTTTTTGTCCCAGTTCAGAATAAAGTACTTCAGCTTGGCTTTACCTTTACAGTGATCCCTGAGCTATGCAGATCCATCATGCAGTGTCACCCCATCCCTTTTCCAACCCAATCTCTCTTCTGCCTCCTCCTTCCAACTCTTACATGACAACAAAACTCAGCTTCATATACTCAAAGCAGCCCAGAGGCATGTGGGAGGTGAAGGAGCTCCAGCATCCCAGTCAGAGACACAATCCCCTGCCCAGCATCTGCTAGGGCTGTCTAAGAGGAGTTCTGGTTCCATGGGCTGGGAGTAAGCATCACCCTACTCCTATTGGGCAATATGAGCATCTCTCTGGGTCTCCCCACTGAGAAGGGTCTCTCTCTGGAGTATGGGACACTGTGGAGTACAGGGGAAGAGCATCTTTGGATCGCACAAGGCTTATTAAGGCACAGTTAGGGGAGTAGCCAAAGGCAGGAGAAGGAAAGCATAACAAGGACTGGGAGGAACAAGCATGGGAAAATACAGGGATGAGGGGATAATGTGGCTGGTCAAGTGTAAACAAGTTGCTGGACAGTGCACCATCTGTCCATGCCCTGTGCCTCATGAATGCTATCTGTTCTGTCTTCTCATTAAATCTCTTTTTAAATCTCATATTAAACCTCATTTAAATCTTCTTTTCCTGAATGAGAGACTGTCTTTGTGCATAGAGGAGGAGGTGAGCCTCTGTCTGCAGTGTCTGGAGTGGAAGTAGAAGTCATGGGGCCCTCACATCTGTGGTGCAACAACTGGAGCGAGTGTTGGTGTGGGAGTGAGTCTGTCATCACCTGTAAAGATCCAGCTGGATCAGCTAGCAAGTAGGTGACGTGGCCTGGGAGCAAGGGGGTAAGTAAAGCTCTGAGAGTACAACTAAAGAAGACTTGGAGAGACCAGGGGAGTCCCTGACAACTTTATAAGAGAGTGAGATGGTCAGTGATAGAAGATGAACTGGGGGTGTGACCTCTGGGGCTTGTGTCTACAAATGCCTGCAAACAGGGAGATTGGGATCCAGGGGTAGCTACTAGGCTGACAGAGTGTCTGAGTCCCTCTCTGACAACCCAATGTCACCGTCCCAGCAGAAAAGGCTAAGGAAAGGAAGAAAGCACAACTACAGAACTCAGACTGTGGTAGCAGCTGCATCTGTTAGCCTTGAACCTGTCTGATTTGTGGGTTTCACAGCTCCTCTTCCCTTCTTTTCTCCTCCATCTGCATTCTAGAAAGCTTCTGTTTTCAAAATGAAATTGTGTAATTACTCCTCAGATCTAACCAACACTTTACTCCCTCCCTCCTTCCTGCCTTCTCAAACCTCATCTGTGATCAAATCCACCCACCAAAGTCAGATGTCTTTCCAGGGATGAACTTTCACACTGTCTTGGAAGTAATTTTCTAGTTCTGTGGTTGGTGAGAATAAAAAATTAATGTAGCTTGTTCCATGTAGAAGCATCAGTCACGCATTGTGTGTACACTAGATTCACAGGGTCATAGAAATTAGAGATTGGAAAGCCCAGAGGAGAGAGCTGCTCCAGATAAGGCACTGTGCAAAATTGCTCTCTGCATCATGTTAGAGTGAGGAAGGGCTTTGGGCATTCCTGAACTGTCATATCATCCTTGTTTTCTTGTCACCTTCTTCATGAAACATAAGTGTGAGCATAGTCTTTCCCAGAGAAAGTAGCTTATTAATTTTAATGAGCAAGCAAGATGTATGCTGTGGAGGAACAAGCTCAAATTAAAACATTATTATTATGTAATCAAACATGGGCCTTTCTTAGTGACATTTAAAGTGCCATGTCCTTATTTTTGGTTAAAACCTGCACTGAAGCTGGGTTAAGATCCATCAACATTCCTGTCAGAGGATCTGACACAGGTTAGATATATTTGATTCAATTCTCAGGCTATTATATACTCTTTCATTATGGATCTGGTCTTAATGCCAATCAAATGGTATTGAAAAATCTCCAAATGGCTTTGGCTGAGTAAAAATGGGGCCTATTCAGACCATGTTCTTAAGGTCAGTGTCTGCTTCAGTTATAAATCCAGCAGAGTGCCATGGAAATCAATTGAGCTATAGCTGATTTAGAGGGATGACATTGGCAGCAGCAATCAACTCACTGCAAGAACCTGTCTGTGGCCTCAGCTCAGTCCAAAGCTCCTGGGTTACTCACATAGGTGCTGAAATCAATGGACAACAGGACCTGTTTTCCAGTTATCTTCTGACTCTTATTTGAGATCTTTCTGTTTTAATTTTCTTACACATCAGCCACTGAATGCACTGATTCTGGTGTGGAACAGCATAATGTGATTGAAAAGCATGATGTCCACTGTAAAATTATTCCCATGCATTTGCTCAGCCTTGTGCAAGCAGCCAGCAGCAGGAAGGAAGCGTCCCACTTCACTTTGCCTTCCCTGCTGAGAGTCAGTTGAAACACCTCTGTATTTCTGCATAGAACCCAAGACTTGCCCTGTGGCATGGCTATGCTATTGCCATCATCCCACACTCTAACTCAGTCTCTGCAGAAATACTGGTGGTGCCCTCAGATGTTCTCTCTGTAGCATGATACCTCCCAGCACAGGGTGTGAATTTTCTGCTCACTTTGTTCATGTCCTGGATTCAACTACCCTTCATGGAATTAAAAGTTCAGCAAAGGGGCAGTCTCATGCAAGGATTTAGAGGCTTCTTAAGCCGTTGCTGCACCAAACGTTTCACTCCCGCTCCAATCAGTGGAGTGCTGGACAGGAGAAGAAATCCATGAAGAGCAAGAAAACATATTGATTATCAGGAACTCACTGATGATGTGGTTCCTCTGTTGAAACCCGTGACCTGAATTATCTCCACTTGTGTTGCTGGAGGGATTATTGGAAAATGGACAATTTTGTAGGTAAAAGAAATCTGACTGGTCGTTAGAGCATTTATTGAATTAAAAGGAAAAAAACCCACATCTGTATTTTGCATACATGTAAAAAGAACATGATCAGAACATCCTTAGTGGTGGATGAGGCTGCAGAGTGCACCTATGCGAACCATAGGTCAGGAATGCTGCAAACTGTCTTCAGTCATCTTCAAGTAAAACCCCGTAAAATGCATTCCTCAACCTGCTGTTACTTGGATGCATAACAAGATGAAAAAATCCCACAGTCAAAGAAGTGTCATGGCTGAGGATTGTCCTCAGACCATCTCCTGTTTTTTGGTAATCATCCTCCCAATGGAGTTCTGTAGAGGCTTAAGGCTGCTGGCAGTCTGGTGTTCCTAGATGATGCTCCCGAGTCACTGCCTAAGTATCTGGGATGGCAGATCTTCTAGAGCAGGGATGGGCATCACAGCTTATGTCCTGCCTCAATTCTGGATGGGTGTATTGCCAGAAGGGCAGTTAACAGGCTCAGCCACACAATCCCTTGGGTCTGATGGAGGACAGACTTGGGTGACCTTTCCAATCAGTCATGTATTTATCACATACACCAATTCTTCCTTTTAACAAGTTCTTCCTTCTCTTCAGTGCTTTTCATGTCTTTCTTCTGACACCAAAGTTTCTGTATTAGTCACATTCTTCTTTTCATCATACTTCTGTAAACTTCTGACTAAAGGAGAAACCAACACAGTGCCAGACAAGGACACATTTTGTCGGTAGACAGGTCAACAAACCATGCCTCCCTTACCAGAGAGGCTACCTGTGAGACAGCTTGGGTGAACCAGAATTGCATACCTGTGTTTGCTCCTGGTGAGAACGTTTGTTTCATCTTCTAAAAAAAGGCAGAGTGGGCTTTTGGCAACAGCAGCACAATGAAGATCCCTTCCCACCTTAGCTAACTTCTTGTTTTCCCTTTAAAAAACAATTAATTCTGTCCTTCTCAATATGTAAATGACAATAAACAAACCCCACCAGTGAGAAGGTGGAAAAGTAAAAGCTGCTGAATTCTTCTATAAGAAACACTGTTTGAAAATCTGTCCAGCACTGTACAGGTTTTTTACACTTCAACTTGGTCCTATATGGCTCAGTGCCGTGCTTTGAAGGCATACCCAAGCCATATCTGAATAGCTCAGATTTTGGAAGGAAGCTAACCATGGTAATGAAGTCTCCCAGTCAAGCAATTATCCCTTCCAAAAAGCAGGATAAATCAGACAGGAAAGCTTGGTTGTCTCGTTCAGAACTCTTGCGCCTTCTTTATGTGTTATTGCACTGCTCTGCATAGACACCCTTTGACTTACAAGTTTCATTTATTTTGCTGAAATTAAAGCAACAGTATGCAGTTACTATGGTGATATAGGCTACTCAGCTATCTTAGGCTACATCCATACTCACATGTGAGCTGGTTCTTGCTGTGCCTGAAGTTTGCTGGCTCCTAACTACAACCAGACTGCAAGGCAACATGTAAGAATGAATGGATGATTAGGAAATGTGAATACAGCTTAAACAAAGCCATTTGATCTTCAGTAGTTATGGACTTGTTTGAGTGTCTCTTATGTACCTATATGCTCCATGTGCATATAAAAGACAGCCATAGATGACCTGTGGTCTTCATGAAGAAAGCAGTGACACAACCCATCCCTCCCAGCCTCATTGCTAGTGGACCAGTGTATGTTGTTTTCATTTTGCCAGGCTCCTGCCTTAAACACAGGAGCTGAGGGTACTTACAAGTTTTGCTCTTGGCTGCAAAAGGTAAGACTTTAAAGTGTGTGGAATTCATTCACAGACAAGATCCTCAAAGTCTCTGAAAGGCATGGCTGCTGGAGTATCTTCTATCTCCTGGCCTTCAGAGAATTTGGCAGATACCCAGTACTTACATTGGTCTTATTCATAAAGAGATCAATTTGTAATTACCATGAGCAAGTAGAGGGTTTCCAAGAGCTCTGATGATTTGTCTGTGGCTAGGAAAAGGATGAACTTAATCAAACCTGTGACTTGCTGTGAGTTACCCACTCAGCTGTTGATGGTGTCTGGCTTTACCCTGGAGCTTGTTCTTCACGTCTGAAGCCTCAGATACCCTAACATTGCCATGTCGATTTTATCTCACTCAACCTTTTCTTTGTGTCTAGTATGGCTCAGTCAGTTGCTTGCCTGGTGCAGCTCACCATGGCACACAAGTTCTACACTAGCATACCATGAAAAAGAACAAAGTTGCTCTGATATACTATAATGTGGTCAGTCTTCCCCCTAGGGTGGCACAGAAATGTTTACTCCATCTGGAGGTTAGAGAACATCTGCAAAGATTTCTGCTGACAGGAATAAGCCACTTCCTCTCTGCATTTGTAGATATTAAGTAACTTTGAAGATCGCAACTGAGATTCATGGATGTATTTGAGGACTTCGGCTAGGGAAGGTTATATCTTCGGATGTTTTTCTAATTCTCAATGGGTCTGAAATTCTTCAGGTGCTCTTTGGCACCTGGTGCAGTGAGTGGAAGGGTTGTGAGTTGCATGAACAGCTATCCTCAGAGAACTGTGAGAATGACAAAATGTCCATCCACATATTTGAGGAGGAATAGGAATGAGTAGCTCAAGCCGTTTCAAAGGTCTTCTCTCAGAGTGAGAAAGCAGCAAGCCTGTGAGGAGAGGAGGCTTCAACACATTAAGTTCTCTAGTAACATCAAGAAAACAACTTTAGGATAAATTCACAGATTGTTTTAACCAGTCTAAAGAAGAGCAGCACTCATGCAACACCTATCCCACTGGGACATTCACTGGTGTATCTGAGGTTTTGGCTTTGTCACACTGCTGCATTTCAAAGTGAACTCTCTCAGTGAAACCTCACCTTGACGAGGATGGAATAGACCTAGCTGGTTGACATGCTATGCTCCTTCACACAAGTTTTCCTCTTATCCTTTTTTGTTTTGTTTTTAATTCAATGAACGAATTAATTTTAATGCCATTTAAGCTGAAGAAAGCTGGCTTCTGCTACTGCACGGTAAATCTGCTGCCCTCCAGGCTCAACACAGCCTTTCCCCTCCTGTGGCAATAAAAGAATCCAAGAAGGAGATGGGAATGAGATCTGAGCTACACTAAGAAGTTATTATTTTTAAAAGCTCATTGGACAGTTCATTTAGCAATATAGGTGTCACCTGCCATTAAAACAGTGAAGGAATTTGCTTTTTTCTGTAGCACACACATGTGACTTTTGTGTCACTGAAATGAACACAGTTAACTGCCCAGTTCAGGATGCATTTGCCTGCTTCCACTCCAGATCAGGAGTTATTGCTGTATTTAACTGTCTAGGCAAAGAAAAGGAAAGAAATGTTCCCCAAAACAAGTATGAAACAGAAGACTGTACATCCAGGCAAAAAAACAAAAAAAAAATCCTGTGTAACAATGCAACTCCTCTCCCTTATCTCTGTATGTCCACATTGTCTCAGCATCAAAAAATAAAAAAATTTTAAAAATCACCAGCCCACATCACTGATATAGTGAATTAGGTAGCTATGATTCTTCACATGCACTGACCAGTTCAATCCACTCATGTCAGAGGAAGTTTGTTATTTGAAATACTTCATAACCATGAAAGCTTGAACTTAAGTAGAAATGTTCAATTTTGAGGTGCACAATTAGGCTACAGCTAGAAGTCAAAGTACTTAAAGCCCAGATCCAAGTACTCCTAAAGCTTTCTCAAGGCTGATTGGACTGTGATGCTAGAGAAACCAAAAAGGTTTGAGGAGCCCTAAGTCAGTGAAAGTTCAGCTGGTAGCAAGCACTAGGTAGGGTAAAAAAGAAGAGTGACAGCTGATGCAGGAATTATCATGGTCATCCCTGCTGAACTCCTGCTTAATGTATGCCCATTTTTCACCAATGCCCATCCCTCATGGCAAAGCATAAGTTTCTTTATGATGACAGAGCCTTGGGTAAAAGTGTCAAGGAACGAGTAACACCCTGCTGCTCTCAGGAAGGAGTTCTGAGAAGATAGGCTTGACTTTGGCCTGGAAAACCTCTCAACACACTGCTTTCATGTTCTAATTAGGACTAACCACCACTTGGCACAAAAATCATCTGGATTCCTGTCTCAGAGGGAAAATGGCAGGCCTTAGGCTTGTTCAGAAGTTAAGCTTTTAGTTGATGTCTCCTAGTTAAGAGAAGAGACTTCACGTATGTAGTTCATCTGAGTCCAGGAGGATGTTCCAGAGCAGAGGAGTGAAGGGAGCATGGTCTCCACCCATCAACTTTACTAAGAGCTAGCAGCTAACGGAGCCCTACCATGGCTGCTAGTTTCTGAGTGTTTGTGTGAGTCATTGTTTACATCAAAGGTGGAACAAAACCTTCTTGGTGGCTACTTGGACCTTTCGGTGAGCCTTTGTTCTCTTTTTTTTTTTTTCTAAAGAATTTCCAAGTCTCACCAGGGCAAGACAGAGCTTTGTAACTAGCATTCAAATACACTTAAGGGCTGAGTAATACATGAGTCAGGAATCCAGCTTCTGTCTCAAAATTATGCCTAGCCAGCAATATACCTCCTTCATTTACTTACTCATTAATCATGTTGTGACAAACCTTCACCTTAGTTAATTTGTAAATATGTTTAGATTCACATGCCAGACTGGCCCTCATGGGGTATGATGAGGCTGGGGATACATATTGTAAGTATAAGGCAAGATGTGACTTCTGGTTGCATCTCACAGTAATGCCAACATAATCACAAAGTCTCCAAATCAATGTTAAAATAGCTCTGCCTTCAATAATGTCACAAATTTTGATTTGCCTTCTCCCTTCTGAACTGAACCTTCAGGGTACCTTCAGGGTACATTCAGGGTACATGTGTTCTTATCAAAACTAGAAATAATATATATAAACAAAAACTCCAGTTAATATACATTTAATTTATTTTAAAATGTTACTATATAATGTTCTGGTTTGAGGCTAATTGGAATATTTTAATGAGATAAATTAGATTATTGGTTGTGAAAAGAAAATAATGATGAGACCTTATAGTAGCCTTCCAGTATCTGAAGGGGGCCTACAGGAAGGCCTGGGAGGGACTATTTATAAGGTCTTACAATGACAGGACAAGGGGCAATGGGTTTAAATTGGCAGAGGGAAGATTTAGACTGGATGTTAGGAGGAAGTTCTTTCCAGTGAGGGTGGTGAGACACTGGAACAGGTTGCCCAGGGAGGTTGTGGCTGCTCCCTCCCTGGAGGTGTTCAAGGCCAGGTTGGACGAGGCCTTGAGTAACCTGTGCTAGTGGGAGGTGTCCCTGCCTATGTCAGGGGGTTGGAACTAGATGATCCTTGAGGTCTCCTTCCAACCTTGCCATTCTATGATTCTATGAAGTCTACGTCATTCATTGGTTTGCTGAGAGGGATTAAAAAGCCCAAAAGTAAACAATTTGTCCCACTCTGCTCTGCGATGCCAGATCTATTTGCTTCCTCTTCACTCCACTCTAACACCTCTCCACTAACCTTGGTGAATACAAAGCAACAGAAGCTTTGCTGGTTGTTTTGTTTGTCTGTCTGGGAAAGTAGAGGGAGAAAGACAGGGTAGCTCAGAGCCCCTTCTGGGCAGTTTCCATTGTCCAGGAGGGAGTTTGGATTTCTGTATTATTTCTAATTTGTACATACTTGTAAGTATATTGTGTATATGCTTGTAAATGTTGCTTTGCTGTAAATACAACTTCATCTTACTTCCAAGCCATCTGAGCTAACAAATTTCAATAGTGAAGGGAGGGCAGAAAGTTCCCAAACCACCACATATAAAATTTTAAATGCATAAATACTGATATGCCTCACCAAATCTAGAAATTTCTAAACTATGAGATATTCCCCTGTACTGTATTTTAATCAGTGTTCATTTTCTTCAGCTCATATGGGGCTGTGATGGTTTGGGAGTTACCTGCCCCCACCCACTCTATGAAATCAGCCAGACTAGACTCAGATGGCTGAAAGTTAAGGAATGAAGCTCTCTTTACAGCTTAGCACAATATACAAGCAGAGATATACACAATATACAGGAATATTTACAGAAATATACAAGTTAAAGGTAATACAGAAACACAACACCACTCCCAGAAATCAGAGTCCCCAGGAGGGGCTCCCAACCACCCTTCCACCTTCTTCCCACCCCTCTACCTTATCCCAGGGTCTGCCTTACGTGCAAGGTGAGTTTGGAGGATCGGCAAGCGGGGTTAGAAGCAGAGTGATTAGTTGGGTTACACAGCAGAAAGGCCAGAAGACACAGCAGCTCCCAGAGAGAGAGAGACTCTCTGTATTTGTGTCCTTGTTTTTGTAAATCTCAGCAAGCCTATGAGTGAAGTAGACATCAGCAGTGTTTTCTTTTCACAGCCTCTAATCTAAGTTTTTTTATTAAAATATTCCAATCCAGCCTGAAAACAGCACAGGAGCTGTGTTTTGGATTTGTGATGATAATAGTGTTGATAACACAGGGCTGTTTTTGTTCTTGCTGAGCAGTGCTTGCACTGTGCCAAGGACTTTTCACTTCCTCACCCCACCCCACCAGCAAGTAGCCTGGGGGATGTACAAGAAACTGTGAGGAAAGAGCTGGCCAAAGGGATATACCAGACCATATGACATCATGCTCAGCATATAAGGCAGTGGAAAGAAGGAGGAAATGGAGTACGTTCAGAGTGACAGCATTTGTCTTCCCAAGTTACCATTACACGTGATGGAACTCTGCTTTCCTGGAAATGGCTGATGGGAAGTGGTGAATGAATTCCTTGTTCTACTTTGCTTACATGTGCAGTTTTTCCTTTACCTATTAAATTTATCTTGTCTCAACCCACTAATCTTCCCACTTTTACCCTGCTGATTCTCTCCCCCATCCCACTATGTGGGGCTGAGTTACTTGCTGGGGTGACACCACAACACCCTTAAATTAGCTATTCCCAGAAATGGAGAGTTTGTGCAAAATATTGATGAGAAGCCCAAGACAGAGAGCAGCTCTATGCACTGTGTTTCTCAAATAGTGGCAGTCAGGATGATCTGAGGGGCTGAAGCACCCCTCCTATGAGGAGAGACTGAGGGAGTTGGAGCTGTTCAGCCTGAAGAGGAGAGGGCTCTGAGGTGACCTTATTGTGGCCTTTCAGTACCTTAAGGGGGCCTACGAGAAAGCTGGGGAGGGACTTTATAGGATGTCAGGTAGTGACAGGACTGGGGAGAATGGAAAAAAGATAGAAATGGGTAGACTCAGACTGCAAGTTAGGAAGAAGTTCTTCACCATGAGAGCGATGAGACCATGGAATGGAAGCCCCATCCATGGAGGTGTTTAAGGCCAGACTGGATGAGGCTCTAGACAGGCTGATCTAGTGTTGGAACTAGATGATCTCTGTGGTCCCTTCCAACCCTGACTGACTGTATGATTCTATGATAATGATACTGCTAATCCAGTGTCCAAGTTACAATCTGAACTCCATAATCTTTAATTTGCAGAAACGCACTTGGCCTCTGCCTGTGCTACCTTGGGAGGTGAAAATCTATCTGAAAAAAAGCCTGCAAATTTGAAAAATAACTCTCATAAAAAGTAATGTGATTTATGTAAGCATATTAAGGGAAAAATACCCTGAACAGTTGGTTTAAGTGCTTAGACTTCCTAAACTTAATATTTCCATATGGTCACACTGTAATTTTAGATTTTTAGTGGCTTCATACCCTTCTTTGTTAAATTTGAGAAGCAAATCAAGGTACTAGCACAAAGAAATTAAGGAACAAAGATGCCTGCAATGAGTGTTTGATTGTTCCCACATGAATCTATGATTCTTTATACAACTTCCCCTAATCCTCTAGGAAACACTATTCCAATTGTCACAGGGTTGTTTGTGTGATGTTGTGAACAGATGATTATAAAAAAATCTTCTGATATAAATAGCAGAAAAGTAAGGGAAGAAATTAACAGCCTATATTTTATTTTTTAATGCAGGATTATATTAGCTAAGTAAAGATTAGTTTCAAAATACCAGGCATGGTTTGAATTCTTACTGAATTATTTCATGCCCCTAATGTTTTCACATTTGTCTCACAAGACTTTCACTTTTGGCTAGTCTTTACTACCTCTGTGATGAACCACCACTAAAAATACTTGCTTTATCTGTAGCTCTCAAAGTGATTGATGTATCTTGTCTTGTTTTGTTTTAACTAAAGATACAAAATATTTTGAAAACTGTTATTTAAATCAGCATAACCTATTTTGAACCTTCTTAGATCAATGGAAGGCCACAGTACATTAGCTTAACTTATGTTGATTATTTCCAGTCAAAGAATAAATGGACACAAATCACTTTTTGAGCAATGTGGAAGAAACAGCAGGAGATGGGAGGGGGTGTTCTCACCTGAATCAGCTCAACTCACAGACCACAATAGTGTGCAGTAAACTTTAACAAGAAAAAACAGTTATTTGGAGGAATCTTTTCTCTGCCATGATACATTCTTGCCATGGTATGAGCATGTGAGAAGGCAACATCCTAAACAGCCATGAAATGAAATATGAAATCCTAAACAGCCTAAACAGCCATATGAAATGATACAGCAAGTGTAGGCTGAAATTTGGTTCTCTAACATGGCTACAGCCACATTTGTGGGGACACAGGCATGTGTAAGAAAAAATAACAACACACGTCCAATAATGCTATCCATCTTCCTGAACATATCTGCAGTAAGAGCTAGCAAACGTGATGCAGTTAAGAATATAGGGATGGAGAGAGAGTAGGTAAGACAAAGAGGAGAGAGACATGAACCAGAACAGGGCATGTCTGAGCCATTCCTACAGTTTGTGGTAGAACACACCCAAAGGCAACAACAGGACTCTGATGGGAAAACTGATTTCTCCCAGACAGAATGACATGCAAGCTCCTTCTCAGCCAAGGCTGCCTCCCAGGTGAGTGAGCAATACATAAATACATGATACAAATCATATTTAACACATGAGTACTACAACCAGTCATGCTTAAAACAGGGATAAGGTGCCGGGCAAGAAAGAGAATTTTCATTATGGTCCTTTCCTTCAGACTAAGTAAACCACTGTGGACTTAATGCACAGGCATTTAAACAGGCTTTGTATAAATTAAAGGGAATCTGCTAGATACAAGAATTCTTTATCTTTTGTGTAATTCTTAGCTTGTCTTCTTCAAGTGACAGAGGAAAAAAATCCAGCAAGAATGGATTTCTCTCTGTTTTATAGCTTGACAGATGTAAGTATTTATTTAAAAATAAAACATCTGGCAGCTGTCTGTCTGGGCTGGTGGCTGGGGCTGGTATGATTAGATAGAACTGAACAACTAATGCTGGAAACTAAGCTAGATGGAAGGAGCTGAAATCTGAGATGCTGCAGGGGTTGTTAGTATCAGATCAATGAAAAAGAGATACGGAACAAAAATACCAAGATTCGTTGTTACATAATCCAGTATTTTTTCAAGGGGATCCTAATTATTAAGGCATTTTCCCATCACTGCCACATGTGCATCATTAAGAAGGTACAATCAATAGAAAGTGCAGCCTATGGACAGCATGCATATTGAAATCCAGCTCTATCTCCCTAACCAGATATTCAGCCAACTGTCCCAATGTGAGTTCCCAGCACTTAAGAGCAAGGCCTCCTCATGCACAGACATTAATGTCATGCATCTGCTGGAGATGTTGCAAGTCTCATCAGTGTGATGTGCAGAGGAGAAAATCAAGGAAATGATTCAAAGCTATGAAAATGACTTAGTCAAGGAGTCAGATTTATCTTGCTTAAGTACAGAGGTCTATAATGCAGGCAGTGACAAGACAGGTAGTGAGCACAGGCTTCCTCAATTGTTGCTAGAGAGAAATAGGAACATTGTGACGGACATTTGTCTGGTCTGTTTTAAATGTCCATTTTAAGATGAGATGAAATTCACGCAGAAAGGGATCATTTCTCTGTGACGACTCCAAAGGGATGGTGCCTAGTACTGTATACAATCACAGAATTGTGGAGTGGTTTGTGTTAGAAGGTACCTTAAAGACCATCTAGTTTCAACCCACATGGCAGGGACACCTTCCACTCAACCATGTTGCTTAATGTCTCATCCAACCGAGTCTTGAACACTTCCAGGGACATGTTGTAGTTTGTGCTGGTTTGAGGCTAACTGGAATATTTTTATGAAAATAATTATAGGCTGTGAAAAGAAAACACTGGTGGTGTCTACTTCACTCACAGGCTTGCTGAGATGTATAAGAACAAGAACACAAGCATAGATAAGACACTCTCACAGTCTCTCGGTCTCTCTCTGGGAGCCAGTGGGTCTCCTCCTCTCTGCTGAATAACCTACCTAACCACTCTGCTTCTAATTCCCCTGGCCGATCCTCCAAACTCACCTTGTGTGTAAGGCAGACCCTGGGGTAAGGTATAGGAGTGGGAAGAAGGTGGAAGGGTGGTTGGGAGCCCCTCCTGGGGACTCTGATTTCTGGGAGGGGGATTGTGTTTCTGTGTTACCTTTAATTTGTATATTTCCATAAATATTCCTGTATATTGTGTATATATCTGCTTGTAAATTGTGCTAAGCTGTAAATATAGCTTCATTCCTTAACTTCCAGCTGGCTGAGTCTAATCTGGGAAATTAAGAGATAATTGGTATAACCATAAAGAAAGTCCTCCTGAGAGACCAGAAAGTCTTGGGGGAGGACCCAGGACATAAAAATGTATTTATTTAATCACATTCTATTCTCCTGTATCTCCCTGTATAAGGGGCAGACTATTCCCACTCATTCTCTCTCTCCCTCCTCTCTTCTCCTAGCACATGCAGCAGCTGTTAGCTCTCAGTTTGTGGGGGAGTTTGCAGCCTTGCCTGGCAAGCTAATTTCTAGCTACACCACTGGGCCTCGTTGGCCTGGCTTGGAGGGAGGGGACAATGGGGCTTGGTAGGCCTGTTGGGGGTGTGCATGTGTGTGTGCTCCTGGCCCTACTGAGGCTGAGAGTGGGAGGATAGGTTTTGACTGGTTGAGGCCTGCTGAGGCTTGGTAGACCCAGGTGGGGAACTGGTACGAGGCAGACTGATTTGTGTAAATGAATACCTTTTGTATTTCTGTATAGGTTTGTAAATAACATTCATATTTGACCTCCAGTTCTGTGGGAGTGTATTTATTTTACCTCTCTGGGGTAAAATACCTTTCTGTCCTTTTGCCCTCGGCAGCTTGTGGCTCACAACTCGGACAGGATGAGGCATCCATAACTTTTCTGGGCAGCCTGTTCCACTGTCTCACCACCCTCATCTCAGCCATCTGTTGGGTAGAAGTTCACAACTTGTCAGATAAATCACACACAAGAGATTGAACAAAAATAATCTAATTCATTAGAAGCAGATCACAGTGCTGGTTTGATTATAGCACGAGGACCTTTCAAACAAAGACAAGTTGTTTGCAATCGGCATTGTTATCCAGTGGACAGAAATAAGAATTAACAGCTGTAGGATGAAGTCAGATACATGCAAAGAAAATACAGTGAGATGTTTCATGCAATGAGTTTGACAAACCATCGTCAAACAGTAGCAAGAGAAAAAGTGACTTAGTCTCTGGGAGCCTCTGATGTCTTCCTGAAGCACCTGTTCAGATCAATGCTCTTTGTTCCACTTAAGGGTTAACTGAATAAAACACAGTGGATTGTATTGCTCCAGAAGTTAGATCAGGTGGCTTGTTCAGATCTTCTGGGAGATCCTAATCTTAATTTTTTTTTAAAGCTTGCATACTTTTCTGTATCTTAAAGCCCAGTCTCCTCTGTTCTGCAGGAAAAAGAAATATGTAATTAATCAATTAGAAACAGAGTAAGTTATTTTGTTTGTTAGAAAAGAGAGCTAATCCTTTCTGAACATAACTACATTCCACATAGTCGTGGGAATGACCGCAAGGATTTGGTCTGCAAAGATAGGTACAATTTTGCAAGCAAAATAGAACAAGTCTTCTGATCTTCTGCCACTGAAAGCAATGATTCTTTGGTCTTACACATCACAGAATCACAGAATGTTAATGGTCATAAAGGACTTGAAAGACCATCTAGTCCAACCCCCCCACCAGGCAGAATCACCTAGAGTAGGTCACACAGGAATACATCCAGGTGGGTTTTGAATGTCTCTAGAGAAGGAGACTCCACAGTCTGTCTGGGCAGCCTGTTCCAGTGTTGCCACCCTCACAGTGAAAAAGTTGTTCCTTATGTTCATGTGAAACTTTCTATGCTCCGGCTTACACCCATTGTCCCTTGTCCCATCATTGGACATCACTGAGAAGAGCCTAGCTCTGTCCTCCTGACGCTTGCTCTTCATGTATTTATGAACATTAATGAGGGGGGCCAGAACTGGACTTAATATTCCAGATGCGGCCTCACCAAGGAAAAGTAGAGAGGGAAGAGGACATCTTTCAACCTGCTAACCACACCCCTTCTAATACACTTCAGGATGCCATTGGCCTTCTTGGCCACAAGGGCACATTGATGGCCCATGGTCATCCTTCTGTCCACCAAGACCCCCAGGTCCCTCTTCCCTACTGTGTTCTCCCACAGATCATTCCCCAGCCCATACTGGTAATTCCTTCAAGTGACAAATGGGGATTAGAGGGACTGAATTTCCTCAGCCCTTTTCAGGTGGTACACAGTATCCATAACTTTACAGTTTCTGAGATAAAGAGAAATATTTACTCTGAGCTCTGCATTTCAGGCTCATTTCAGATTTTAGTGAATTCAGTAAAACATGTTCTACTGCCTCATGTGAACTGCTGCAAATCACTCTTCTGATTCCTTTGTGGAGTGGACTTAATGCATCATGGGGGCAGGTGGGAGGTGATGTATGCACTGCACTCTGTACTTGTGTCTTTATCCATATTGTTTCCTGCTTTGCTCATTTTCCTTGGTGTAAACTAAGAAATAGTTCTGCTGGAAGCTGCATCTGTCTTCTCAGTGCTCAGAGAAATAATAGAATCCAGCAAGGATGGTATCTCAGCTTCTAATGCAATTGCTTTTTGGGGAGAAGTGGCTGGAGTATAAACCAGTTGCAGCGGGAAATGTGTGTTTGTACTAGATAGGTCCTTGACCCTTGACAGGGACTGCTAGAAATGATGACAGTGGAAATAGTAGAGATATAATCCAATGATGATGATACACAGGTTTTATCTAGAAATAGAGTAACAGAGAAACAGCATTTTATATGTGTTGGGAAGGATGTATTTCTGAAGTGAGGCAGAGTATATCACTAAGGAGATATGTGAAGGTATTATGGGCAAAACCAGAATGTAACAGCCCAGTGTTTTATTCCTCAAACAACTGTATATTCTCAGCTATGAACTCTCCTCCTATGATGTTTACTTTACATAGGGTTAATACTTGGATGGAACTTTTAATGATGTGCATCCACGAAGAAAGGAAAGACATGAGTATACCACAGAATAAAAGGTGAAGGTAGACGCCTGGGTGATACAAATCATCATAGATCTATGGAAGGTGCCAAAAAAGATGATATAAAATAGCTGTAGGTGGAGTTCTTATGCCTGAAATCCTCAACAGATCAAGTTTCAATGCTCCAGCCATGCCTGTCTGCACCAGGGAAAAGTGTCCTCCTGAAGAAATAGTAGAAGACTGGGACAATTGCAAAGGCATTGGAATCTCATAGGCATTCATGAAGCTTACTTTGAAATGCATCCTATTTAATTAATAGTGATGAAACTGGAATGCCACCCTGTATCACAGCAGATTTCCCCATCCCCAGTATCTTGATAATTTTGATTTCTCAAACTGCAGAAATATAAGTAAGGAAAAATGATAAATGGTATGTCTGATGATACAAGGGATCAGGAAATGGAACAGAAGCTCATGTTACTGCACTATACCAGATAGCTTTTTTTGTTTGGTTGGTGTGNTGGTTGGTGGGGGTGGGGGGGGGGGGGGGGGGGGGGGGGGGGGGGGTGGGTGGGTTTGTAGTTGTTTTTGTTTGTTTGTTTTTGTTTTCTCATTAAAAAATCTTCCTTGATGCCAAAGTAAACATTTAGAGACTGCATTTTGGAGCAATTTACCTGTGGGAAACTTTAATACCGCATAATATGTCACTGTGTATGGTATACAACTGTTTGTGTGAACATATTAATAATTCCAGATCTCAATATTTCCTATGACAAGCACTTTCCATAACAAGTAGCTCCATGTTTTCAGCATTCTTCGGGCTGATCATAACTCAGCGCTCTCCCAGGAGGAAATCAGACACCCCTTTGCTCAAGAGAGAAGTTAGGAATCTTTCTTTGCTAGGGCTAGCAGAATCTCTGCAAAGTTGTTTAACATCTTTGTTTCTTACTCCTTTTAGCAAAATACAGCTCGTGCTACTTGCTAGCAATGTGTATCTCCAAACAAGCTCCATTCCCTTACATCAGAAGGTGTAGGTCTAATACATTAAGGACAGTTGTTTCCTCATACATTAAACCATGTAAAATACTCACCTAAAATACATCAAGCCCTATATATAAACTTTGGAGGCTTTCTTGCATATTCTTTCTTGCATATTTTTGTCTTTTTTTTTTTTTTTTTTTTAATAATAGTTTGCAACATTCTTTTAATTCATGGCCTGAATACAACCTGCAGCTGATATTAATTCCTCTTCTAGCTATACATTCTCTCCTCCCCTGACATTTACTTTCCAAACAATCGACAGCAATCAGATTCTCTCTCTGCTTTCCTTTTGCAGGGCTGAGCAAATCTCATTTACCCATCTCACATCCTTACCTTGCTGGAAGCTTTGAATCAACTTGTACACCAAAATCTTTCCCCTCCTTAATTGAAAGAAAGTAAAGAGCTCTTATCCCAACATAGATACTTTTATTCATTCTTAAGAAAGAGGTTCACTTCAGGTACCTTCGTCCATAGTGCACCTTGACAGATCCCTCAAATTTGACAACTTCTTTCCAGCCATGATGCAGGTAACTCCCCACCCCATGTAACTCTTCCTACCCAAGCAAGAGCTGTGTTTTAGCTGGCTCTTCCTGGTTGGTGGTGGCCTTATCTTCTAATGTGACTTGGATAGTAAGACACCCTTCAGCCTCTGTGATTTCTGAACCCTGGCTGCGTGCAGAGCCTTGTAGATCAGCTGAGCTGTTGCAGTGGTGAAGGCGAGCACCTCAACACCAGGTAAACCACTATGTCTAGTGAGATGCTAGGACACTGGGAAAGGTGCATAGGTTCCCATGTCTTCTTAAGAAGTTAGTTTGAATCTGCTTCTTCAAAACACCATAGGCTTTGTCTGTAACTTCCATTAGCTGATACACAGCACACATGGATGTTGGACCACCAGTCTTGTTTCACTCAGCTTGTAAGAAAACGGCAAATTGTCTCAGTAGCATCACTTCATCTGGTTAATCAAGGACCAAGAAAACACAACCTACTACATTAATCTTCTCCTGAGAATCACTCCTTCTCTCAAATAAACTTAATAACTAATTTTGTTTAATCTCTCTCTGACAAACACAGGTTTGCCTTTTATCCAATTTTCTATTTATCTTCAGATCTTAAATGATTTTTTTCTTCTAAACTGACTCTAAGAAATCACGCTGTATTATGCTTCAGCTAATTGTTCTTTGTTTTTTTAAATCCCTTTCTTTTCAACTTGTTAGGTGTGGTTATGTTCTGACTGTAGCACCTGTCTGGTTTACAGAAAGACCAATTTCAGGTCTTTGAAATCTGTCCATCTCTCATCTCTGATCATTAAAGCAATTCCTTAGTTTACGTATTTTTGCTCTTCTGCAATTGTGGAACTGTATTTGTAGCCTTGTTTTTGTTTACCCTGTCATGCAAGTTAAGTGGAGAATAGTCATGATCAGTTACTCCAAAGCCATCTTTAATGACAAGCTCTTCTATAATTACTGATTTCTTAATACCAGATCTAAAGCAGCATTACAGATGACTTAGTGCTACTTTAGCGAAGAATGCTGCTAGCTTTTGCACATAGAAATAATATTCTCTAATCTACATCTGGGAAATCTGTTTCTGAATATAATTTTCCTTCTCTAGTAACTTCTCAGATACTCTGTTCTACACTAAGCTGAGCTAACAGCAAGTCTTCAGCACCATCCCAGCACAACTGCTCACCCGTTCCTCCCTGGAAGGATTCTGCCCACATCATTTATTCCTGCCCAGCCCGTCCCACCAGCTAGAAGGGACTGCAAAATGTTGCTTTAACCTATACATCTGTTGCTATAACCTATATATACCTTTATGCCCTATCTAGCTTATATTTCTATTCTGCCATTCAGCATAATTCTAAAAGCTATGTGAGTAACATCTGCCAGGTGTGCTTCATTGTTTTACTCATAATTTTCCCAGGGGACGGCTTCCACATACAATCAGTGTTTTGTTTTGCTAGTGTGTTTAACCTAGTGCTGCATGTGCAGCCCTTGGTATCTGTGTGATGTCCTTTGAGGAAAAAACATTTATCAGGAAAACTGCATGGTGGCACGGCTTGCGAGCTGCTGTGACATTCAAGAGAGATGAAACGGTTAGCTGGTGCTGATCAGACAAGCACAAAAGCCTGACTTTGAAAAGGTTCTTCTGCTCTACTATATTTATTTTTGTTTGAGCCATGGAAAAACGCACTCTTGTCAAAATCTTTCTTCAACAGGCTTTGCTTGCCATTCTTCTTGTGGGCTGGAAACTCAAACACAAGCCTAATAGACAGTTGAGCCTAATCAATAATGTTTATTCTTTGACTCTAAGTCAAATTTCGCCTTCTGTCTTACTCCTCACTGTCCTGGGGGACAGCTGAAATGAAATATAATGAAATGATGATAATAACTTCACAATCAGTTAATGCAAAGGTTTTCAAGTCTTTGCTTGGGAAAGGCTGAGAATTTTCAGGTGAATTGTCTGGGAATAGACAGTATTCAAGGCACTATGGGATCAAAATGCATGAAGGTATATTACGTGAATTTTACTGTTGTGACTGTAAGTGAAGCCTGAACTATCAAGAAGGGTCATTTATGTTGGGGAGATTGAACACACTATACATGCATGAGACACCTAAAAATACTCATTATCTGCCTGCCTTTGTCATATAATTACTTACCTTCATCCTCATTTTATGTGCTTATGCCATCTGTTTGTACTGCAGTGAATTATCAATGGCCAATGAATGTTCCTACATAAACTTAACCTCCTGTATCCTGACAGAGGTGCTATAGTTCCATCTATTTTAATATCCTCATCTTGTTTTATTTGCATTTAGCATTTATTAGTCCTCTCAGATTTTATATTGTCCTTATAGCAAAAATGGCATTTATCTAATACCACAAAAGCAAAGAAGCTTGAATTGTTTTTTACATGAGTTTCCTTGAGCTCCAGATTTGCTGAGGATCTCTGAAAATTGAGTTTTTGGTGTTTACTGTGTGGTTTATGCACTGTAATACTGAAAGGTTTTTCTTGCTTTCTCAGGCATTCATTGAGAGCAGGTTGTGCCACATCACAACCTTCACCCACAGCTGATGTTCCCCTAGACAGCACTAATGAGTCCTAGAAGGTAAATACATGTCTCTGCATAACAGTTTGGCCTTGAAATCCAGCTCTGATGTCAAAGCTATCTCAGATGTGTCCTGCACCTAACTGCTGAGAAGCAGATGCTGAGAGCACCAGACATATGTCAGCACCACTGAGCTCCTGCAGCTCCTTGTCATTTGAACTCCAAGAGCAAGTAGGGAGGGACGTTTGATTATTTTCTGTTTGTTTGTTTCTTTTCTTTTTGCTTTAATGTACTGCAATGCCAGCATCTGATTCTGTAAAGTATGGAGACTGGGGATCTGATCTAAAGGCCTGTTTTAAACCTCTGAGCTCTCACCAGTTCTCTTTAGTAGGCTTTGGATCAGGGGAGACTATCACAGTTCTGTGACATCTGTCGAAAGTGCAGAGTGTTGTTTGCAAAACAAAACACCAAGAAGACCAAACCAGAAAAGATAAAACTGTCCATCAATTATTGCAAAGTGAGTTGCCACCAGATAGCATTATAAAGTTTGTTGTCACTGTGTATAACACACTACTGCAGCAAGTTATGTAAAATAAGGGTAATAACTCTTACAAGTTCAAACACAGAATATCTTTTATCTCTTCAGTGGAGTTAAGATTATTTAGTCTGTCTCTCTTACCAAAGGGAATAAACAAATCATGCAGAGTCTCTTTGTAGGCAATATTCTTAGTTTCTCATTTGTAAAGTTTCATTGGAAGTATTTAATCTCTTTCACAGCTAGTCATGCCCACCAATAGGTATGTCTATGTACAATAAGTACAAGTGACTAGATACAGAAAAATATAGAGATTTATCAGTAAATCACAGTATCACAGTATAGCAAGGTTGGAAGAGACCTCAAAGATCATCAAGTCCAACCCACTACCACAGACCTCAAGACTAGACCATGGCACCAAGTGCCACGTCCAAACGTGCCTTGAACACCTCCAGGGACGGTGACTCCACCACCTCCCTGGGCAGCCCATTCCAGTGGGGAATGACTCTCTCGGTGAAGAACTTTCTCCTCACCTCGAGCCTAAACTTCCCCTGGCGCAGCTTGAGACTGTGTCCTCTTGTTCTGGTGCTGGTTGCCTGAGAGAAGAAAGCAATTACTTGGCCTTGGAAACGGTTCCACCTGCATGGATCTTCCCGAACTGGGGACATAGCTGCCAAGGGCAGTCATTGCTCCTACTATTTAACAGAGACAGCAATGCTTTGGCCTGTGCAAAGAATGGTCCTCTTTGACAGAACTAGTGGAGGGGGCTGGGGATGTGGCATTAGCTGGTCACACTACAGGGGTCCTCTCATCTTTCCTCTCACTGAGAGCATGGTGCAGTAGTAACTCTCAGCACATCTTTAGGAGCAAGCCAACCATTTCTGAATGACAATTTATCTACGCAGGCAAGGAGCAATAGCTTCTTGGCAACTGTGTACACACCAAATGCTGATTTTCTATTTCTTCCTCTTCTTGGCCTAGACACAATGGGAATTGGCTTGTTTAAAAGATGATGGATTACCTACTGAAGGGAGAGCAAATGAAGGAAGAACAAACACAAGCCTGAATCTGCACAGTCCTAGTGCAGTGCCTAACCTTGTATCTCACTGAAACACTTGAAATTGGTTTTGTGCCCAGGGAGCTTTCAAAATAATAGAAATTATTTAATTGCAAATCTGGAGTAGCTATAAAATAAAAATTAAAATATGGACAACCCAGGAAAACAAAGAGTGTGGAAATCAATCCACAAGGCTGGGCCCAACTGAAACTTTGGCTGATATGAGCATCTGCACATTGGATGCCTCCTCCCTTTGCTGTTGCAAGGGACAAGAAAGGAAATGCATAAAAGGTGAATCATCAGTTATTTACCATCAATTAGCATTGTCTATAAAAACTGCCAAGAGTGACTAAGCTGGCATACCTAGCACTACATTGTTTAGGAAGTTAACAAGAGGTTGGCAAAAAAGCACTCCACCCAACCTTCAAAAAAGAGCCAAAAGCCAACACAATGTGAGTATCACTGTCTCGCACCTCCTTTGCCAATGCCACCCTAATCCAGCCATCAGGGCAAATCACAGCTCCTCTGTCTCTACCTTGGAATGAAGGGTTTTGAGATGGGAAACCCCAGTTCTGCCTGTGTCTGGTTTACCAGTGTGCGTAAGAGGAAAAAGCAGTGAAATTGCTTAATTTCTCATCTTTTCTGATCAGTGCTGGTGATAATGATTTCCTTGTTATGGCATGTAGACTCCAGCATGCTGCTATGTTGATGCATAGATGGGGCACAAATCTGAGTCTTAAATAAAACAGGATTTTGGTTCCAGCACAGCATGTTTGTAAAATATCTACTGACAAGACCGACAAAAAAAAAAAAAATTGTTCTGCATGACCTGTAAAGCATATGTTAAAAATTCTGCATCGTAGACCAGCTTTAAATTATTCATTTTTAATTCCATCAGCCTTGAAGGGCCTTTAAACAGTGACTACAAGAAACAATCCTACCACTGAGGGAACAGCCATAAAATAAAATACTGGCTACTTAAAAATATAGAGAAAAATGCTTTACTTAGACACAGTTTCTGAATTTTAAAATGTGAATAAAGGGCTGGATCCCCACTTGGTGAAAGCTGATACAGCTCCTTTGATGTTTGCATAGCTATTCCCCATCAGCAGCTGAAAGCCCTGGCCCAGAGTTTAGAACAGATATCGTTTCACTACATAAGAAGACAAGTGAGATTTGCATGGTTACTTCAAAATATTTCATATTCACTGAGCTGTTGAGGAAACGTCTGTGAAACAACTCTTGGATTCTTTCCCAAAAACATCTAAATGACACTTGCTAGGGAAATGCTACAGTATAAAGGGGAGAGGATCCAAGCCTCCAGGTTGGACCCTGCTGTAATTACTATGGCAGAGAGCACTTGCTATCTACATGCTTATTGGGGCGCATCAGTGGAGTTGAGAGCATCCAAAGGAGTTAATTAAATGCAATACTGATATAATAAAGAGAAACAGGCTCCACACTTGCTGGTTGAGAAGAATTTGATCTTGTTCTCTGCTCTTGGCTCAGCTAGACACTAGTAGAGACCTGAGGAACTTCGTGCTCTGCACTCCTCCATGCTCCAGCCATACTGCTGTGACATGATTCCTCGAGGCCACCTCCTGGGCAAGTAAAGGAGCTTTTCTGACCAAAACTAGACACCATAGATATATTGCTTACATATCTCCTCCCTGTGGCCTGTAACCAAAGCTGGTGTGGCTGGAACGAGATTCACCATGTCATAGAATTATAGAATTGTTTCAGCAGGAAAAGACCTGTAAAATCATCATAGATATAATCTAAGATATTTTACCCCTTGTGTACTGCAGAGTACTCTCATCATAGAATGGTTTGGATTGGAAGAGACCTTAAAGATCACGTGTAGTTCAAACTGCCCTGTCATTGGCAGGGGCATCTTCCACTATACCAGGTTGTTCAAAGCCCCATTCAATCTGGTCTTGACCACTTCCTGGGAGGGGGAATCCACAACTTCCCTGGGAAACCTGTTTCAGTGTCATCTTAACTATCATAATTAGGACACTGTTTTCTGCAGGGTGCTTTCCTTGATACAATCTGTAAAAGCAGTAGTAAAACTTTATATACTGTATGGTGAGAAATCATGTTTTCCTAGAAGATCTGGCTCTTCTTTCCCTAAGCATACTTGCTTTCATAGGATATTCCTCAGTGGCCTCATCACGCTCTCTCTCCCTCCATCACTTCAAAAATGTTTGGAAGAGGTCCCCAAACTTGATGCTCAGTCAGCTGGTGAGCTGACCAACCCACAATCATCAGGAAGGAAATGAAGCAGCAGATTCAACTAATTTGCCTGAAGGTATGACAGTATCAAGTCAAGAGGGTTGCAGAAACTGTCATAGGTGATCAAATCGGAGCTCCTCAAGGGGCCTATGCCACCTCTGGCAAGCAGCTCCTAGGAAAAAGCTGTAAAGAGCTTTATAATATACTGACACATACCACACGCTTCCCCCTCTTCCCCCCCATTGCAATTTCTTGTGTTGATACATTCCTTGAAAAAGATGACTATATTTTTTTTTACCTTCATTACTTTAGATTAAATCCCTTCCAAGCCCTGTATATGAAGGATATAAGACTACATTGCTTTGCAGTACCTGGGGACAGGATTTAGTGACTGGGTGAACCCCTTGAAGGGCTTGTGTGGGCTTAGGTTCCTGGCAGAAAGCTCAGCTTGTCACAGGTACTTACACCCGAATGCAAATATCTTCACCGCGCGGCATACGATGTGACACCGGTCTGAATTCACACTTTTACTAATATAACTCTATGGAAACCAGCTCAGTGATGATTGATGACTTTACAGCTCCTACGTAGCACGTTGCAGTTTCCAGTGGAAGTACGAGGAGCTGGATGTAATACACCACCAACGTGGGCAGTTTCTGTAAGTAGATTAATAACCTGTAAACTCATCTGCTTCACAAAGGGAGTTATGTACCAGCTGGACGGTGTTAAGGAATCTGTTTTCCAGAGCTCAAGAATACGTTCTCCCATCTGATGTGTGCCAGGGATGTCCACTGAGCAGGTTATGCTGCCTGTGGGGAAGAGTCTGGAGAGAATACCAGAGAGATCACTTGCTTCTTGGGAGATGCTATAACCATCCCACTTCTCTGGAGTCTTTACACATTAACGCTAAAAAAGCCAGTATGATGTTGTGAAAGAGTTTTAGCAGACACTCCATCAGAGGAATGAGTCTCCGTGGGGAATGCTTTAATGTTGCTGGATCTGTTTTAATTGTACAGCATTTCATGGTCACATTAAACGTGTCTGACGCCGGACTGAAAGAAACTATGTGCTGTATTAACGGTGTAAAGTATGTTTTCTCCTCCGAGAAGCACGAATTTCCATTCCACATTCCCTGCCGCGATCATCTATGGAATATGTAACGCTCAGCCTGATACGAGAGCTTCGGGGTGAGGGGAAGTACACAGGTATTTCTGAGTGGTAACCCTCTAGGGAGGTCACCGTGGTAGACGGGATTTCACCTCGAAGCGCTCAGGGGGAAGTTCCACTTGGTGGCTACGACCCACCGCTCGCCCCTCTCCCACCAGGGACGCCCGCAGCCCCATGGGGCGCGGCGCACAGCCCTCGCCTACAGGCGTGCAGCCGTCCTACGCGGATGCGCAGCTCTCCCACGCTGCGCGACGGGCGGGTGGGGGCCGCCCGGTGGGGGCCGCCCCGGCACCGCCCTGCCCGGATCCGAGGAGGGGCCGCGGGGCCCCCGGCGCCGTCCACGTGGCTGGGGGCGCGCTATATGAGCAGGCAGGAAGCGCTGCCGGGGAGGGAAGGGGAGGGACGGGGTGCCGGAGAAGGTCCGCGGGCAGCGAAGGGAGGCAGCGAGGCAGCAAGAGCTACAAGCAGCGATCGCCCGCCCTTCTCTGGCCATGGGGCTTGGCGGCCCGCCGGTCCTCCGCGCCCCGCTGTGAGTACCGCGGGACATCCCCTGCCGCCCTCCTCCTTCCTCGCCTTCCTCTTCCCCGCTTACCTGCAAGTCCTCCCGCTTGCTCCTGCTGCGAAAGGCGCTGCGGGAGTCTCCCCTTCCAGCTCCTCATTCGGCTGTTAATTTTTGGGTTTTGTTTTGGGCTTTTTTTTGGGGGGCGTGCGTGTTAAATTATTACTAATTTTATTTTTATTATTATTTATAAGCAAAGGGCAGCCCGGCAGCATCCTCCAGCGAGTGCCCGGCAGTCCGGAGCGGAGACGCTTCGCTGCATAAACCGGGATTTCCCTGGCGGATGGGGGCAGAGGGAGAGGCTGCGCGTACCGAGATGGGCTCGCCTTGGGGCGATGCCCCCTTACAGCACTGAGCTCGGGCTCTGGGCGCCGATAGCAGGAGCCAGCCCCCACAGATCCACTCCGTGGCATCACCTGGTCTACGAGGGACCGCTGCTGCCCAGTGCCCCGCAAGGCTGGCGCTGGCGGGGGGGAGCAGCGTCACGGACCAGTCTGGCCGGGTCCTGCACCCTGGGGTGTTGTTTTGGGTTTTTTTTGTGTTTGTGGGTTGTTTTTTTTTTTCCCTTGAGTAGACTGCGGTGAGAGAGGGAACCCAGTATTAGTCCGTTGGAGGGAAAAAACACAGGCTAGTTATTTTGGGTACCTGCTTGCACACCTCTGCTGAATTAGTTCGAGTATAAATAACTAATCTCGGAGGTCAGCAGTCTGGCTGTTATGTGTGGTTTTGTTACACGTGACGTGTTTGTCTCTGTAGCAAACATACATCCCAGATCCTTAAGGTGATTGCTTTTAGTCATGGCATAAATGAAAGGAAACCAGTAGGAAATGCCTTTGATGCATATGTTCTTGTTTAAGACACACAAGATTTTTCAACTCTTTGTAAGGGTTGAGCTTTGAGCTTTGTATGTATCCAATACACTGAAATAAGTCATGGTATATATAATTGTAACTCTGAATTATATATTTGCCTGCTGGGCACACATACTAAAGGAAAAAACTCCCTAATTATGGATCTTTCAGTGAGATTGGAAGGGTTACAAAGCTCTTGTAATCTTTTGGGTCAATTTTCATAAGCTCTGAAGGCTCTCCTTGAAAAGGAAATTAAATTTCAGTGTGGAAAAGAGACAGGAAATTCAACGATATAAAAAAAAAGTCCCCGTTCTACTTTGATCCCATCCTCAAGAGTTCATTTTTGTTGGTGCTCTTCAGTGAGAAGTTAAAATGAAGAGCCACCTTTCCCCGGAGTCTTCCTGC
Organism: Ramphastos sulfuratus; assembly: GCA_013399055.1. Taxonomy (NCBI): domain Eukaryota; kingdom Metazoa; phylum Chordata; class Aves; order Piciformes; family Ramphastidae; genus Ramphastos; species Ramphastos sulfuratus. The sequence continues at coordinate 52,135 of WBNM01000955.1, read as the reverse complement.
CTCTTGGCAGTTGGGAAGATGCTCAATTAGCAGCACGTTCCTCCTGTGTATTATTTACATGACTTTAGCTGGAGGGGTGGCTCGGTGTGAAACACCTGTTTTGAAATATTTGCCTTGCTATGCGCCCTAGTGTCCCATGCCATCCATACCGGCCACTGCCTTCTGCAGCCAGTATATTCACCTCTGCTCAGTTTTTACAGTTTGATTGAAAGTCGTACTCTGCCCACTGTTTGTAATACCTCAGTGGAGCTGCTCTCATGTTCAAAAGTTGTGCTCGGCCCCAGGCCCTCTTTCTCACTTTTGTCCGTGGCACAGTGGTTATCTGCAGGGCATGGCTGTGCTTGTGGTCCTTTCTAGCCTCCTGTGGAAACCCAATAGTTTTTAAATCTGTTCAAACACTTGTTCAGGCAGTGCCAGGAGGTGGAGGAGGGAATGGTTGTGTGTAAATAAAAAAGATGGATTTCTTTATTAAAGGCACTTGTTTTCTTGATTGTCCTGGAAACAACAGAACCTCAGCGTAGGTCTAGGGTGAACTTGGTTCTCTGTTCCTCTGCCAATTTCTCACTTCATTGACTCTGTTTTGGTGCTGCCATAGATTAACATTTCAGCAGCACCAGGTTTAAATCCTGTGCCTCAACAAAGTCCCGGTCTATGGCCCTGCCAAACACGCTTTATAGCTACCACTAGAGTTTAAAAGTACACTTCTGCCTAATATACATTTATTTTACTTTTCCGGTAGTAACATGTAAGAGCATAGCCTTTCAAAAAGCAAAAGACAAGAATCCAGTTCCTTATTCTTTTGACTGTCTCCCTTGGTGTACAGTCTGATTGTGCGATGGAGACAGCAGCTGGTTCTGTCTGCATGAATTTTTCACATGTCCCAGCCAAGAAGGAACTTGCATCCTTGTTTACAGTTTTTCTTCCTGACTTGATAGTAATAATGACGGCATGTAGCATTTAAAGCTAAACATCATTTAATGTAACATTTCATATCTGTTTATCAATTTGCTCTTTTGTTTATGCAAAAGTGAGAGTAATTAGAGGGAAAATGAGGGTCATGAACATAGCAGTTCCATCTTCTAGGTTATAGCATCTCTTATGCCAAGTGCAATGCAAATACTGCTGTTTAATGATAGTAGTAATATGTTTTTATTAGGAGCTTCTTTTAGATGGATTTTCAAAAGCATGGTGAAGCAGAAATGTGCTTCTGAAAAGCAAAGGAGTAAGATCAAATCCAGCTCCACAGCATATTTCAAGTGCTGTTAATTCCACCACTTGGTGGAGCTTTTCATGGCACTGGCTGAGGGAGCTCTGAGTAAGGGTGCGGTTTTTTTGGGTTTTTTTTTATCTTGTTTCAACACTGTCAGCCACTACTTGTAGTACAGTTTATTTTAACTTTTTTTATTTCTCATACCAGATTTATTTAATTTTCTGTATCTTGTACAAAGTACAGAAGTCAGGATAGGACTATTGGTGTCTCATCTGAAACTGTGCCGTTTGGACTGCCATGGACTGTATGTCCTAGCTTTTTGGAGCTGGTCCAGAAAGACGTGAGAATTTGACTCCTTGTGTCATATTTGAGACTCCAGGAGGGTGGCATTGTCTAGGGTATCTTCAGTGGCATCTGAAACCTATTTGGCAATTGAATTGACCTTGTTTACCCCAGGGAAGCTGTGTGTGCTTTCTGGGCACTAACTTTTAAGTAGGTAACATTACCAATGTAAGCAGCCTCTACTTAAGAGACTAGACTTTTAGAGAGGAGCTGTTTCCTACCTCATGTGACTCCTCATTCTGATAAGAGCTTTGGGCCACCCTGGCGCTCATTAACAGAAGCCACAAACGAACTGTCATCACCCTTCTAGTCACCTTTTCCACTCTTGCCCCATCCTTCTTTCACTGGTGCTAAGTGTTTGTAAGCAGCAAACTTGAGTTCCTTTGTGGAAAACGTCCAGTAAGGCTTTGAAAGGCTCCTGTAAGCCAGGGCTGCACAGCACCCACAGCTGCAAAATAGCTGTGGAGTGTGGAAGATGGGTGGGCCATGTATAAAGCGATTGTACCCTGTATTCGGTAGTGAACATTGGAGGTTCAGCTTTCTCCTTCTGAGGACATCCATCTCAATAGAGCCTTTTGTTTTTTCTAGTAGCTTTTCTGTTTCTTTGGAAGTCCATTATCCCGGCAGTCCTTTGATGCAGACTTGGCCTTCTGTAGCATTCTGCCCGAAAGGGGTTCGAGTGAAGGAGTCAATCACTGGTCACAGATTCCAAGCATTACAATCCCCACCTTGCTAGTGCTTGACACAGGACTGCTGCTGCCATGGTAGTGACCATAGGTTCTCTGGATAGCTTTAAAGCTCCCTTGAGATGAATCAGTCCTTATCCATCCCTTTGGAGAATCGTCCTATAAAGCAAAAGCTGTCACAATGAAGATGAGATACTAAATTGGATGCAATTTGAAAATGTCTCTGGACTAGATAGTTGCTACTGACATTTCCCAGGATTGGTGGTTGTTTTTTTTTTTTTTTTTTTCAGCTGTGGTACACCAACACACAACAAAGACTGTTCCATTTAAAGGACACTACATTATTTCTGGAGGCTGGATCTTCAATCAATGACTTAATCTTACTTATCTGAAATGCTGCGTGTGCTGACACATCACAGTGCTGTACTAGCTCGACAAAGAAATCTAATTCTATCAAAACTGCCAGCTCAGTTAATATGACCCTGCCAGAGAAGCATAAGGCATCACCTCCATTTTTTTAGGTACGAATCAGATTCCCTATCTCCAGCTCATATTCAAAGGACACTACTTGTGGCCAGATTTGAATATATTTGTTTTTAAGGTAACTGCTTACATCCTGAGATACAAAACAGTAAATCAGATTGGAAGATGACCTCTGACTGTTTGGGATGGAATGTACCAGTTTGAGTCCTACAGACAGTCCTTTGAGATTAGTCTTGAAGCAAACACCTGTGTTACTTCACTAGTGACAGATGCTCTCTTCTAAACTTTCTCCCTTCCCAAAGTGGAAGAGAAGTGGAATAAATGAGGCATACTTATGGATTGGGGGGGAAAAAAAAAACTAAAGCAGCTTTAATGAAAATAATAACAATAAATTGAAATATATAGAAAGTGAATATTGACTCCAACTTCCTTGAAGGCAGTCACCGCCCCCACCAGTGCTATGGACAGGCACTGGGGAAGTCTCAGGCTGGACTCAGTGGCAGATGGGGTTACTACTGGGAGCAAATGCTGTCTGCAAAAATGATCTGACCTACACATTTTTATTACAAGACTGAGAAAACTACTGATTTATATTGAATTAAAGCAAATCTTGAAAACTGGTCAAGGTAATTATGGTTTTGATCAAGTGAGGCGTTCATGGAATCAGAGATTCACGGAATGGTTTGGGTTGGAAGGGAACTTTAGTAGTTTCAACCCCCTTATCATGGGCAGGATGCCTTTCACTAGACCAGGTTGCTCAAAGCCCCATTCAGTCTGTGATGGTTTGGGAGTTCCCTGTCCCCCCACACTTTGTAAAATCACCCAGACTAGACTCAGCCCTCTGGAAGTTAAGGAATGAAGCTCTATTTACAGCTTAGCATAATATACAAGCAGATATATACACAATATACATGAATATTTATAGAAATATGCAAGTTAAAGGTAATGCAGAAACACAATCCCCCTTCCAGCAATTAGAGTCCCCAGGAGGGGCTCCCAACCACCCTTCCACCTTCTCCCCACCCCTCTACCTTACCCCAGCGTTTGGGTTACGTGCAAGGTGAGTTTGGAGGATCGGCCAGAGGGGTTAGAAGGAAAGTGGTTAGTTAGGTTACTCAGCAGAGAGGCCAGAAGCTCCCAGAGAGGCAGAGACAAGACTGAGAGTGTCTTATCTATGTTTTGTGTCCTTAGCCTTATACATCTTAGCAAGCCTATGAGTGAAGTAGACATCACCATTGTTTTCCTTTCACAGCCTATAATATAATTTTCTCCATTAAAATGTTCCAATTAGCCTCAAACCAGCACACAGTCTGAGCTTGGACAGCTCCAGGGTGGGTGCATCTACCACTTTTCTGGACAACCTGTTCCAGTGCTTTGTCATCTTCAGTACAGAACTTCTTCCTTGTATCTGATTTAATTGTATTGACTGTCACAGAGCTAAGTGGTGTCAGCAAACTCGTTGAGGATGCACTTGATCCCATTGTCCATGTTGCTGACAAAGGTGTTCAACAGTGCTAGTCGTTCTTGCTTTTTGGTTCTTTGGATTTTAATTTCAGGCTTACTTCAAACTCTCACGTAGTCAAAATTACTCATTTTGAAAGAGTCAAGAAGAAAGTTTGTCTTCAGAAATGTCAAAATGATTCCTCTGAATTTGATGTGACTTTCTCCAACAGTTTGTTAGCTGATGGCAATACCGATATCATACCTGAATTTGGATGTTTGGTTCTTTTTTCTTTGAAACTATTTTTATATTGAAGTTGCTGTTCTTCAGAAGATTCACCCAGCTTTTCTCTTCAGAAGCAGTTCTGTGCATTTCAAATAAAAAAAAAAATCCTTCCTGCTTCTCACTCTTAACGCATATTAGAAGAATTAGAAATCTTCTTTCTTGATCTCTTTTTATTCCCCCTCATATCATCTGCTTTTCCCCTTCAGTTAAAATTTACTCAATTTGAGAATTGATGACTCTGTGATCAGTTCTCCTGTGGTTTCACTCTGTGTCTTGCAAACAGACCTGCTACTCTTCACAAACTGTGTGCTTAATTTTAGCCTACAAATGCTCAGAAGAGTAAAAAAGAGCTTTTCTTGTCCTATATCCTATTCACACAAGTTCAGCTTCAAACTTGAGGTATTAATGCTGAGCACTACTTAATATCTCTAGCACTGATGGAAACAAAAAATGGGTGTGTATGTAAAGGTCATAGAGTGGCTGTGGAGGTGCATAGTTTAGCAGCTGAGAATGCCAGAACCCTTGCAGAAAAGTTATGTGTGTTATGAGGGAGTTACCTCTCATGTTCTGGAGAGTATGCTGTAATGGCAACACAGAAATGCAAGAAAAAATGGCATTAGCCTTTCTAAAAGGTTAGTAGTTAGACTCTTGCAAAAATTTTTTTTGCTTAGGAAGGCAATATTCAAATGCAAATAGGCTCTTATTAAATATGGAAATGATAGTTGTCTTCTATAATGTTAAGAGGAGGAGGGCAGTTTGGAAAGGGAACGATTTATGTATTTTTCAGAGAGGTTCCTTTCTTTTTGGGTTTCCAGAAATGCCAATGTTCCAATGTTGTGGCTTACCTACGTAGCTGGGACCTCTGCAGTGGGTTCACAGGGAGAGTCTGTGGGACCAGAGAATACAGCTTTGTTTAAAAGGCTCATCTTCATGTGAAAAACTTGCCTTCACTGACGTTATTTTGATGGCTGCAATGTAGATATGAGGTGACTATAGAAATAAAAAGTTTATACAAGATACTGAAGACTTCAAAGCTTTAGGAAGAGTTTTCCTACTTTCCTCTCCCTTTCTGTTAGTAGACACTGAAATGTCCTTCAGTCCTGCTGTTCTGGTACTGTACTGTGCTGTGGTTTGGTGTCCCTCTTCTGCCTTTGTTCTGCCCCTCATCAGTAATGTTTCTACAACTGCTCCTTGTTAGAGCAGGTTATTTTTGCAGCTCCTGACCACTCCTTTTTCTCTTCTGTGTTTTGTTCTCTGCATGCCAAGGTCAGAGAAAACCAAGATGTAGGGGGAGCCAGGGACGCTTAAACTTTACATTTAAGGACTAGTGCATAATGGTGAGAGGAATTCTTCTGTCTGAGAACATGGAGTCGGCTTTGAGAGCTGAGCCCTGTCCCATCCTAGCTCTCTTCTCCAGGCTTGCTAGTTGTAAACGACAGCATTTTGATTTCCTGGAGGTTGAATTGGGCCTTTAAAATGCATGGGGACTCCGATAAAGATAGTTGCTCTTTTGACCAGCAGCTTGATTTTTGAATTGGGGAAAAATAAAAGGACATTTTCAACCACGTGGACAGAATAGCTTTAGAGGTAGGACCATCGCTTACTCGTTCCCTGTCTGCCACTCCACTGAGTAGCACAGTCTACAGAGATGCGCAGAGCACTGCCTGTTCAACAAAAGTCACCTGTATTTCTGCTTTGTCGCCAGTGCGGAAGTTATCACCATAATGCTGTAGAGATTGTGCAGTTTGGTACTTTTCCCACATGATTCTTGATGTGCTGCTTTAGGTCACCTGGGTCTCGAGGACTTACAGAGGAACATGAAGTGTCATTGACTTAGGGTGTCTGCCACAGCAGACTTTCTGTGAATATTGCAAAACCACACAAAAATGGATATGAAAAATAAAAACCTGCTTCAGATCAGAAATGACAGAGTGAAAGCCTGTGTTGTGGTAGCAGGATGTGTGAAACAGCAGCAACTACTTGACTCTGATAATGCTGAAGGGATACTGGAGTCTGGCTGTCCTGCCATCCCATCTGGCCCCTGTATTAGCTTGCTAGGGCAGCAAGATGTGTGTGTGTAGCCTGGGAGACAATCGAGTAAAGCAAATGCATTGAAAAGCATACTGATACAGACAAACTTTGGCTCAGGCCATCAAATTAGATTTGATAGGATTTGCTTAATGATATATATAGCTTTGTACAATGTTTAGGTGCTTTTGGGCCCCTTTGAGAAATGCAGGTATTCAGTTTACCTGTAGGATATGTGTACTGCAAAATACTTGAGGACACTGGAGAACTGTGGTACATAGTACAGACTGAGGAAAAGTGGAGTGGGGTTTTCACTCAAGTTACCGCAAATAAATGTGATAGCAATTGAACAACTTCAATTTCTTAAATAGTCCTTTAAAAGTCTTCAGAAAAAACATACAAAATTGACCAGTGTATATGTAGGTGCTCCGAGTGTTGCTGTGAGTTGACATAATCCTGACAATTCCGGCAGTTAAATTGCACCAACAAAAGCTGGACATGAAATGCCCAGTTAAGACACTGATTTGTGCACTACCCGGGCTTCCTAAAAAAGCCTGTAGCTCTGCTGGGTGAAGTGGCCAATACTTCAGACAGAAAGCAGCCTTGAGCAGCTACGTAAGTGGTTGTGAGGCCAACGAGTGAAGGATCAGGAGGTGGATGCTGGCTGTTGAAAATATACAAGGTGATACAGTAATTGCAGAGGTGGCTAAAACATCTAATGAAACCAAGGATTTTAGAATGAGATGCTTCTCTGCAAGGTGAGGGTCCTGTCAATAGTGAGTTGAGTGTAAGTATTGGCAGAGGATGTTGCTATGCAATTGNTCTCTTCCACCAGCACCCCAAAGTCCCTCTCCTCAGGGCTGCTTTCAAGCCAGTCACTGCCCAGCCTGTATTGGTGCTTGGGATTGCCTTGACCTAGATGCAGGACCTTGCACTTGGTCTTGTTGAACTTCATGAGCATGGCTTGGGCCCACCTCTCCAGCCTGTCCAGGTCCTTCTGGATGGCATCCCTGCCCTCCAACTTGTCTGCTGCACCACACAGCTTGGTGTCGACAGCAAATTTGCTGAGGGTGCAAGACTCGTTCTGGGATTTTTTTTTTAGTAGGGGAAAAACTGGAGGCTTGGAAGGAAAAGAATTGATGGGTTAACATTACCATCCTGTCTCCTCTGGAAGGGTGTCTCTTTTTGCAGCACAGGGAGAAAAGGCTGCTGGTGCCTTCCTCTGCTGCCATCTGACCCACTGCTGGTGCAGGAGAGGGACTCATTTGTTGGGCTTTGTTTCTGCAGGCTTAAAAGGAGGACACACACTTTGCCTGTAAAACCTCTGGGTGAAGAACGCTATATAAAGCTAAAATTCTGTCAGATTAAGCCAGAAGTGCTCGGTGCGGTCACTGCCCCTATTGTTTTGGAAAAGAGCCTCTGCCATCACAGTTTACATAGTAGCCCTTTGTCCCTGTGGCTTAAAATGCCCAAGCTCTCTCTGTGAGGACTGTCATCACACTAATTGACAAACAATCCTAAGAAGTTTGCCTCATTTAAAGCTACTGTTTTGGAAAAAGGACAGTTGTCCTGTGGGAACAAGCTTGCCCAAGATGTCAGATGTTAGTGGAGCACAAAACAACCCTTAGATCCTACTCAGATGAGCTGTCAGGGACTCACACATCCAACTTTTCTGTGCGTCTGTGAATTCTTAAAGGATCTTTCCTCAGAATGTTGTTTGCCTGATTTCTTCCACGAGCAAACTTAGAGGTTCTCTGTATTTTATGAGAAAACTCCAGCACATCTTCATTTTGGAAAATGACCTTTTATCAAGGTATAATTCTCCCTGGAGGTTGTTCTCAGAGCCACTAGCCACACTTTTGGTGTCTGAATTTGGAAAATGATATGAGCCTGGTTGTTGCATACTAGTAAAAATTTTACACCCTTACTGACTTGCTTGGAAATTTACTGACTGTGATGCACAGGTGCAGCAGGTAGTGGTGTGTCCCCCCAGTGAGGAGCTTGTCGTGGAAGAAACTGGAGGTGGAACAAGATGCTCTCAGGCAACCTGTATCACTTCCTATGGGACTTTAAGGCTTGCTTGGCAAAGGTGCACACACTGAAGGTGGTATTACCAGGGTGGTGTGTAACCCTTCCCATTCTGGTGAGAAACCAGCTGGCTTTGCAAGACAGCTGTACTGCAGGGTGAAACTTGGTGCCCTTGAAACTGGTCCTGCCTGCTCCTGTATTGCTGGCATCCTCCTCACTGAAACTGTGAAATGGGGCATTCTGCCATCAGTGCCTGAGGGTCAAGTTCCAGGTAAAAGCAGGCGAGACTTACTTGTTTTGAAAAGCATCTCCACAGTCCCTTACCTCTACAAATGGACCCGTTCTGAATTTGTCAAAGCCCAAATGCCTTTGTTGCTTTTGTATCTCATCAGGTTTCATTTGACAAGTGTAGCTCTTAGAGATGGAAGTTCTGAATTAGGGCATTGACAGTTTTCTGAATATTAAAAACCCTCTCGTTTTTATAGATGTTAGAATCAGTCTTTCAGATCTCCCCTTCTAGCTGCCATTTTGAGCTGATGGCTACTCCTGAGCAGGTATGTGGCAGCACCAATTTGGTTGGCACCAACAGTACTGGACTTCTAAGGAAATTAAGGTGTTTCTGCATCTTGACCAAGAGCTGTTCTTTGTCTTTAATCCTCTCTTGCATCAGTAACAAATGCTGTATGACAGTTTCACCTTTCTCCAAGAGAGAACAGAGTTGTTCATAGTAACCTTGAGTATAGACTTGTCATATCTAATGAGCTCATTAGGGCTTGATCTGCTCATTACCTGCAAACTGTTGGAGGCAAGACCAAAATATCTCATGCAGACAAAGTGGGCAGCGTGCTACCCTCTGAGCTGGCACGGGGATGTTGCTCAGCACGTGCATTTGAATTGATTGCTGAGGCTGTCACCTGCTTAATGAGATGCAGAAAGCTTGTGACTTCTTATAATCTTTCAAATACATGGCACTTGTATGAACAGGCTTGTCAATAGTGACTTGCTGACCCAAAGCCAATGACACTCTTCAATACATATAGCAGAGTACTTAGAGCCAGCAGTCTTCAGTGTCCAAGACCCCAGTTGAAGGTAAATAAATTTAGAATTTCTTTAAAAGTTACCTTCTCCTTCCCAAATTAAATTCTTCCGTAAGTATGACAGCTATGGTCCACTTACTGCTTCTACTGAATTTCAACTTTCTGTCCAAAGTTGTTAGCACACAAGGTTGTTGCAAGATACTTTAATCTGTCAAAGGTCACAGGGTAAGGAATCCTTTTCAGCAGTACATGGTAAAAGATTTCAGACCTGAGTGATCTTTAAGGCATGCAGCAGGAACCTGCAGATTGACTTGGGTGTTGGGAGAGTTAATTTCTGGTTTGCACCTCTTGTAAGAAAAAATAAAGGAACATAGCTGGCATCTAGAATTAAAGATATCCTTTGATCCATTTGTTGGCTATTTTGGGAGGCATGAACAACATAAGCATCATGGCAGAGTATAAAGCAGTCTCCATCAGATGAGAACAGTATTTATTCAGGCACATGCTGTCCTTCTCAGCAAGTCACATCATAGATCCCCATCACTTGTGAGGTTTGTATCATGGTCTAAATAGGGTGGAGACTTACATCTTAGCCTTTTCCACTAGAATTCTCTAGGTACACACTCAAACTGGTGTATTAGCAGGGACATATCTGCAAGCACACTGAATAGCAAAAGTCAAATCCTTTTGGTAGAGATGCACAGCAATGCACAGTTTCATCAAGGTGGTGACTGGTGTTTGATCTTGTGTAACAGTAAGCAAGGTACTACTTACTGGCATGCTTACTTTTTTATTGCCTGACCCTTCAAAGGAGATGGTGGCAGGGGAAGGACGCAAGTAACTTTCACATGACACTGCATTCATTGGTAACAATGCTGGAATTCCTGTTGATTTCTCAGGATGTCACGTGCTTCTGGCAAAAGCTCTGCTTGTGTTTTCCTTTGATATATGCCCAGAATCAGAGACACATGCTGTAAATCAAAGTAATTGTGTTGGTTTCTTGTAAAAGATGGTTGCTGTAGTTCATTTCATGGTTCAGGGGTCAGGAGGGATCTTTAAACACAGTGTTGCTCAACCTGTGTAATTTCAAGGGGGTTTTGTTGGTTTGTTTTTGTTTTCTTTTTTTTTTAACTGTAAGACTTATTAAATAACTTTGTAGGCAAAAGTATTTTGCAGTGACAGATGTCTTCAGTTTTGTGTTATCAGCAGCACTTCCTTTGCTCCTTTGCTTTAGACAGAATGAGAGAGGGACATGCTGAAGGAGAATTGCTTTGTACTTAGCAGAATTAGAATAAGCCCAGCAAGCACATGGTTTGTGCTTAATTCCAAGAGCCTGAATCTGATCTCACTTCTACTAATCTCTAAAGGGATTATTCCTGATTTACACCATGCTGAATGAAATCTGAAAGCCTGTTTGTACTTCAGGCTTCGCAAGGAAGCTGACCTGCAAATATGAACAAAGCATGGCTTCCGGCAGGTTAGTTGTTTAAATTTGCCAAGCTAAACTCACTATAGCTTGCTTAGCAGAGGTTATTTTAAACTAAAGACTCGATCCAGAGAACTGTGTTGCAAGAACTTGGGCTAGAATACATTTACCTCTACTGGACTAATAAAACAAGGTAACTGGAGGAGCCTTTTTGATACAACACAGTGCTCTTTATTTGCATAGTACCTTTCATCTGAGGATACTGAATAATTACTTCATTGCAGTTCTGGAAGTTGTTCAGCCAGACAAGTCTCTTTAATGACCTGCAGCGACTCCAGTTCTTAGCTAGTACACTTGGTCTTTGGTCAAGAGTGACACCTGCAAGAAAGTCTGCAACCTAGACTGGGGAGAAGCCGTTAGCTGAAAATACTGCAGTTTCTGGAATAAATGCTATGACATACCTCTCTGCTGTGAGGAAAATTGATTTTTATTAGCATAACTTCATTTAGTGTTCAATGAAGTACCAAAGGCAAACAGCAGTTTTGAATGGGGAAGCACAGGTTCCCTTTAGATTGTCATGGCTAACTCCCTTACAGCCCCAAACTGACAGACTTGTTGTTTACTTCAATAGCCTTAAAAATGAGCATGTAGACAATGTTTCTGTCATACTTGTCTGTGCTGTGATGAAAGTGGAATACACCTTTTTGTAGGGTTGCTTTAAAGAAAAGTGGAATATTGGGCACCTATGCATGTTCTCAAAGGAACAGGTCACATCTGTCCTTGCTGCAAAGCAGCATTTGGTGTGGTGGGACACTTGCACAGTGTTCGAACTACTTGCATGCAGCCTTATAATATTGGAGAGTGAGATGAGTGGCCTTGCGTGGTGGCCTGCCTTGAAAATTTTATTTTTGACTTCTTTTGTCAGCTTTCATTTCGCAATAACTGTTGCTATCTCCTGAGTATTTGAGATGCTTCAAGCTTTGACCTACAGTAGTGCTACACAGCAATCAGGGCTGTTAATATTTATAAACACTAAAAGCATGGGGGACATGAGTGACTGACTCAGATGTCTTAATTTACTGCATTTGGGAAGAGATGGTAAATGGGTGTCTGAGCAGACTGGCAAGGTGTATGCACAAAGGGAAATGACAAATATGAAGGTTGTTCAGATGACAGCAGAAGGTCCTGTGTTTATAGACCAGAGGATATCTGTAGCCCAAAAGTCACCCAGCATAGTGAAAAAAACCACTGAATTCTGGGACAGTTGTCAAAAAGGTGCAGTCCAGGAAGGTTTTGCTCACACTGGCTCAGTTACCCCATACAACCATCTGCTCCTGCTGTGGAGCTGAGCCGCCTTTTCCTGGCTGAAAGTGTGGCTATGAAGTTAAATATACTGAAGCAAAGTTGACATGCACAGCTGTTTGACTGGAGAATACCCTTTATTTTCTTTACAGTGAGTAAGGAAGTCTGCTACTTCACCAAAGGCATAATTTAGTTTTATTGCTGGTGGCTCCAAGTTGTTAGCCATGACTAATGTAAGCCTTGTCTGTCTATCAGCAGAGACTGGAGGAGCTAATGACTGTATTCCTGGAGAAAAGACTTCATTGATTCAAGCTGGAATAGCTGGTGAGCAATGCTCTGAGCAGTTTGCATTCAGTATAAAAAACCCAGTTGGCTTTGTGTCCATAGTCTGTATAAGGAGCCCAGCAAACTATATAGTGAGCTTTCTGTATTTTTCAGCTTTTCTCAAAAAATAGTCATTATTTTCTCAGGCCCATTTCTCCGCTTCTCTATATTCAACTGATAGAAACCAGAAGAAGGAAATGTAAGGGAATGTGTGATTTAGTGAGGAAATCAGACCTCCTGGTTAGCCTTGTACCACTCAAAGGTCTCCCCTCCTGTGTCCTCTCCCCTGTAGCAATGTCTGCATAAACCTGGGTCTGCTTTGCTGGAAAGGAGCAGTGCTGGAGCTTTTGCCATTTGATTGACTCTAATTGCTCTAAAAATTCTCTCCATCTGTATCTCCACTGTAGAGTAAGACTTCTTCTCCCTGCTTGTCTCTGATCTCAGCTGTTTCTACTAAAGCCATTGCCACAGCAGATGCAGAGGTGAAGAAACTTCCAAATATAACACGTGCCAAACATAAACCGTACTGCCTTACTGAACTGGTTAATGTTGTTTAGCTGACATTTCCGTAATGTAGGAAAAGCTGCATGTTATTGGCCAAGCACTCCACAATTTTCTGGTATTTCTAAAATGGATGCCAGCACTTGGAAATATTGAGTAATTTTTAATTGAAGGGATGTGATCAGTAGGTGATTAGTTTATGAAGTGCTTTGGATGTGTGCTGTGTTGCAGAGACATGCCATCTGGAGTGAGCCTGTGGCTTAGCTTCTGTAATAAGTACCCATGGACTGCAATGCCAGAATCCCCAGCTTTATGATGTTGATGAAGATCTTGAGTAATTCAATTCGTTTCCACAGATCTAAAGGAACTAAAATGGGAACATAATTTAGTCCAAAGTTTATTAAGCCAGGACAATTGATGCATTTTCCAGGATCTCTAACATAACCAGGTACTGCAAATCAGACTGTGAAGTTTTTTCCTGTCTGCAGCTTTTACCAAATTTGCTCTTGCCAGGTTTTCACCCCATTTTGGCTGGATGAGCAGTGGGCTCCCTTAGGTGTTTCTTATATTTGCTGCTTCTCTAACCTGCAAGCACAATTCTCTGCCTCTGATCTTCAGGGTAGGCTGGCAGAGTAGAAGAATCATAGAATGGTTTGGGTTAGAAGGGACCTTCAAAGCTCATCTGGTCCAAACCCTATGCAGTGAGAAGGGCCATCTTCAGATAGATCAGGTTGCTCAGAGCCCCATTCAGCCTAATCTTGAATGTTTACAGGGATAAGGCATTTACCATCTCTCTGCAACCTGTGGCAGTAGTACTGTCTCACTACTGAGGGTTACTGGGCAGAAGAGTCTCATCATAAGTCTCTCTTGGTTAAAAAGCCTGTAGCTTGCATTGCTGCAGGGTGCCTGGGCAGTACTGTTACCGGGCACCTGAAACAGCAGTGTCTGTGTTGCCTGTCTGGTATCTGCTGGAATTAATACTTTAAAATGAAGATTGATTTGCAGCAATCACACCAAAATTAATCCTCCCTCTTTCCAAAATCATCACTACACAGTCTTTTTGCTGAAGTCTGATCAATCATGGTGATGTATGGTGTTAAAGCTCAAATCCAAAGTGCTGTCTTGTGTCTCGTGCATCCAGCGGTGTAGGAAGGAGTGAGGGTGACTGGAGGAAGTGACTGGAAGTAACTGAAAGAATAAAAAGCCTTGAGAATGCTTTGATCTGAAGCTGAATAGCCCTGCACTGAGGGGGATGTGTACCTTTAGGAGAGGAGCTCAGTCTGCATATAAGTGGGTGTATACTATTTGATGTGCTGTGAACAAGGTGTAAGAGCCTTTAGCTGCTCATCTGACTTTCTCACTTTGCATTTCACCCCTTATTCTTACACGAGGAAAATTTTGTTTTTCTTTTTGTTCTGGGAAACCAAAGCCAAATTTCCTGCAACTTAAGCAAGCTGTTTGTAGCACAGAAGTAAAGAGATGCAAGAGCTATGGTTTTGCATGAAAACACATAACTTTTTTTTAATCCTTCCTGAAGTTAAGTAAGCAATACTTTAATGAAGCATTTCTTGGAGGGGAGGTGGGGAAAAAACCAGCTGCTGTGTCCTGTAGATTGTTCTCAGATCCCTAAAGGAAAGATGATTTTCATATTAAAACCTTTACTGCTTCCTGTGTCACGGCAATGCAAATAATAAGCAGGACATAAAAAGTTCTGGTCTCCCTGGTTTGGAGTACCAGCCCCTCTCAGAACATCAAACATCCCTCCCAGCACTTTTTCCTGGTAAAAGATGACTAAATTTCATAGCAGATTCTCCCCCTGTTTAATGCTGTTAATGACCAAACAAGAATGAAAATGTAAGCAGAAGTTTTAAAATTTCGGTTTCAGTATTTGAACTTAAACTCTCTTGGGGAGAGGAGCATCAGCTTAAAATTCTCAGTTTTCCCAGTTTTTATTGTGATTTCTCCAAAGCCATGCAATCTGTGACAGACCCAGGAGTAAATTCTAGGCATCAGGTTCTTGCTGTAAGCACAGAAGAGTGACATGCTCTGAATACTGGCACATGATGAACAAGCTAGAGGGCTCTCACTCAGCAAGAGGTGGCTCACTCGGGTAATTCCTTTTTTAAACAGCAGAACTGGATTTATGCTTCAAGCAGCCTCAGATAGCCAAAGGAATAAACTTCAAACTAATACCTTGCAATTTGTGTCATTACTTTCTTCCTTTTTCTCCTGCAATGACCGTCAGTGGATAACATTGGGAAGGGGAACTCTGCCACACATGGGAATAATAAAAGCCAGCAAGGCCTATGTTGTAAGTTCCCAAACCAAGACAAGAAAAGTGGGAACACCTCTCTTGCCTTCTAATGTATGAGGGAAAAAAAAAAACCAAACAGATTTAAATGGAGCATTTGGACAAGCTGAGCACGAGTTTTCTCCATGCAAGGTACCTTTTGGAGCAAGGGAGAAGATGTATTTTAGTTGTATTTATACAACTATCTATCAACCCATCCTTGATCAAGGATAAACACTTCTGACTGTTACTTATGAAATGTCTAGAACATACCTGTAAAGTATTCTGCTGATACAAGTCTGAAACACTGACCTCTCAACTGCACATTCCAAAAGCATCTGGTTAACACCTGGCCCCTCTACCTGCGGTGCTGCTATAACCACTGCTTTCAGAAGATGGGTTTCAGTTCTTAACTACTACTTAGTTGTGGGCTGAGTACTGGTGACCTACACTTTCAGGGAAACAAGGTAATACTTTATTTTTGCTCCATCAGAAGTCTGTGATACAGTGGCCAATTCTATTCATTGATATGGTCATCTAGGTCATCTACTCATTTTCAAAGAGAGCAGAAGAGGATAGAACTTGGGTGGGACACTGGATTAAAGAGAGGCTTTAATTTCTGCCTCTGCTATAGAAGAGCTGTGAACTCTAGTTTAGTGTGGTTGTACCAGCTACAGACTATAGCTGTTACTCTGCACCTCTTTCAGAGCTTACCTGGTTTTAGTAGTTTTTCTATCCCTTTTTAAAATGTGCTGTCACAAGAAAATCTTCTGGAACAAAGCTGGGTGGGCCTGTGAAGTGTACTGTAACAATGATCCTTAGGTATCTACTATTTGGAAAGCTGAAGCGAAGATGGCTTTTTCCATGGGGAAGTCACAGATGCCCAAACTTAAGACGATGGAAACAAATAGGGAGCATTTGCAGTATAAGGTGACTCTGGTAGTACAAAAATACACTATGGGCTCTTTGTTTGTTTTTTTGTTTGGTTTTTTTTTTTTTGTGTTCTCTTGTCTTTATGGGTTCTTTGTATCCCACATTGTGCAAATGTACTGATGAGATGTTAAAATGTACCAGAGTAATATTCCTAGAGACTCCACTGTTGGAGACACTGTTGGGTAGAGGAAAAATTGGTGTTACTTGATCCTAAAGATACTGATTTGTAAAATAAGTGTGCTTCCTTTTGCTGAACAGGTGATTTATGATATGTGATGTTTCTATATCCGATATTTAACTAAAGCTTAGGATAGGTTGTAACCCTTAAGGTACTAGTTGAGAAGAATTAGTGTGGCTCATTTACAGGGAAGCGTTCAAGGCCAGGTTGGGGATTTGAGCAGTCTGACCTGGAGGAAGGTGTCCCTCCACATGGCACGGGGGTTGGAAATAGATCATCTTTAAGGTCCATGCCAACCCAAAGCACTCCATGATTCTATCACTAAGCTGGCAGTGAGGACAGAAAATGACAAAGGAAAGCCTTTGAATGGAGTCAGAGTTTCGAGAAGGCAAGGAAACAAGCAGCTAGGAAAAAAGCCTGGCTTCTAGCACTCATTTCCTTAAGAAGTACAGCAGAGCATGAAAACATGTGGGGTGACTAAGATATAAAGGAAAGCCATTCTTATACTTGGCACAAGTCCTGCCTTTTGGCACTCAGGGTAGGGCTTAATTTCCACATATCTCTCCTGGTCTCTCACATGAGAGGCTCATATGGGCAGGACTCCTACTCCATCTGGCCCCTCTCAGTGGCTGCTGGTTGACAAAGCTGTTTGCAGAATTCATACTGGGAATAATATTCTGCTGCTACCCTGTAATGTAACAACAACCTTGCAGAGGGGAGTATAATCTCCGCCATCGCCAAGGAAAGTAAAGCTTCATATTCTTTTAAGAATGCTCTGGTTTCTTTTACTTAAGAGAAAACTGCTTGCCTTCTGAAATGAAATAGAGCACATATGACAGGGAAGCAATTCCTGTGCTGGGAATTTGCTTAGATTGCAGGAGATTGGTGTGGGGCTCATCTGACTGAATGTGAGCATCTGCAATGCATGCACTGCTGTCAAAGCTGGTTACCTGTCCCCCTTTTATAAGTTCCAAAGAGAAATAGGTCCTTTTACCTTGTGATTTGTCTCATTTTAAAGGAAACATCTGAAAAATAAGCTCTGGAGGTGGGACTTGATCCCTGTTGGCAGTTAAAGCCTTGATGATTTGCTCAGTCATTGAGATAACCTTAGATCAGATGGGTCCTGCCTTAGGATGGCCAGGAGTGAGATCTCGTTAGCCTCTTTTCTAGGGATGCAAGTGCCGGAGGGTAGAGGCTGGGGCATCTAAACTGAGAGAGCTAATACTGGGTTTGTGTCTGTGGTTTGGTTTTTCTTTTTTTCTTTTGTGCAAAACTGAAGACCTAAGGCTGTGTCTGTCAGCTAAGATGATGGGAGGTTTTCAGAGCCCAAACATCACTGAGTTGTCTGCACCTTACTGAAAGAGTGAGAGCTCTGCTTGTCTGCTTCTTTTATGTCATTAAAAAAAGAAATAAGGTATTTTAGTGTTCTCTCTTGAAAGGATACCCAGCACATAGGTGTTGTGCCTTGTAGATGAGTGTGAAAGAGGTGGAGAAACTTCTTTATAGTCCCAAATTAACAGGACCTTGCTCCTCTCTCTGTAAAAAAGGAAAAAAATATTACCGGACTGTTCAGACCTGCCCTACAAACCCCAGAAGCCTGCATATGAACAGTCAAAACCCAAGTAATCCATCATGCTAATATGTGGCTTTCCTGCAAATGAACCCAGCTGGTGTCTTCCCCCTGTGTATACCCCCAGTCTCTCTTACAGATGAGACAAAGGCCATCAGTGAGTGAAGCCTTTTGCAAAATGTTTGTTTTCCACAGGAAAAAGAACATCCTTAGGTATTTAATATTTATCCCTGTCCCCTGCTTGAAAGGATGCTGTGAACCCTCTGCCACAGGGCAAACGTTTGCACATTATTTTCTGAAATGAAAGAACAGCAACATTTAAGTTCCAGTGAAGCACTGCTGCTTTGTCAAAGTCTGGTTGACCCTGAAACTTGCCATTGTGCTACATTGTCGAGTAAGCCAGAAAAGAGGTTTTCTGATATGCCAGATACTTTCTCATGTGTTGGGCTGCATTGCTGTCTCTAAAAGGTTGAGGAGGAAGGCTTTTCCTGTCTTAAAGAGTCTTTCACAGCTTTCTGTTGATCTTCCAAAACAACAGTTGCTGGTGAGAAACCTGGGGATGGAATTTCTCCTGCATAAATGTCTGATCAGTTGTAATTTTTGTGGCAATTTCTCTTTGTTCACACTGTTCAGATGCTCCCGTCTGATGTTTTGTAGCAGAGGATTCATGAGCTTTCTTTTTCAGTGGGATAACTGCTGTGTATGCAAGTCAACGTTGATATTCTAACCCTTTAATCTGATAGCCCATTGCTCTTACACATGTTCACTGTCATTGCAAAAAAAAAAAAAAGTGCTTTTGTTGGCTTTTCTCAGGAAGGGATGAGGGGATGCAGATGTGAAGTTTCTTTGTTAGAGAAACATCCTTTCTGTTCTCTGGTAATAACTAAATATGTAAAAGAACAAAGCTAAAAATACTGGCCATTTGTAGAGAAGTAAAAGGAACACTGCCTTGAAAATGCAGCTGTGGGATGTGAAAACATGATTCTTCTTCAGAAGGTTTTGGATTGTAATTCTGCATCACAGCTCTACTGCTTTGTCCCTATGGGTTAACACTTTAGGTGTTTGTGGCTGGTTGGACAGCTATAGCTTTAGATATAGTGTGATCAAAATCCCCCTGCAACACTGCATTACTTGGATGCAAGTAAAAGTGTTGCTAAAGGTGTTGCATGATGTAACTGGCAAGTCTGACCACAGAAAAGCCAAATATCTACTAGAGGCACTATTTACTGAATTACCTTATTTTGAGTATTTAAGGAGCTATGTTTAAGAAAAAAAAACAAACATGTTGTGGGCAATTCTTTTGAGGTCTAAAATGACAGTGATGAATAATCATTGAATTTTCAAACTACAAATGCTTCCAGAAAAACAAACAGACCTCTACTTTATGCCATTTTAGCAGGCTGGATTTTTTTATTTCAGTAGCTTTTAAATCCAAGGCTGCATTTCAGGTTGCTGGGTATACTGCTTCACAGTGATACCTTCACAATGTGAACCTTCACATTGAAGGTTTGTACTGAGCCATTCATGAATATCTGGTTTCACACAGTCTCCCAATTTATCCACCTGTGTGCAGCTTTGCACTGGAATGGGTCTCTAGTATCTTAGCTGCTGCTGTTCCTCAGTGCCAGACCTTAGGGACTGACAACTTCCCAGCACACAGGACTTGCCCTGTAGTTCTGCTTTTTCATTGTCATATTACAATTTTTTTTTAAATCTTTTTCTCCCCTCTGACCAGCTGCTGCTGACCATGCTGAACCTGTGTCCTGATATGTATCTTATGCTACCTGAAACCTTATGCACAGGAAGCATCTGGCTGTTCTGTTGACATTTGGGGCATTCTTCCAACAGATTATCTGTTTCATTCTGCTTCATTCTGGCATGAAGCCCTGAAAAAGTCATTTGACAAACCCAAGCTCTGCAAATCCAGATCACCCATCTCTTGCCGCTCTTGAGAAGCAAGCAATTCCTGCTGTGTCCACCTGCTCAAGCTGGCTGTCTTGGGGATGTGGGCATTTGTCAGGTTAGTTTTTATGCTCTTCTTTTATGCAGGTCCTCTTCATATCCCCTAGAAGAGAACCTGCAAGTTGCTAGTAAATGATGAATCAGAATATGCACAACCTCAGGAATTGAGTTGGGATTTTTAAACAATGGGGAGAAGTAGGGGAGTAGTTTTCTCCCTAAGCTGTGCATTTGCATATTTTTCTATTGATAGAAAAGGCAAGTTAGTGTTGGTTTTGCAGGTGTAGGAGAAAACAAGTGTCTGTGGCTTCCTTCCAATTTTATAGTGGCTTTTGTTGTGGGTTTTTTTCCCTCCATTTGGCGTGACTGCTGTGTACAGGCTTGGCAGGTACTCAGCTCTCTGCATTTTCTTTAGTTGTCAACAATAAATCCAGAGGAGAACAGTTCTATAGCAATCACCTAGCCAAAATCCTGGGTAAATATTCTCATCTCTTCAACCTGTGTGGCTCTCGGGTTTGCCTCTTTTCATCCAAAGAGGACATTTTTGTGTCTTCTGGGGTATTGAAGGCTCCTTGTTATGTGTTCAGGGCCAGACAGGGTGAGGCTTTGAGCTGCTTGACCTAGTGGAAGATGTCTCTGCCTGTGGCAGGGAGATTGGAGTAGGTCCCTTCCAGAACAAACAATTCTATGCTATGAGTAGAGCGGCTGACGTTGGTGCAGCAAGAAGTGTCTGGGACCCCTGGGATCCCCATATCTCTAGTGAAGTATGTCCCTGACATGACCCTTTAAAAAAAAAAAAAAAAGCAAAACATGCTTTCACTTGAGATGCAGTACCTTTTCCCAGGCTAAAAAATAATCTACTCAGTTCCAGACAAATGGCTTTCATTTTGGCATTAGAGCTGCAGGTTTTAGTCTTGTGGATTATTGCCGTGTTGATGAGATTAATGATGTTGTCATGGTTATTGTAATGGTGTTGCACCAAAACACCTCCTTTGCAGATTAGGCAGAAATAGGGGTATCTCTCCTTTTTTTAAGTTGTTGTCTGACTTTGCTATCAGCAGGACAAGTTTTGAGGTGCAATTCTCAGTGCTGAGACCAGAAGGTCAATTCAAAGAAATTAAAACTTTATGATTTCTGAGGCCTGACTAAAGGGTATATAGTGGTTGAGGCTGCTGACAGGCACCAAACCTCTCAGGATATATCTGCAAGGAACACAAGCCTGAAAAGCATGCTTATTTATTACTATGTACACTCATGCATTATAAAGCTTAATGTTTGTTTGAAGTCTGGGTGATAGGGACTCCATCTATTCCGTGTTTGACTGTTAATCATTATGATAATTTATTATATATCATCTCTAAAAGGTAGATTAAGTCCAAGCATGACAAAACCTCCTATTGGGTTGCTGCTGAGACCTGGCCAATAAAACCAGCACTGGGATTATTGTTTTTTTTTTTTTTTTTTTCAAAGCAAATTTCTTATTTATCCATTACCTAACCATGCAATTACTTAAAGACATTATTTTTCTACTCAGTGATGAAATAAGCTCTGAAGTCGTATCAGTGAGATCACCCGGATACCTGCAGATAGGTCTCTGAGCTCAGTAGCAGTTCGCTAATTACTGCTGATGCAGTGCCCTGTAAGCAGCAGTCATTAGCAAGATGCTGTTTGGCTGCTGGCAGTTTCCAGCCTGGATGCAGAGCACGCTGGTGCCTCTGCTGTTCTCAGCATCACGGAAATCCTGAAGTGATAACCCTGCCGTCAGCATGGGCGAGCATGAGCAGAGCAGACATCCTGACAGAGGCAGTCGGGGACGTTCAACTTACAGCACAGTCTTTGTGAACTGCAAGAGTTTATTTTCCCATTTGGGGCCTCTGGACTTGACTTAAAAAACAAGAATTATATTCTTTTTGTTCAAGCAGAAAATCAGCTCGCTTTTTCCTGCTGAAGCCCTCATAGTGTTGCAAGGTGTAAAAAGAAATCAGATTCTGGCTTACACTTTAAATCTGATTTTTTGCATTTGCCAGACAAGACTCTTTAGGGTATCCCTGTGCTCCCCGTACAGGTTGTGTGTGCACAGGGAGGATTCCACTGTGGTAGCACAAGCTGCTGGATGCAGATCCACTCCTCGTGTGAGGCTGCTTTTACTGCCTACAACTGTTTCAGCTCACTTTGTGAGGTGTCTCTCTTCCAAGTGAGTAAACCACAGATGCGACTTCCCACGTGATTAGCAATTTTTATGGAAAGCTTATGGCTCCCTACGAGGTGTCCTCCTCTGCTCCCACTATGCTGCTGCTTTTCTGAAGGCAAATTAAATAGATCTATTCCTATCTGACTGAAGCCACTGAATTACTTAAACAGATTGACCTGACTTAGGCTTATCAATTTCTTTAATGATGTATGCTCTGCAACTTCTGCTTGGCTTTTTGCCATCCTTCTCATTAAAAAGTTTCTTTTAGAATCTCTTTATTCCAGGTGGAGTCATTGCCAGCTGGTTGGCTGCTTATGTGCCTGACCCTTACCCCCTAACAATGCTTTAATTTTCATTTTTAAATCTAATAAAGGCACTAAGAAATTGCCTTGCTTATAAATGTATGATTTGGACAGTATTTTAACTGCACCCCGTGAGCAGCAGTGGAGAGGGTGCTTCTTACCTCTGGCTCCATGGAAATAATCCTTCAGAGCAGAAAGTTTCAAGGTTAAGATGCTCTTTCTTGGAGCCCGGATGAGATGCCTTCTCAGAATCGCCTTTTAAAATGGCAACAGTGATGTCCTCCAGGCTGGGTGGAAGCTAAACACCTCCCACTGCAACTTCTTTGCAAGTCAAACCTTCAGGAGAAAATGGAGAGTGACTGTGAAGGGCTTATCCAAAGTGTAGGAAAAAAATCATTTTCAGTGAAAAAAAAAAAAAAAACAAAACAAAACAAAAAAACAGAAAAAAAAAAAAAGTAGTGTGTTTCTCTGGGATGAATATGTGCCAAAAATGGCTGAGTTAATCTCTCCATCTTTCTTGATGCTGATGGCTATTCCTTTAAAGCTATTAAATCAGCTAATATTAGGGGGTTGGTTTTGGTTTTTTACTTAATCTGCTAAATATCATTTAGCCCCTGCCAGATCTCCCACAGGACCTGTGTGTGTATGAAGCCATGCCTGTTTAGAAGGCCTTATTCAAGGCAAGACTACAAAGAGGCCACCTTTCTTGAGGTCCAGATCCTTTACCTTGAACCTTCACCCAAAAGTACTTCCCAAGCTTTTTCTCTTTCCTACATTAAAGAAATCCACAAGCATTACTCTCTCTGTTCTTTTAGGGTACAGATTATTAATCCTTCCGGTGAGATCCTGAGCAGTGAGAAGGGGAGATGTCCCCCTGCCTCTTCAACAAAACTGCTGCTTGTCACTGGGAAAAGTTAGTCTTGTCCACACGCTGGGCACAACAAATACAATGTGGAGCACTCAAGGAAGCACAGGCAGAGGAATGTCTGCTTTTTGGGTGCCTATTGTATGTAGCTATGAGATCATGGCAAATACTTCTGCCAAGATGCAGTGTGCAGGAACATCCACCCAGCTACCCCGGGAACATTGTTAGTACTACTACTATTTTTTTCTTTAAGATAAAATCCCTACAGAGTTTAGGTGCCAGCGTGGGAAGAGACCAGCTAACCAGAAGGGGTTAGATGTGCAAACTTTCCCTCAGGCAAGTTTTTTAGTCTCTTGTCTTGCTGACCCCCTCCTGGAGCAGAGTACCAGAGCTGACCAGGTTTAGTAGGGATGGGCTTCACCCTCATCTTTGACTTGTTTCAAAGATACCATTAGTGGGGGCAAGTTCACAATTCCAGTAAAGTGTCAGTTTGCTCTCTAATACTGGTAGAAATTATAGTAAATTGGTTTTAAGTCACTTCAGCAGAAAAGCTTTCTGCTCTGGCAAATAAACCACCTCTGTTTCTGCCCCTTCTACTTCAGACACCCAGCCTAGGCACTGGCAGTATTTTTCATCTCAAATACACAGTTAGAGCAGGCAAGGAAACTCAAGATAAATCTTACATAATAGGTACCTTCTATATAGAAACCTCTCTTATTCCCAGAGTGGAGGAGGAGGTGTGCAGCTCTCAGCCCAGGGAATGGAGCAGGATGCAGGGAAGAGGAAGCGTTCCCAGGGCACTAGGCAGGACACTGCAGCACAAATCCTAGCAGCACGCTCCGGCCTCCTGGCTGCACAGCAGAGATTGTTCATGTGTGTCACTGTATTTATTACTGACTGCTATTGAATTTTTATAAACCTGATTCAGCAGAGCATTTGCATCTGCATTATTTGAGTGGGGAACCCACTTTGTCTTTATAAAGTTAGATGTGTGCTTAAGTGACTGGCTGAGCTGGGATTAATTTAGAGAAAATAAATAGCTACCTTCCTTGGCTTGGCTAGCAAGCAGTCTGGGGCCAGCATTTGCAACTTGATTAGATTTAGGATGTTTCAGTTCTGAGTGCCTAAGGTAAGACACCTCAGCACACTAGTTTATCAAAAAGTACAAGGACCTGTGAGAAAAGCAGAGCCTTAACTACATTGAACCACATTCAGCAGCCCAAACACAACAGTCTTCTGAGTGTGCTGCCCAAAGAATTGGATAATGAATGTAAAACTGTCCAGAGGGCCATGTATATTGGATTTGCAGACAGTATTACTGAGCTGTGGTCAGACTGACCACACATAGACCAGTTCTGACTCAAATAATTCGGTAGCAGTCTGCATGTGAGCCAAAAGAGTTTGAAGAAGGTGCTTGTTGTCCATGTGTGTGCCCACTGGGCCTGACCCTGCATTCCTGTGCTGGACTGAGAAATCAAAAGAGATTTTTGAGTGAATAAGGAGTTCAAACTACTGCTGTGGGTTTTAGTTCTTTCCATTCATTTTCCTTTGATTATCAGTACAACATTTATTTTTGCACAGTGCAATATTTTATTAAAGGCTCATTTGTAGCTAATAACGTTTATGAAGAGGCAGCTTTGACTGAAACTGTCTGAATGTCACTTAAATAATCAATGGGAATGCCATATATTCATTAAAATTTGAACAATGGTAACTGTATGTCTGTTAGAGCCCCCTTTTTGATGGATATGGCCAGCAGCCATTAAAATACAGTGGGAATTCTTGTTCATAAGCTTACAATGGCTGATAATAAAACTCTTTTAAGTTTTGCAGCCTAAGACACTGGATTTACAAAAGGGATTCATAGCTGCTAACAGTGGCTCTGAAGATTGAAATGTTATCATTCAGCTCTACTTTTTTCCCCCCTTTTTAAAAATCTTACATGTTTAAAGAAAAGATTTCGCTTCCTCTGTGGAGTTGATTTTCTGCTGCCCTCTATGAGAAGCTACTCACATTCTGAATTTAAAATATTAGCCAGTATCTTCAGATGGTGTAAACTGGTCCCAGCAACACAGTGGGAGAGGTAGAGTCTCAGTTTGTTCTGACGTTCTTCCTTTCACAGCAAACCACACGTAGGCAGAAAAAAGGACAGCATGTAGGTAACATTGGGATGTGGTTTCAAATGATTTGTCACCTGCTTTCCAACCACTGTGACTAACCTGATCTTTAATACAAACAAACCAGTCCAACAGATCTTGAAAACATGTTCGTCCTTGCCTTGAGGACAAGGCAGTGCTCAGCACCCTGTCAGAGACATTCTCTGCACAGGCAGAGCATATACTTATTTATTTTTTACTCTGTTTACTTGTGACACACTCAACCTACAACATAATACCAGTTTAAAGGGAGAAAAATCTGATTCTCTCCTTCTTTTTAACCTATACAGCTGGTAGAATTTAGAAATGAAAATTACTTACTGAGTTGTTCAGTCCATTTTCTACACCCCTCCACTCTTTCCTCCAAGCCTTTGTGTTTCTGGACCTCTTAATGTTTACAGATGCATTGCTGCTACCGTTTCTGTAGCTCTGTGATGTGTTGATGTCACTTAGCCCTAACAGGAAGACTCACGTGGTACTTTGAAGTTGGAAGGAAATATGGAAAAATCCTCTTAATAGCATCTATCCCAGAAACTGCTTAGCTTGCAGTAAATATCAGGTACTTGAAACTTATTAACTACAGAGTCTTGTAGCTCTTTGCTTAGACCTACAAAGCTGACCCAACAGAGGCAGTGCAATACAGTGGCTAAGATGACTGACAGATTTATATTCTTCGTTCTGACCTTGAAAGAATCTCTTAATAGAACTTTTCCTTTCCAGTCTTGTCCGCTCTGCAGTGCAAGGTTTATCTGAGCAAAAAGTGCTTACCAAGCATCAACAGAGTACCTACTATACCAGGACCCTGAGTTTTATCTCTCAAGCCTGGTCAAATAAAAAAATATCAGATTGGTCTTCTGGAGAAACAGACCTTTTGAAAGAATCTTTTAGAGTTGTGGGGTTTTGGGTTTGTTTTTTTTTCCAGCTGGCACAAAGCACTGGAGCTCTTCTCAAGGATTTGGCAAGTTGAGTTTAGCTTTTCTTCTCTCATCAAGGATAGTGTCTGTTGAATTTACTGATTCTTCCCTCCTCATCCCTGTGTTCAGTTCCGATTTGGCAGTGGGAGCTGGAAGGCTCACATCCTTATGCATTACACAGGATGCAGTGCCTAATTATTATCTTGATTAAATTTTGTGATTAAGTGGTCTGTAATTGTCTGTAGGCTCAGATTTTCCAAGATATTACTCAGAGCTGCGTTGACTGATCATCTGGTCAGGGCTGAGGTGGCACTGCGTTGATTAAATTTTACTTTGAGGGGAGATGGCACACATCTCTGCATGCACTTAAACTCTCTGGAATTCTGTTTCATTTCACTGAGCAATATGCAGAAGTCTATCAAGTGCAAGGCTAGATAATGTAATAAATGTCAAGAAAGTACCTACAGAGGGATGTATCTATATAATATATTAATAACTCCTTGTGTAATTTCAGAAGACAGAAAAATACCAGACTGCTAATAAATTTTCAAAGTATGTAGAAAACCCAGAGGAAATAAATATATGATAGCATCACAAATTCCCCTTGATAACTAAAGCTGTGGCATTTTTAAATCTAGGGACGAAGCAATTTTAGGGATGATTAAATTGAAATCTCTTTGTCTTTCCCTGCCATCTCAGAATAAACCGTCCAGACATTTTAAATTTTACTCTTTTCATATGCTGTGGCATATTGATAATTAATACTAACAGTAAAACCCCACTGTGTTCCTTTCAACAAAGGGCAGTCTGGTAGTCAAGTGTTGTTTTTCAAGCTTGATGCAACTCGGACTTAAAGACTCGACTATCACCCAGCAATAAGAGTGTGAAGATAAAATCCACTTGGGTAAAAAAAAAAATCCAGAGCAATGCAGCTTGACAGGCTGATTCCTAAAGGGCAGCAGTTTTGGATCCAATAGTCTCTCTCATTTTGAATAATTGCTGTGCAACATGGAATCAAACATTTATTGCTGAGTACAGGCGCATTTGCTCTCCCCAGTGACCCCTCTATAAGCAAATGTGCAATACGATTTTATTACTAGGAATGCTTTTCACACAAACTGTTTGCTTTACAGAATTAAATAAACCTGGACAAAGGACAGTCAATAGTATTGTTTTGCTTCCTTGCATTTAAATGCTGTCTCCTAGACAGTTCAATAGCAAGCCAGAAGAGAGAAGGGTTCTGTCTAAATGATTCACAAAGGGAATTTCACCTTTGAGGAAAAACTCAGCAGAGCACCAAAATGAAGGGGTTACTTCTCTGGAGGCAAAGCATTCAGACTATTGCCTTGATCTGAGCAGACCACTGCAACTGATGGGTAGTGGGAATTAGGTTGACTGGTGAAATCTTAGCCAAAAAGAATTGCTTCCAAACTGGAACAGCTGACCAGCAGTGAACCTTTGATTTTGCTGCCAGTGTAGCATTTGAAGAGTGGAACAATATTTGTGGATGTGGCTGAAAGAGCTTCTGAGAGACATTTGAACCCATACCGTGAATTATGAGCTAGAGACATTTTTCAGCGTGCAGGAAAAGGGCATCTTGGAGCAGCACTTGCCTGGGGAGTGACCATAACCCATACTGCCTTTGGACTAGAGCCTTCAATGATTAGACCAGTATCTTTTCAGTGAAATTAAAAATAAAGGCATCTGTTGCCTGTCTTGTCACGATGACAGCACATTGCACTGTTGTGAAGAGACATTAGGACCCACTTAAAGTACCAACTAGTGCCTTATATATTGTGCTAATGTATTCCTGAAGTGTTGGCTCTCCCTTGCTAGGACAAAACTAGACTTAAGTAGAGTCAAAAAGGTTGATGTGTTTGGTCTTTTTCTTTCTATCAGCCTTAGAAGCACAAGAGGGTTAAGGCATCCCAAGGCACATAGCAGAGGCTTTGTTGTCTTCATAAAAACTTGAGAACTCCACTCAGAATAGAGATGCAGCAAAACACCCTGAACTCTAAAATCTTGCAGTTGTTTGTATTCAGATACATGCAGATGTTCTCCCCTGCAACACTATGCTTTGTACAATGAGTAAGGTTAAGTCAAAAGGAAGCACTATAAAATATATATTGGATGTGATTGATAGCACTGCATGGAGGCAAAAGTAAATTCTGAAATGCTGATTTGTCGCTCCAAGACCAGCAATTGGGCTTTTTATGAGACTTGAACTAAGAAATATAAACACTGGACGACAGGCACAGTGGGACTGGCTATTCAGACGACACCACCAGTCTATCCAGTTACTGAGAGCCAGCACAGAACAGCAGAGAGAACTCATCCAAAAACTTGCAGGAATTCTCCATCTGTTGCAGATCTGTTGGTGGTACAGGAATGAGACATCCTGGGACCCAGCTCAATCACAGTATTCTAGGGGGGTCATCCTCTGCATGCTCCAGGGAGCAGAAATGACACAGGCTGCAGGATAATAAACATTGTGGACCAGTTTGAGAGTATAACCTTGGGTTTGGAGCAATAGCTTTTGTCTGGAGCAAAGACAGGTGAGAGGAGATGTGTCATCTCAGCACCTGAATATATGATCTGGCAGATGAGTCCTCTCTACCAAATTTTTCTTTGTAAATTTGTGACATCAATAAACTGCAACTGTCACACAGCCAAGTGAACTGTAAGGTGCAGCAAAGCTGGTCAAGAGGACTATAGCCAAGGAACTTTTAAGTCAAGAGTACTCTTTCAAAAAGTTGTGTAATGTGGTGACCCAGACTTTAGAGATGAAAATTTTGGCAAGTTTGACTTGAAAAAGTTCTCTTGTTCATTCAAATGTTCCAGTGTCTTGCCAACTCAGTGTTGTGCTGTTAGGACAAGCACGAAGGACCACTTTCCAAAAATAAGCAGATATTATGCAATAAGCTTAGTTATTTTAGTAACTAAAAGATGGATGTCCTTTTTATTATCTGCTTTGAAATACAGTCAGACTAATGATTACTGATTATTATTTTTCCACTGAAAGAGAAATGTGTGGGGAAGGGCACAACTTGGTACTTAGTATTCTACTTTTGAGTCTACACTGCAGTTTTATAATTGATGGAAGATCCTGGCACATTGCTGAAAGCTTTTCTGTTGTACTTTGAAGCAGGTCTGACAAGCTACTTCAGGAGTCCTTCACAGGACCCTTGCTCTAGTTAAAGATCATTGTTGCAGGACTTCTGGTGTTCTCATTGAAGTGAACGGAGCAGATCTTGATAGAAAGTACCTGACCCCATTCTGTTACTTTGGGCTTGTTTGGGGTTTTTCTCATCCTGATTCTGTTGTAAATGGGAGCAGATTTAAAATTCATCCTAAATTTTGAAAAAGGGGACTTTGGATAAAAGAGCTGGTGGAAATGATTTGGAAGACTCAGATGGCTTTATGTTAACTTGAAGCAAACTCAACATACTCTTGACAAAGTGAAAAAGATCCTTGTCTGCTAATGCATCCTTTCCCTGCACTCTGAGTTATTCACAGTCCCTTTCCTTAGGTACTTAGTGTCTGAATTAGGAAGCCAGTAGAAGAGAAGGTAAGAGTCCCCACATTGCCAAGGGAGGAAGCAAGCCAGCTCCCCCGCCCTTCACCATGGTCCTCAACAGAAGAATTTAACTTTGAAATTACAAATGTGAGTTGAAAGTGAGACTGAGGTGTGTGTTCCAGCACTGGGCTGGAACTGCAAGTCCTTGCTGTCATCCCAACTCTGTGAGGAGTGACCCAAGAGGTTATCCACTCCATTTATCTGCTCTAAAATCCCTAAATTACTTCCGTTACCCTCTGCAGGAACACCGCTATCTACATAAGGAACCTCTGGGCAATATCACATTAAGCACCAGATTTGTCTCTGCAACCTCAGTGACCTAAAAGGTGTTGTGCAAACGTGAGTAGATGCATGTGGCTTCTCTGCCCCAGTGAAAGGCGCTTTGTGTCTAGAAACAACCCAATAAAAACCTCGAGTTGATAGTGTGTACCAAGTCACACTTAAATATTCTGGAATAGGGCAAGCGACAATAGCACAGTGTCTCCTAGATGCTGGTGCTGCACAAATTGGATTTTGCTGCCAGGACCCAGCCTGGGACCCTGTGGCTCCTTTGCAGGCATCGCTGCAGGTCACTGAATTGCAGCCAGTGAGCCAGCAGCCAGCTGGTATCACTTGCTTTGCCTGCAGTTTACTTTATCCCATAAAGTGTTTTGAATGCTTTTTTCCCCTCCCTCTCTCTCTCCTTGCTTTTTTAACAGATGGTATTAAAGGTTTTTTTTACCTTTTTTTGTTGTTGTTGTTTTTCCCTAGGCTTTTTTAGGCTTTCTCTGCCTCTCATCATTTCACAGATGATGCCCCTGACAGCTGACCACTGACTTCTGTGCCAGGAAGCATTTTTCCTGTCCAGAAACTGATCTATTACAAGGCTGCCTGCTAACCCACTCCCTCCTGCCACAGGCACAGAGCCTTCACACTACCCCAAGTGACTGCTCCATCCTTTGCCAGAGACTTCAGGGATGAGGCTCATGAGTCTGGGAGCAGAAATCCCTGCTTGGCTTCTGTGATGCTGTCTTTGCCAAGCAGTATGGCACTCTGAACTGAAGGACCAAAGTCAAAGCCAGCTGAAGCAGGGCTGTGTTGTCCTCTTCGGAGCACAGCTGCTCTCACCTGGCGTCTTGCATCTAATCACATTGACAAGAGCTGTTGTTTATTTTTCTCTCTCCTTCTCTTATTTTATGGTAAATTAGAGCAGGCAGGCAAGCTATCCATCAGCCTGTAAATGCCGCAGAGCATTTTGGCTTTGTGCTAAATAATTGTGCATTTTATTGCTATTTACACATTCATTTTCTTAGGCAATAAAACAGGAACTGCAGTCACCAATATTTGTTATATTTCGTGTCTGTATTAGAGCAGTCACAGGTTTCAGCAGCAGCGTATAGCCTGCTACTGTAAATTCACTCTCTTATTTTAGTAAGTCCAATATTTATTTATAAATAATGTCAGGGACTTCACACAATAATGCCAATTACCTATTTATTTATTTTTGACCAACAAGAAATTACTTTTTTTTTTTTTTTTCCGCTAACACAAAGTTGCAGTGGTTAGTCTTTTCCAGATACAGTGGATACAGTGTTCTGGGAGTTCCCCCCACGCCCCAATTCACCAGACTAACTCAGCTGGCTGGAAGTTAAGGAATGAAGCTATATTTCACAGCATAGCACAAATTTACAAACATATACGCATGATATATACAGATACTTGATTCTGCCCCTTTACTCTGCTCTCGTCAGACCCCACCTGGAGTAGTGTGTGCAGTTTTGGAGCCCCCAGCACAGGAAGGACATGGAACTGTTGGAGCGGGTCCAGAGGAGGGCCACAAAGATGATCAGAGGGCTGGAGCAGACTGAGAGAGTTGGGGCTCTCCAGCCTGGAGAAGAGAAGGCTTGGAGGANAGCCCCTCCTGGGGTCTCTGATTTCTGGGAGGGGTGTTGTGTTTCTGTATTACCTTTAACTTGTATATTTCTGTACATATTCCTGTATATAGTGTATATATCTACTTGCATATTGTGCTAAGCTGTAAATAGAGCTTCATTCCTTAACTTCCAGCCGGCTGAGTTCTAGTCTGGGTCATTTTACAAAGTGTGGGGGAGCAGGGAACTCCCAAACCATCACAACAAGTTAAAAGTAATACAGAAATTTGAACCCCCCTCCCAAACAATAAAACCACCCAGGAGGGCTCAAAACTAACTCCCTTCCTTCTTCCCACCCTCTCTCTTACCTCAAAAAGCTTATGTGCAGGGGTGAGATGTAGACAAGGAGTTAGAAGAGGGAAGTTACACAGGTCCAGGCAAAGGAGTTAATGAAGCAAGTGGCAGCTAGACAGAGACTGACTGACTTTGTTTCTTGTTTTTATATCCCTAAGCAAAACCAATGAGTGATATAGACATCACTATTATTTTCTTTTCACAGCAAATGATCTAATTTCTCTCATTAAAATATTCCAATTAGCCTCCAACCAGCACACCAGAGTAGTAGACATAAAGGCTGCTAAAAACTGAGTTGCTGGGAAAGTTAGAAAAAGCAACATGTCACCTCTTAACTCTAGGAGTTGTATAGATGGGGATTCTCTTGTGTGGGACAGTAACTCAAATTAGCTGCTCTGTTGGTGTCAGCAAAGGCAGGTGGGAATGGCAAACCTCTGCAGAAGGAGCTGTTGTAGACACTGCAAAATGAGCACTGGAAATGGTAGGGCAGGGCTTAATGTCCCAGGGAAGCTGGGGACAGGGCAAAGGCTCTCCAGTGGATCCTCAAACCACTATCATTAATGATGGAGGAGTAACCACTGTGACTGCAGGTTGTGCACTGCTGGCAGGGCTAATGGGATGCAGTACTCCCTGTATGATGAACGTAAATGAAACTCAGCTTGAGTCATCACAAACACATGCATAGGGATGTGAATTGGACCGAAGACACCTTAAAATAGAGTTTTATACTTTGAATCCTCTATTACCTTCTTGGTGCTAAGATAGCTATCCATGTATTTGCAACTAAATTGCCCTTATCAGTAGCCAATGAATGGCTTAGGTTTCTTTTTCAACCCAACTGTGGGCTGATATGCCAGAAATTTTGCAGTGAGACGTATCAGACTTGGCAAAGAATGATGGGAACAGCAGCCAACTCCATCTTAAACTAATTCTTACCCCTGCCAGGGATGGCTGCCTAACAAGCGCTCAGAGGACCCAGGCTGAAACACAGCCTTGAAAAAGCTGCAGGTCAGAGGTGTAAAGGGAGCTGCAGAGGGCAAAGTAACAATTCTGCTGCTGCTCCAGCTTTCCACTCTTAATGATTTACCTTTAGAAATGCTGAGCAGCACTGGGATAAGGGAAGGAGCAGAGTTAGCAGTGGAGTCAGAAGCTGGGGATGGATGTTGCATTTCTACCTTAAGCTCTGTAAGGATAAGAATAAAATAGATGCCTGCAGACTTGCTCACACCTTCCCCATCTGTGAAGCAGAGCTGGCAGCAGCATGCCCTGTGCATGACGGTATTTTGGACTGATCATGGAGAAAAAAGCTTGTGGTGAAGAGTTGTCAGGGAGGTTGACTGACTTATGTGCTGCCTCCTCCTCCAAGGGTTTGGCCCCAGGCTATTCTTCCCATGTAGCAAACCAGCCTCAGTGGGTCAAGAAATGAAAACAGTGATGATAAGTCTGGGTGACTCAGTATTCTAAAAAGGTTTTTTCCGAACAAAATAATTCTAGGATTCTAGAAGTCCTTTTTTTTGTGACACCTTTTCAATGTATTCTGAAACTAGTAGCAAAGCCCTCTCTCAGCTGGGGTGTGTGTCACGTCTGTGTATGAGTGTGGGAAGAGATGCTGTCAGACCAAAGCTGGATTTTGCTAAAAACAGGGATAAATTGAAGAATGCTCAGTGCGAAGACCAGCAGTCCTGAAAGATTCTGCTTTGGCTGCTTGGGAGATGTTGAGTGGCTAAAATTATGGAAACCAGTCAGGGATGGATGATCAGTATCTCTGGAAACTCAGCTTCCAAACAGTTCAAGTAGAGTACCCCAATGAAATCAGTGAGTGCTTTGGCTGTCGCTTGTTTCTCATTGTGCTGCCTGGATTTTGTCACTTCACATGTGGCATTGATAGGGAATTTTAATTTCTGGCTGCTTTTTTTGTCTAGGGCTATTTGAGTTTGGTTTTTTTTTGTTTGTTCACCAGGAGGACAGGTGTCTTTACATTTCTTACTTAGCATGGTGTTTCTACAGTCATTTGATGTCTAAGATGTCTAGCCAACTTGAAGTAATATGCAACACCTGTCAAGCCACTGGCTTTACACATCAGGGCTGGATAGCCTGGAGTTGGGAGAAATGTACATGGCATGTGCTCTCACACAGCTGTGTTGTCTGGGATTGGGGCAGGTAGCACCCACAGGAACCACACCTGTGTGCAGAGGAACATTGCTGATGGACATCTGGGTAGCAAAAAAGACTTTATTCCTCCCCAGTAGCACTGGCAGGGCTGCAAAAACTTCTTTATTCCTTCTGTCCGCTCTGACAGTGCTATGGACCCCAGTCACCAAATGTGCAGCTTGCCTCTGTGGTTTTTGTAAAGCTGTTTTTTAAAGCAAATTTTGGTTTTGTCCTGCATGAAAATCATGTTTCACCCCATCAATACTTCACAGCTATAGCTCTGCTTTGCAAAGGATGAGTTAGAGAAGGTACCAGTAAAACCCTAGGGCCTATACCAACAGGACAAGGGGTAGTGGTTTTAAACTAAAAGAGGATAGATTGGGACTAGATATAAAGAAGAAATTCTGTGTGAAAGTGGTGAAACAGTGTCAGAGGCGGCCTAAAGAGGTAGTGGATGTACCATCCCTAGAAACATTAAAGGTCAGTGGACAGGGCTTTAAGACAGCTTGATCTAGTCAAAGATGTCCCTGCTCGTGATAGCAGAGATTGGAGTAAGTAACCTTTAAATGTTCCTTCTAAGGCAAAACATTCTGTGATTCTAATACAAACCATGGGGAGGAAGAGAGATGACATCACTCTCATTTGTTTCAGCGCTCAATGTAGAAGAGGCTTCTTACCATGGTAAGAGGTTGGTTTGGTTCAGACAAAAATTTGAGCAGTGATAGATCTTATGTGCCCTCACCCTCCTTGCACACAGTGGCATGACCCATATAAGAGTTAATTCCAGCTGTAAGCCCTGTCAGCTGGGCAGTAAACCTGCTCCTAGACCCTTCCTGCTCCCACCTAATCCAGGCAAATCCTCTTTCCTTATACCTTTCCTTCTTTTTCCACTACCTTGGGGTAAAAAGGTGAGGATGAATAAAAGCTATGGAAGCACACTAACCATTTTGGTATGTGCATGAGAACAAAATCAGTCTCCCCAGGTACACTACCCCTGTGGGCTCTGTGCTTGTTGTATGCAGTCTGCTCAGCCTCTCCACTTGGCTACCTGGCCCTGCAGCATCAGCATTTTTTTCCTGTTGTTCCCAACGTAGTGTCGCGTTCTGTAAATGAGGGTTGGGATCACAGGCTGAAGCTGTTGTCATGATCCGGTTATCCTGTACCAGTCCTGGTCAGCAGGGTTTGGGGGTGGAGGGTCGTGCTAAGGGTCAAATAATTCCCTTGGACTAAATAAAGGTGAAACGATACCAAACGGCTAATGAACTGGGATTATTAGACTGGAGCAGGGGGAAAATGGGAAGGAAAAGTAGTGGGGAAAATACATGTCAAAGGGAAGCGGTATCACTATTTCCCTGGCTTGAAACCGCGGAATCGTCATAGGAGCAGTTGCAAGGTTCTCGGCAGCAGCCGCACACGCTGAGAGGAGCAGTGGCGGGGCAGCGGGACCCTGCCACGTGCTCTTCGGCAGGCAGCGCCAAGCAGGGCTGCGCTTCTGGCTTTTCCCCGGCACGCAGACGGTGCTGGGAACCGAGCTGCGCGGGGCCGTGCGCAGGAGGCGGAGCGGTGGCGGAGCGGAGCTGCTTCCTCGGGTGCCTGCCTCCTCGCGCCTGCCTGGCAGCCGCCGTTTTCCCCTCGCCGCCCCGACTCGGCTGGTGCGGGGGAAAGCAGCGCCCCCAGAGCTATGCAGAGTCCCATGTGCACAGCCGCTCTTCGGTGGCGCCGTTTGAGCCAGCCGAAACAGGCGCGGTCTCACAAGGGTGTACCTGAAAGCAAGGGGACATTCTTCCAGCAGTTGTTTGGTTTGCAGAAATGGAGGTTGAAGGGAGACCTTACCTCTCTCCACAACTACTTGTCAGAAGGTTGTAGTGAGGTGCAGGTCAGTCGCTTCTCCCAGTTAACAAATGATAAGACAGGAGGAAACAGCCTCAAGTTTTCACCGGGGGAAGCTTAAATAGGATATTGGGGGAAAAAATCTTCACTGGAAGGGTTGTCAAACACTGAAGCAGCTGCTCAGTGAAGTGGCTGAGTCACCATACCTGGAGGTATTTAAAAGACAGAGATACACTGAGGGACATGGCGTAGCGGTGGACTCAGCCCTATTAGGTTTACAGTTGGACTCTGTGAGCTTAAAAGGTCTTTTCCAACCTAAATGGTTCTACGATTCTTGCTCGTCTCTGCATTGTTGTGCAGGGCAGGGTACAGCTTTGGCAGCAGGTGGGTGCTCACAGACGCTACAGAATGATGCTCTGAGGTGTTCCAGGGCTGAAAGGTTCATCGAGTAGTATTTCATATCAAGGCTAGAATGTTGCAGTTTCTTTATTTCAGACTATTAAGTCAAATGGAAGTCTGGGGAAGGGCCGTTTTTGCTCTGTTTCCTGAGACAGGGATGGCCTTGTACTTACAACAAATTCCCTGGAGAGACAGGAGAATTTCCTCTGACTGTTTCCAGAAGGGGTTACGAAAACTTCTGTTAAAATAGTTACATGTAACTAGTTGGTGCCACCTCTGCACAGGAGGAAAACTCTGGGCACCTCACCCAGCTGAGCCTCCTGTGAGTCTATGAACCAATGTCCAGAATTAAAGCCAAACTGTCTCAGTTCTGGGTGTCAGCCAGTAGCTGCACCTAGCGTAGCGGCTGCAAAGGTTAATCAGTCCTCTCCACAGCTGCCTTCTGGCTGATACGTTCATGAATAGAAATGACTGCATATATTTGTAAAACTTGGGCAAGGTAGTTTTGCCTCTCTGTGCCATGTGCTGTCACTGAGCCCTGTCACTGTCTGTCTCCCACACTTTCCTCACTCTTTCTCATACAAATGAATGATGCACCAAATCTAGCATGCATGTAAATCAGAGCAGGGTCAATGAAATTCAGAAGAAAGAAATACAGAAAGCTGTAAAATGAGCATGATTTCCATCAACTGCAAGTCTCTGCAGCACTCTGGTCACTGAAAACCTCATCTTCTAGACAAATATCTAGAACCCACTTGTCTTATCTGTTCTGGCAAAGGATGCCTTGGTATCTGTAATCTTCTGCTAAAGATGGGAACACCCCAGCAACGATTACCACATCCTGAGTGTGACATCTCTTCTGTGACTGGGGCTCTTGTCCCTTTTTAAAGCAACTTAAAAACAACTACGCCCTTCAACTGATGCTATGTCTCCTCCATAAGAAGTCATAGGTCAGTTCTCCTCTGGGAATGTTTAAGCTCTTTGTAATGACTTCCCTTCGGATGCAGTCAGTACTTTTCAGCATTCACTTTTTTTTTTTTTGAGCAAGAGAAACATATTAAAAGAGATGGAACACTTAATCTTACCCTATTTAAAACCAAACCAAGCAGAAGAGTGCATTTTCAAGTTTTTCAGTGTACAGTTTCCAGCAAATCCTTGAGAGGTTTTAATTAAAGGTGAAATTACTTTTCTTTTTCCTTTGCTTAATAAAGGCAAAATACAAATAAAAATCCCACAGTTCCCACTTACAAAGCAAACTTCTGGACATAAATTGGTTCATTTAAAAGCAAGTTCAAAGCCCCACGACTCTGCTGCCAGTGGTCATTGAGGACTGTTAGCTTTTAACACTGTGCCCATTAAAACTTGCTGGGAGCTTTATTGCTAGAGCAAGCATTTTTGTAAGCCCCATTTTAAAAGTTACTATGCAACTTCTCATCCAAGTGAGAACAGGATCCCGTGTTCATTGCAATAATAATATACACAAAAGCTTGCAGCAGAAAGAAAAGGCTGTGCTGGGCCACTGAAAATGAAGACATCTTTTAGATGTGGAAAGGATAAAGTGGAAAGGATGCCATAGTTGTGTGCATGTCTGTCTGTGTTTCTCCAGCATTCAATTATCAGCATCCATATAATTCAATATTAGCATTTTTAGTGGACTTCAGGATGCCCAGTCAAGTGGCTGTATGTGCAGCTCTGATGTATAGGTTGGACTCGGTGACCTTAGAGGTCTTTTCCAGCCTGGTTAATATTGTGATTCTGTATGCAAATCCACATGTAGCTCTTGATGTACTTTCATATTTAGGATTGCTGGAAGCTTCTTCCATGCCACTCTGATGTGTGTTAATCTTTGTTTCTCTAAAAACATTTAAAAAGTGCTTTTAAAACACTTTTGACGAGACAAAATTTCTTCTTTACTGAGATCCTGTGGTTTTCCTGTACCCAAAGTACCACATAGTACAAAGGAAAACTTCCACCAGTGGAGCACCAAAGGGTCATATCCGTACTGTCTGATCTGGGCAGCTACTTCCATCCATCAGACATTAGAGACAGCCTAAGATCTGGCAGTCTGAATCATTCATTTCTTTCTTGATTGTCAACACTGTTGTAGTTGTAGGGCAAAAGCTGGAATGCATATGGGTTGGAATATGCCTAGGCTGGGTGCAAGACCACAGAGTGTGTTTGGATCCAAATAGGTCAAGTACTTCTATTGGGGACATATAAATGATCAATCAATTAAAGTAGCTGCCTAATAGCTTTGTGTGCTGGTTTAAGGCTAATTGGAATATTTTAATAGAGAAAATTATATTATAGGCTGTGAAAAGGAAACAATGGTGACATCTACTTCACTCATAGGCTTGCTGACACAGATAAAACTAAGAACATTGGATAAGAGAGTCGGGCTTGTGGCTCTCTCTGGGGTACAGCGTCTGGGGCTGTCTACCAGCTTCTGAACTTCTCCTGGTCTCTGATTAAATTCAGTAATCACTTTTCTTCTAACTCCTCCTCTGGCCGATCCTCAAAACCTTGGGGTAAGGTATAGGGGTGGGGAGAAGGTGGAAGGGTGGTTGGGAGCCCCTCCTGGGGTCTCTGATTTCTGGGAGGGGTGTTGTGTTTCTGTATTACCTTTACCTTGTATATTTCTGTAAATATTCCTGTATATAGTGTATATATCTGCTTGTATATTGTGCTGAGCTGTAAATAGAGCTTCATCTAAACTTCCAGCCGACTGAGTTTTAGCCTGGGTCATTTTACAAAGTGTGGGGGGGCGGGGAACTCCTTAACCCACATTACTTTGTAATTATGTCTTGTAATACAGTACATTAGTTATCAAAGGTGCAACTTATATCTGTAATATAGTCATAATGGATTATTTGTTGAGTCTTAAACTTACCGTGTCTGCCAAACTTTCAGAAGTATGCACACTAAATGGAAACTTTCAGAAATGTGTGTGGTAAATGGAAAACTCTTTATTTTGTACTTGCCATAACTACCAGGTTCAGACTATTCCCAAATGCTGGAATACCTCTGAATTTAATTGTGGGCAGTCTGACACCTTCATAGCACAAGAAAATGCGTAAATCCCAGGTTAATGAAGGAGAAAATCCCTATGGTGTCATTAAACCTTCTCCAAAGTGAATTCAGTCTGTCTGAATAAATGTTTAATGCAGAGTTATGTCAGTTGGTGTCATCGATTGTAAGAGAAATGCTTTTGGTTTAGTAAGGAGCCCATCAGCCTGAACACAAGTTAACAACCTCACGGTGCCAACAACTGTTTGATATTGCTTCAGGGTAGGAATCCCAGCAAAGAGAGTCAGATATGCTCGAATGGGCAAGGAAACACTTCCTGGATTTTAGGGGTTATTGACAATGCCATCAATAGTATCGTTATCGTCTAATCTTTGTCTTCATTTGTAATTACAGTGCTATGAGTGTCCCTGTGGTGTGCTAATCACTCTTAATACCAGAAATTGGAGTTCCTGGAAGTCTGTTCCACATGAACAACTGTATTTATAGTCATATTTCCCTACAGTTTTAACCAAGAAATAGATTGGTGACTATTTTTGAGCTGGATTCTCATGGACAGTCTAGCAAAACACCTACTGTCAATGTGATCAAGTTCCACCTTTAGTTTAGAGTGTCCCATAATCTGAAATAATCCTGTATCCCTGTCTCTAATCCTATAAAACTGAAACTAATGCATTTACAGGAATTTGCTTCTGTAATACTTTTAGCTTGCCTCTATTTCTACTGCTTCTGTTGCCATTGTTAATTTGTCTTTTTGTATTTGGATTACCTGAAAATCTCTGAAATTCTCTGGGGAGTCATTAAGAGTAGAATCATTAAGATTGGAAAAGACCTCTAAGATTATTAAATCCCAGTCATCAACACCATCATGCCCACTAAACCAAGTCCCTGTAACTATGTATTAAAAAACATACATAGTCAGACCCCAATATTAAGAAGCCCAAAACCAAGGAGATTTTATTGTTCACACTTCTCCTAGGAGAAATGTAGGTATGTACAGAAGGATGACATTTTGACACTGATAAAAAAAAAAAAAAAAGACATAGAAATAAACTGTACTTGAAAAATTAATTTCCAGCTCTAGGGTTGTTCTATCATGAACCATTAAAAAATCATGGTAGGTGCAAACACACTTAGGTATCCTGGAAATCCCTTTGATGACTCCTTTTTCCAAAGCAAAGGGTAGCATAGTTTTGATCCTGGCTTGCAAGGCACCTAATGGCAGGAGAAGGATGTGAAAGTACAAGGGCACTGTGTCCACCTCGGACTCTCTGCCATGAAAGGTAGCTAACAGGAATCAAACTGCAAAGCTCAATGTGTCCCATTGTCTGCACAAATATTTTTAAAGTACTCTTTGATGTAGAGCCATTCATAGAGGTAAAGTGAATGAATTCTAGTGAGTAAGTGAATTTTAGTTTAGGATTTTCACTGTAGAGTTACTGTTTTCATTGACCCAGCTTTGGGCTCTTGGCATGACAACTTCACACAATCACAGAATTAACCAGGTTGGAAAAGACCTCTAGGATCATCGAGTCCAACCTATCACCTGACCCTTCTAATTAACTAAACCATGGCACTGAGAGCCTCATCCAACGTCCTCTTAAACACCTCTAGGGATGGTGACTCCACCACTTCCCCGGGCAGCCCTATTCAATGGGCAATCACTTTTTCCTTGTAGCACTTCTTCCTAACGGCCAGCCTAAACCTACTCTGCTGCAGTTTGAGACTGTTTATTTATTTATTTATTTGTTTGTTTGTTTGTTTGTTTGTTTGTTTAATATATATATACACACACACTTAGATAAAGACAAGACAAAAAGTTCCATCCCAGCTCATCAAAAAGTATTTGCCTATTACAGAAAAGCTCTCATAGTTCATCAGATTAAACCTATGTGTCTGTCCAGCATTGTAAACTACAGGATCAGGAAGGAAAATAATATCTTTCTAAGAGCTTGTAGCTTTCCGCTTGCTTATTAAAACATCAGTGTGTCTGTGGGGAAGGGAATTTGGAATGGATTTAGGAAAATGAAGCACCACCAGAGAGGCAAAGTGCCATTTCTTGGTTAATAGACTGTGTGCAAAGCTGTAGGGCTCCTACAAAATCACTTTCTAGCAAGACAGTGGCTGTGGAAGACCTTACTGCCAGTAGTTTATTTTTCCACTATTGGTTTTCAGAACATCCCAGTGAGACCTGGCAGTGTCCAGGCATAACCAATACTGTTCATGGCTTGGCTGGACAGTGCT
Source organism: Ramphastos sulfuratus (assembly GCA_013399055.1). Taxonomy (NCBI): domain Eukaryota; kingdom Metazoa; phylum Chordata; class Aves; order Piciformes; family Ramphastidae; genus Ramphastos; species Ramphastos sulfuratus. The sequence continues at coordinate 10,255 of WBNM01000955.1, read as the reverse complement.
TTCTTTCTGGTGTTTGTTTTTGTCCTTAAAATACTTGATCTGAGGGTTGAGCCAAAGGAATGGACCATAAACAGGTCAGGAGTGGAGTTGCCCATGAAGTTTGTATTAATCACCCTTTCCGATGGCCTCTCAGTTTATCTCATGAAGAAGACACCAGGGGGTCAGTTTGAAAAGCGTGGTTGCTTCATGGTCTTCAGAAGTTTAATCTTGAAAAGACTAGACTTACATTGACAAGTTTTGGTGCATAATCCATGGGCTGCTTCACCAAGCCTGGCATGATACCATGGCTGGCCACAGTAGCAAAGGACTGGTAGATAAGTGACTTACGTTATAGCTGCCACTGGAAATAGATTGATCACGAATTTATCTCCAGTCACAGTTGTCCATGTGTTTCCTAGTGATAAGTAGTACCCAAGTGAATGTTGTTCTTGCATAGCTGGTGTCACCAGGGGCTTCAGCCTTGCCCTTCACCCCAAATCCAGTTTTGCTTCTCTCAAGGCTGAAGATCGCTGGTGCTATATGAAGATATGGCAGTGGAGGATACAGTGCTTATCAAAAAGGTTCCAGTTTGACTGGGATCCTGCAGTATTAGCAATTGTTATTCGTAGAATCATAAAATAGCATGGCTTGGAAGGAACCTTTAAAGGTCATCGAGTCCAACTTCCTTGCAATGAGTCAAGACTATATAAGGTTGCTCAGGGTTCTGTCCAACTTGACCTTTAATGTTTCCAGGGATGGGGCATCCACTACCTCTCTAAGGAACCTGTTTCAGTGTTCCATTGCCCTCATTGTGAAAATTTTCATCCTTACATCCAGTCTGAATCTGCCTTCAGTTTAAAGCCACTATCTCTTGTTCTGTCTCAACAGACTGTACTAAAACTGTGATGAACAGACCAGGGCAGAGACAGACCATCTTTCATGGCACTTCTAGCCCCATTCAAAACAAAATGTATATAATCATAGAATTGTTTTGGTTGGAAAAGACCTCTAAGATCAAGTCCAACCATTGACTTAACACCACCGTGGGTGTATAAAAACATATCCCAAAATGTAAACCATGTCCCAAAGTGAAATTTCTCACCTGCCCTGAAGATTTGAGTAGCAGCTGTAGCCCTGGAAGACAGTGCAAGTAATCCTGGATATTAACACTGCAGTTTCTCTACACCAAACATCACTTGCAGAAATCAGCTCTTGGTATGTGAGGGAGGAAGACATGGTGGAGAACAAAATGTCTTTAGCTGGGTGGGAGGAGGCAAGTATGGCAACTCCCATTCACCTAAGGGTATAGGCAGGCTCAAGACCTTTCCTGAGTCAGAGCCTCCAGCCCTTTTCTCAGGCATCATGAGAGAATTTTCATTTCCAGACCACTAAGCAACATGCCTGCTAAAGTCTGCCAAAATAATGATGTATTTTGAGGCAACAGAATGCAAATCCCCCACCCAAGTTCCTGCTAGTCTTATATACATCTTGCACAAAAGGCTGTTTGCTTACCCTGACTGCACATAGGCAGGGAGATCTCCTATCTATCTGGTCAGCCCAAACCTGCCAGCAAACTTGCTCACTTATAAGACACAAGTAGGTAATGATTTTTTTCAGATCACTGGCACCTAAAATGCCATGCAGTTACGCTCCATAAAACACCTCCAGTTTTTCTTCTATTCACTGTGATAGATGAAACACTGTCAAAGAGCTGGCTTCATGGAGGAGTTGCTGCTTCAAATTTGTCTAAAGCTTCTTATTCTCATGGCTTAAGCATTCCTGAATGCAGCTGCTAGGCAGTTGTTGCCTGGTGGTTTTGTTCTAGGCAGTTGCTTGAGAACATTTTAACAAATCCAAGAGCAATATACCAACCAGCTTGAGTGACTTCAGTACTGTGACCCCATTTGACAGTGGCAGTCAAACAGATTTATGTCTTGCAGCACACTAAGGGTTGCGTCAGAAAAGCTGCAGATCGTTTTCTTCCTGATTAAATGGCAGGTTAGAATTGGGGATGCTTTTCTCTGCTTGCTGGCACACAGGAAAACAGCACCTATGTCATCCCTGCCAGGATGTAACAGTGGACAGGCATGTGAGAAGTCATACCATGAACAGACTGAAGTCAGAGAGGCTGTGCTGGGACACAGGCTTCACCCCACCCCCTACCTTGTGTCTTAAGCCCTGGTGTGGTCTTAAATGCTTGGAAAGGCTCATCTGGAGCTAGAAAAGATGGGTCAGAGGTCTTGCATAGCCTCCCAGCATCAGCTGGTTAAGGGAGATTCATGTTTCTGCCCTGTGTTTAACTCTCATGGGCTGTCAGGCTGTCTTTTAATTGCACAATCTATCTCTCATAACAAAAGCCTCATGCTCAGAGGTCTCTGGCAAGGTGTCAGACCAATGAAGTGTTTATTTCCAAATGTCAGCCAGCTTTGGGCAGTGGGAGGCAGCCAGTGATGAGCCAGGGCAGGGCAGACAAGCCTGTGGTTTGGAGTGAAACAGTCCCCTCTGTTGTTCCTTTCCAGGTATAAGCACAGACTCTGGGTGGAAATTTATGTGTATTTTTCCAGGGACAGGTTTTTTAATGCCCCAGGATTACATCTTCCAAGACTGCTCTGGGCCTTTGTGGGTGCAGTAAAGCAAGACTGGGTCTTCCATCCTCTCCCAGGCCAGGGCTTTGAGACCAAGGGTTATTCAAGTAGTTACTCATGAGGAGTTTGGATGGGATGAAAAATCCTCAAAGAGCTGAAAAGATGCTTGAGGAAATACCGTTTGCTTTGCTAAAAGGCTTTAGAACAATGTGGCTTAGCCGGAAGACTAAGTCATCTTTGAAGGTTTTGCTGTGTGGGAATCTGAACTGTGCTTCTGAAAATGGGTACTTGTCAGTTCTGCCACTGACATCTTTCTAGCAGAGAGCAGTCTCTTGAAGTCAAATTGCAGCAGATCTTTACTCCTTGAAGTTGTAAAATACTGTGGGTCATAGAATAGTTGTATGCTGGCCATCACTAGTTATGAGAAAGCTGCAGTGCATCACATCATCCTTCCCCAGCTTCCATCAAGGCAGGTGGGTATGTGGGGTTTGAGTCTAAAGAACTTTGGGACCTTTGATAGTGAATGGAAAGCTGGAAATATCTCTGTACAGGGATGCTGTGCCCTGTTGCCTTTGTGTTCTTTTGCCCAGCGTGCTGTGTCTGGGAAGTGCTGGCAACTTCAAACTAGAGAATTGTGTTTCACATGGAGGTTTTAATGTGAATTATGGACAAGAAGGCAAAACCTGGATCCTGAACCATGAGGGCAAGCTAACAAAGATCTCCTCAAAGGGATACTAAGTACTTCTTTGTTATCCGTGTAGGCATCAAAAGAGGGTGAAAGTCTGCTGTAGTAAGTGGCACATTCACAGCTTGTGGGGAGTGAGAAGTGCAGTGACTTTTTTTCTCAATATTTTTTCATTATTTTCTATGTGCATCTTTAAAAATAAAATGTCAAGAAATTAAGTATTCTGTTAATATTGTGTGGTAGACCATGCAGATCTTGTTCACTCATCTGGGTGAGTCCCAGGCCTGCCCTGGACCAGCCCTGGAAGGGACCCAGACAGTATCCCTTCTTCTGAGTCTTTCAAGTTTCCACCTGCCTATGTGCCCCTGTGCTCCTTTGGGCTGGTACAGTCAGGCCTTTGATGGGCTCATGGCTCCTAGGAATGGACCTAGGAGGAGCTAGGGCAGGGTATTATTTGGACTCTCATTCTTGCTGTTGTCTCTATGTGCTCCTTTGAGGGAGTGCAGATGATATGATCACATAACCTAACAAGTGCAGTGAGAATACATTGCATTTGTAGGTGGATTTGTCAAAAAATATTTCCTGAAGGTGTTAAGAAATGCTTTATGTTAGTCCTTCTCTGTTAATTGCCAAATTGGCGAGGAGCCAGGGACATTCTTCAGGCTGTTTATAATGCCCAAAAAAAAAAAAAAATCTACCCTGGGGGAAAAAAAAAAGGAAGAAGAGAAAAGCTCTTTCTGTTCCTTTCTGTTCTTTCTAAAGTGCCTTTCTTCTTTTTAAAATGCAAAAAGACAATGAAGGCAAACAATCAAAATGAATTAGTCTTGGTATATTTTGTAAAATGTAGACAGAAGATTAACCTCTGCCTTCCTTTATGGCTATTTAATCACACTGGACCCACTCCTACACTCAAGATGGAGGTTGGAGGAATCTGCCCCTTCTTCTGAACCTGCCTCTTTCTGCTCTTGCCTAGGACACAGCATTTCATATTTTCCATGTGCTGTATGTCAATGGGCGTTGGCAGCATAAATAAGTTATCCTGGGGTGTACAAAGGTGTCTTCATGGGACAAGGGTATAGGTAGGAAGGAGGATGAAGTGGGAGAGTAGCAGAAGAAATCCAGATCACAATTAAGACCTTAAGCACCCAATCACTTAAGGTAGCTTAACCTGCTGATTGCATGAGCTAAGCTGGGATAGCTGCCCACAGGCACAGCCGCAGCAAGCTGTGGTTCAAATCTGTTTAACTCTCAGGGTGCTGTAGTTGGGCAAGTAATTTAAATCTGTGTACCTGAAGTACCCAGAAATTCTTTCTGCGTCTGAGACCAAAATAGCCTGTTCACAGATGTACTAATGCCAAGGTCACATCATGGTATGTTGGTAAGAACTGTGGCTGGTATCATGCTACTTACTTGTAATGGCTTAACTATCACAAATAATATCAGAAGGTAAAACATTCCCAGCAGCTGGGGTTGGCAGCCCTGCATGTTTTCCTGCAACAACTGCTTCCTGGCACCTTGAAGAATCCTATGGAAACCCACTCACAAATGTGGGAATATGTGGGAGCAGAGGGAGACACGGGGACAGTTTGAGATGTGGTGCAAGTTGCTAGGAACACCGAAAGTACTGATCCCTGGCTTGGATCTAAAGTGTTTTAAGAATGGAAGAAAGTGGTCCCTGTCCAAGTCACACTGAACTGAATGAAAAACTTTTCCATTCATTTCACCTCTCCATTCCCTCAGGCCCTAAATCATATTTATAGTCTACAGAGCTTCTCTGTCAGGTTATATATATATTTTTTACACTATCATGAGTATCCATAGGAAACATGAGTATTCATAGGAAACTGTCAGTAATAGGCATTAGAGTATCCAGTGTCTATTTCCATACTGGAAAAGGGCCTTGGGAGTTCTGGTTTCCCTTCCTATCATGTGCTATAAAAGTTGAGGTGATTAAGAGTTTGGAAACACTGTAATCCACTGCATAAACACGGGGGGGGGGGGGCAGTTATTTCAAATTCTAAATATAAGCTTAACCTTAGCTCAGTTACAATAAATAAATAAATAAATAGATCTGGTGAAATGGGTGTTTGTATTGGAGGCCAGAACTGTTTCTTTTATAAACAACACTCCATTTTATAGGCTTTTCCAAGAAAGGCTGGACAATCTCTGTCCCTCCTTCACTTAAAATAATAGAGGAGCAGGAGCTGTGTTTGCTAATACTGCATTGCCCCAGTGTTAACAGCAGTAGGGATTCAACCCACCAGCACCACAACTCTTGAATTATCCAATGCATAAATGGAGAATCAATCTGCTTCTGGGATTTGGCATATTTGGAGGGGTTTGGGGCTGTGTTTTTATAAAGACTAACAACTACACCCAGGCTATTAAAGCTCTTATGTGTTTGGGGCTGCTTTCTGGCACAGGCCAGCTGCCCTGGATGGGTGCCATGCCTGGGGGCTCTGCTCTTCAGTTGCTTTTCTAACTCTCCAAGGCACAGCGGGCAGCATCCCGGCTGCCGTTTGGGTTGCTTTTCCCAAATTGTATCCGGGAATAGTTTGGAAGGTTCCTGATCAATCCCAAAACTTAACCTCTAAAAAGTGTGCAAAGTATTGTACCCTGGTGCTGTTTGATTTAGCGCTGCAGGGAGCCCCAGCAGCTGGGGTTAATAAAGCCTTTTGTTATCCAGCCTGACCCACTTGTCAGCCCTTGAGCTCCTGTAAATGCGTTTGTAGGGGACAGACTTAAATTAAATCTTGAGGCATTTGGCAAACAGCAGCTAATTGAAGGGCACATGCTGCCCATCACGTGCTGCAGATGGGAAACCTGGAGCACAGCAAATGCTTAAGACCAGGGTCTGAGGCTCCTGCCTTCGAATTTGGCTTTAGGGGACTTGATAAATATTTACACACTGCCTCTTAAAACCAGTCCTGTGCTGTCTCCAAAACACCATGTCAAATCCCTTTGAAAAGGAGTTTGGCCTCCGACAGCTCCTCACAGGTATCCAGGAGAAAAGCCAGCAGCAAAGCTGGGGGTGCTGCACCTAGCCCAGAGCTGTGGTCATCAGGTGCACTTCCCTCAAGTCATGATTTCAGTGATGAAATGAGGGGGATCCTTTATTGGTGTGGTGCACAGAATAGGTTTACAATTTTTTTTTTTTTTTTAACAGGAGTGTTTGCTGTTTTTCTCTTAGTTGGCCTGAAGCATGCAGCTGTGCAGTGAATAAGACTTCTGCTGAGCTTTTGCACGTTCATGAATTTGCACATATTCTGACACAGTTGCTTCTCTATTTTTTTGTTTCTTTTTTTCCTTTTTTTTAAGGAAAAAAAAAACTCCACAAACCAACCAACCAAGCAACAAACAAACAAACCAAAGCAAACAACCCCCACAAAAAAAACCCAAACAAACCAACAAAAAAACCCGAACAAAAACCAACCAAACAAAAAACCCCAGACAAACCTAACAGCAACAACAAAACCCCTAAAACCTTGTAACATAAGAGTATTAATTAAGCAATAACACTTTGGGGACTTTTTGTAAGCATCCAAAGTTTTAAAACACAATGTGTTTTTCCTCCCACAAAACAATCGCATCGTGGGAGAAAGGAGTCCATTTTTTCACTTCTAAAAACTTGCTCAGATCACTCCTGCCAGGCAGGGGATGCCAAGAGGGGACTGGAGAGCAGCTCCAAGTCCATCTGTGTCTCCTGACTCATTGAGGTGAAGCAATTTTCTACCTTTTTACCTGACTTGGGGTCTTATGGGAATGCTCTTAGATCCCAGGCTGCCCTCACCTTCCTTGGCAGGAAAAATAGCAATAATCTACACAAAATAAAAGCCATTTATTCTTTTATTTCCTCTGTCTGTCCCAGGATGTATGAGCTGTTCTTATTTGGCTCTCTCTGAATCACGAGTCCAGCCCTGATCCTTAAGAATCTAAGGCAGTTGTGGGGAGGAAGCTAAAGGAATGGATTTGTCTTTCTGCCCATCCTACTCCTCCCTGCTTTGCCGAGTGCTTTTTATTCAGCTACTTTGAGTTATGAATACTTTGCTGTGTATCTTGTGGCTATCAAGGGCAGCCTAAAAGAAGAAGGTGAGTCATTGCATTCAAATGGCTACAGACTATAATTCAAATAAGGCCAAAGCACCGCGGCTTATTCACTACAAAGGGACTCTGCCCATCCACAGGTCAATGCTCTGCCCTTTCAGAAATTTCACCCTGAAACTTCTCAGCATGCAGATACCACAGCAGAAATTGCTGCTGGTGCTGCTATGTTGAGAGCTCTGAGATGGTCAGAGGTTTTGGGATGGGCACAGAAAAGTAGAGAAATTAGTTTGAGAGAAATACAAAAAACTTTTCTGACAGTAATTATTCCTTCTTTTTGTGTCTCCAGGCTACAAACTGCTCTTCGTGGCTTAAATGGACTTCAAAGCATATCTCTCTGCTGGACTGTACATCCCCAGATGATCTGATCCTTCATGAACTAACTTCCAAGAAAAAAAAACTCAATACCCTCTTCTTTCTACAATTTGCTTTAATTTATGGGTTGCTCCTACAGAGAAAATCTAAATTTTAATGCTGGTATTGCTCCCCTCTAAATCTACTGGTACATGGAAGGACAAGGGTCCATCTTTGTTGAACTCTCATCAGAAGAGGTTAGCAGCAGGTCACAGAAAGGTGGAAGAGATTTAGAAGCACTGAGAAGGTGAAAGAAGTACCCAGCTTTGCCTTTTTCCCATTTTTGGGAAACAAGGTTTCTCCCCTTATGGATGGAGGTGATGGAAATGGTATGTTCAGCCTAAGCTCAAGGTGGTAACTGCCAGTTGCCTGCAACACCCTTTCCTTTTTGCCTTACCTTGGACCCTGCGTTGTACTTGGTCAGGAGCAACAGCAGAGCCCGAGCAGGGAAGATGGTCGTCGTCAGGAGGAGAAATGTGAAAGTGTTCACTTTTGCCTTTTTGCTCATCACACTAACATCAGTTCTGCTGAACTACACACACCAGGTGACCACATCCACCTGGGATCTGAGCAATTTCATCAGGCAGTTATCAGAGCAAGTCCAAAAACTCCTCAAGTACCCCAGAAGACCGTGCAGCTGTCGCACGTGTATTTCTGAGTTGGGACATTCCCTCTGGTTCGATCAGAGGTTTAATTCAACTATGCAACCTTTCTTGACCTCACAAAATGCCTTCATCCCGGAAGACAGCTACAGGTGGTGGCTGGTAAGTTGGAGGTGTGGATACAACCTGTTATTTGCATGATAGTTGTGGTATCTGGCTTTGGACACTGCTGAGCAGGTAGTAAGAGATGGTTTTTGCCAAAAGCGTTTGCCATCTCAGCTGACAAGCTGGGCAGAGATGGAAGAAGGCTGATGTTCTTGATGCTGCTTAGCTTGCAGGCTCTCAGACCACACATTTACTTGCTCCAAGCTAGAAAAGTCCCTTGCAGAGTTAGGCAGGGAATCCAGAATTTGCAAATGTCTATATTGCTTTTTTCTTTCCTCCCTTTTAAAGATTAGACTCAGTAAACTAAGTTGGTAAAAAGGGCTTTTACTGTCCATCGAGGTAGAAAGCAAACTTCTGAAGTGTGCACTTCCCCAGAGGCTCTTCCTACTACAAGACATGTAAATAATGAGGAGGTTTAAAAGGAAAATAATTAATTCCATGTGTATGAGAACAGTCTCTATTGTGGCCCATGATGTAAAACAGGTCTGTAAAGTGCACGAGCATCCATGGGTCACTGGGAAGGAGCAGCTCCTGTCTATCCTTGCGCGGGGTTGTCCAACTAGCTCAATCCAAGCATTATGAAAGCTAGTGGATGCCTTCTTAAGAAAACCAGGAAGGGAAGAAGATATATCCTAACATTTTGCTTGATGAAAACCTCTTTTATGTTCTCTTGAAACATTAATTGCTCACAGCCTGTACTGCTGAGCTGCTAAAGCACAGGTTCTGGCTGTGGCAATCTCAGTCAAGTTGCAGTTTCATTATGACTTCTTTTCCACTTCTTCAGGAAACAGATTTTCTGTGTGCCTTTCTTTGAACACACAGAAGCCTGCAACTTGGTGTTCTGTGGCAAGCACGGCCCTTGATGCTAAATCTGGGGCTTTCATCCTATCTCTGGTGCCCTGGAAGGCCCTTCCAGCAGGCACCCACTTTCAGAGTGGGAGCATTTAGGTTTTAGAGGAGGCTGTCAGGTGCTATGGGAATGAAACTTTACCTAAATTATCACCTCTTGCTCTACTATCTGTTGCATTTGCGGCTGAAAAAGAGGTGCCACTAAACTCGGATGTCTTTTTTGCATAAATAATATCCTCATGATGAAATCATCCTTTTACTACATGTCTCATGTTCCCTATGTTGCTGCCTTTCACTTGCCACTTGACCATGATACAGATTTTCATTGCTTGTGTTTTTTCTTGCAGCCCCCAGACACTTTTCCTTCTAGTCCCCATATTTCCTATCTGTGCTTTGCTGGAGTCATGATAAGACAAAATGGTAAGCTTAGGTCTATGGTGAGGTTTCACCAGAGAGCTGAGCTCATCAAACAACTGAGTTTTAGGAGGAGGGAGGATACCCCAAATCAAGCTTAGCAGATGAGAGGATGAGGTTGTTTATGGACAGCATGAGTGTTGATGGTGGTTGTGAAGTGGCCCCTGATTGCCTTTTAGCAGAGAAACCAGGAGCACTCAGCATCTCAAAAGAGGTGCTAAGGGGAGCACTGCATGATCAATCTTAACCCTCAATGTGCTCTTGCAACCCCCAGGCTGAGGAAGAGTCCTGTGAGATTTGTCTGGGTGGGCAGAGGATCTCTGCTAAGGAGGGACTCTGCCCCCACAGATTTGCACCTGCAGAACTACTCTGCATTCTGCACTTCTGTATGTTCCAGTACAGAAGTTTGAGTTTCTAATTCTCCTTCTTGCAGTGAAACTAAAGAAGAAAAAAAATAGCACAAATATCTCACTTGGGTCAACTTGAAACAGTTTTGGGTTTTTGGTTGGTGGGGTTTTTTT